>OU744350.1:1200000-1726290 GCA_916610135.2 Macropis europaea | reverse complement strand
TCTCTAATAGTAGTAATAAATTAGTAGCAAAATTGGAAACTGCGTACGAGTGCACAAAAATCGGCTATCAAAGCAAAAGGCTCCTCCTTTTTCTCTAATAGTAGTAATAAATTAGTAGCAAAATTGGAAACTGCGTACGAGTGCACAAAAATCGGCTATCAAAGCAAAAGGCTCCTCCTTTTTCTTTTAGCAAATGTTTTTGGTAGTTTTAATTTTACTTTTGCATAGTGATCTAGTCTAATAGTTTGTAGGGGCCATGTGGTTTGTAATACACTCGCTCTTTGCTTGTGGACGCTTAGCCAAAAGTTCTAATAAGTGAGGTACCATATTGACTACCGTGCCTAACCAAAGTGGAATGATCTCAGAACGTTCAGTTTAGATCAGGGGCGACAATTAGGCGACTCCTTCCCGTACTTGCCTGCTCCGCTGAGCCGTAGGAGACATGCCCCCCCCCCCCCCCCCCCCCCCCCCCATTTAATTCCGCAGTCTTTATCTCGTGACCAACTGGCGGCTTACGAGCCGCGCATAGTCTTGTCCCTGCATAGCCCGATTCTGAACGTTAATAATGTTTTACCTGAATTTTTTTCATTATTAAACATCCTTTAACTTCCCTTTATCCTGTCTTTTGTGAGGTTTATCTACAGATTTTTCCTATTCTTTCTTCGTAATGGTATGTGGCGTATACAGTACAGTCGCCACATTCTTGCCAGCGTTTTTTCAAATTTTGAATTTCTGCCCATCTTTCTACTTCCAGCCTTTTTTTTTTAAACCAACGGTTGTTGCTTTAAGCCAGCTCACTCTCAAGAATCTTTTCTTCGTTGTCGCCAATTTTTGGAAAGCTGATGTTGTCATATATAAAAAATAATTATTCTTATAACGTTACTGTTTGTTGCGAAATCATACTTATCGATGGTTCTCAACGTGGTCGACGTCGTACCCAAATCAGAATCTATGTGAGGGGAATGGGTCCAAAGTAGGGGAAGACCAGTATAAGCGTGGTGGTCAGCCAGCTGATTGGTGGGAGAATGGACTGACTGATAGTGGGGGTTATCCGACACCCGGCGGAGTAGTTCCGCACCCCTACTCTATATTATTAATGAATATAAACAGCAACTAATTGATCTTATCAGTCAGTAAATCAATGTCAATTTTCTCTGCAGAGCAATAATGGAACCGAAACTGCCGCTGGGGAAACCCAAACGAGCGTACGTATTTAAAGCACTGTGTTTTTAACCCGCAACTACTACTATCTAAAATTTATATTGGTACAGGTACTACTAGCAGGTCCCTGGGACCCATTCCTGAAATTTGCGATAAAAATCACATTTTGCGTAAACAAAAATGTATTTCTTTTTAATAACATTAAATGAACTATATTAACAATAAAAGTAAACGAAATATTATTAAAGGCATTTTGGACAAATTATAGACCACATTTCAGACATTTGGGAATTTCACATTAGCCAGAATTTTTGAAGCGCTGCGGCGTGGGACGTGATAGTAGCAGTTACGGGTTAATTTCAATATATCAGATGTAATACAAATTTACATATGATTTTCCGCTTAATAACTAACTGAAGGATATGTATTATACCACATTATTGAACACTGACATAGCTATAATTAATGGAAAATAATATGAAAGACCTATGATACGTTAAATTTTTTTATCCTGCGATAGTAATAAATATTGTGTGATTTTAAGACCGAACATAAAGCTGTATGTAACTCGAGAAGAAAAGAAAAATATTTTATTGCTAGGATACCATTTTATTCACTGGAAACAGGGCCAGGAGAAACGTAAAAGCAGGAAATGTAACGATTTGGCTGCTTGACAAAAAAAAAACGAGGGATAACGCTTACGCCGTGAAGTGATTCCACGAGTTACCTCACGTAAAAAAGAAAAAACAATCGCGAAATCGATTCGCCATGCATTGCTTGTACGCAGGTCTTGTGACGCTATTAGGTCGCTAACTGTACATTTCAAACACGTAGATATTAATTATAATACACAGACCATTAACACATACACCTTTAGTTATACATTTATCTATACATATACATTTTTGTTACGACATAGACGGCGCGATAGAAAGTTGCTTCTTTTTATTACGAAATGCTGTGGTTCCTTTGGAGACTTACTTTTTTTAGAGTGAGTTCTTGAAAGACGTCGTGGTTAAACGCTTAGGCATATTAGAAATATCTTTTTTTATAGTTCTGCATAGTGGGTTCCCATCCTTCTATTAAACATTGTTTCAATGCTAGCATTGTTTTCATTGGCATTGTTCGGATATTGCGGACAAATTGATGCCATGAATTCTCAATGGGCTTAAATCCGGTGATTGATGTGGTAGGTTCACTTTAGGGCAATTATATAAGAAATATTTTTGGACGATTCTCGATTTATGCTTGGGATCATTGTCTTGAAACTATCACGTATGTTCATATGAATGGCACATTTGAATAAATTTTGTTTTAAGGTATCTAGATATTTATATTTGCTTAAAATGCTATTGGTGAAAACTCATTATGCTCACCTACGCCTGCGGTCGAAATACAACCCCATACTATTCACTTCCATCGCCGTGTTTTATTGTCAATTTCAAGTTTTTCATCTGGAATTCTTCATTTGTTTTATGCCATACCATTCTTCGTCCGTTCGATCCAAAAGATTGAATTTGCTTTCATACGCAAATATTACATTGTCCCACCATATTTGATCTTTGCAAATAAATTACTTTAGCGAAAATCAATCTTTTTTTCGATTCGTCTCGTTTCTGTATGATTTTCTACGAGATACCCTACCGTTGTATCCGTAGTTTTTCAATACCCAACGTGCTGTGTCCGGATGCACTTTTTATTCAGACTCTTTAAATAATTCATTTGTCAATTTAGAAGCACTCAATCCAGGATCCTGTTTTATTCTACGAACAATTTTTCCTTGATCTCGTGCGTCTAGTAACTTTGAACGTTCGTTTTGTGGAATTGATTCGATGCGGTCCTCAAGATTGTACCTTCGTATGACGTCGCCTACGGTGTTCTCCTTAAATTTAACAATATGGCAATTTCATGATACGATATACCTTTCCCTGCATTATAAATAACGAGTTGACGAACGTCAGATGAGGTATTTTTTGCTGTACGTTCCATTTCTAGTGACATTCTGTATACTATCGATGGAACGGATTGCAAAACAACTGATTGCATGCAAACATTCCATTAGCGACACAACTGAGTTATTACAGCGAATACACCGCAAGGTACATTATGTATCCTAATACTGTTGCGACGTGAAATTTGAATACTATTTAACTTATTGCTTGTTGTTTAAAAAAGTATGTGTATTATATAAATAAAATATATCTTTCTGCCAACTACAATGTTCAGTTTAATACATTAGAAAACAACCAACTTGTTAACACTATTATAAACAGATACATATGTACAGGAATAATATCTCACACACAATGGTGTCCGAATACTAATGTGGATCACTGTATATGGAAGTTAACTTTTTAATTTCTCAATTTTGCCTTGGATATCTTTGCCTGTAACCTGTTTAGGGAGAAAATACACACATAAGTTAATCAGACTAAACAGAACAAAATTTTGAAACCGGAACTAATAATACAAAATACATATTATACTAATATCAACGTATAAAGGAAACTAGCAAGGGAACATATCCAACCCGTACACGCCGATTTTGATGAAATTTATATGGGAGATAGTGCGCAGAAAAATATTCGACGCGTATTTTTTGTATCGGCAATCGTCCAGGTTGAAGGGGTGATATCAGCCCTCAAAGTTGAGGGTTGAAAACGTATTTCTTAGTATATCTCGGAAACTAAAGGGCCTAGGAAAAAGATTTTTTTTTAAATTGTGTGTTTTTAAGTGGAGAAGATATTGATATAAGAAAATTTAAGAAAAAATCATTTGTTTAAAAAATATATTAAAAATTTAAAATTTTTTTATTGATTCTTCTTGCAAAATGTTAATCCATTTTAATGTAAATTTGGGTATGTGAACTATGGACCAAAATAGAAGATACGTGTTTTTGGAATTTTTTGTTTTTTGTCATTTAACAATAATTATAAGATGTATAATTTTCTTCCATTTTGTGCGAAAAGAAGTACAGTGAATCCTCCCACATTGACCCAGTTGGCACTACGCTCACACTGACCCTATTGCTATTCCTACGCTTATGGCACAGTCAGTCAAGCGTGTGATTCGTGTAAAGCGATGCGCGGTAGCGGTTCTTTTGACGACAGTTCACGGCTTGGCAGTTCACAATACAATAACATAACTTTTTCAATTTTACTTTCTTTTATCTGAAAATTTGTTTAACATATTGTAGGTATACTAAACAATTATATATAAAAATTTGACTTTTAAAAACACGAAATAGTTATAAATACGCGGAGAAAAGGTTAACTAGTTAGATTTTTTTATACGTGATGATGAGTCCTTTTTGTCTAACTTGCTAGCACTTTAACAAGCACGACAACACTATCTTTAACATTCCATGGACGTTCAGACACGCACTTTGCGACTGTATATCGAAGAGTATTGTAGCTTCACGCTTTCGGAGAAGATCAGAGTGGGTTTAGTCTGTAATTGTTTACTCTGCATTGCTGTTGTGCCTAACAAATTAGGCTGCGAGTTTGATGTGTGAGAAACTGTGATTCGCTAATCTGCCGGGTTGTAGGCGTATGTATTTCTTCCCTTGTCTAATTGTATATTTCTTTCTTTCTCTTGAATACATTCTTTCACTCTTGCAATCCTATCCATCAGCTTTCTGATCCACAATGCATTATTAATAGATTTTTGCATACATTACAGTTTGTTATAACAATCAGACTTTCAACGTGAATTTAAATATGTGTATTACAGTATCTATAAACATTTTCTGTCTGACAAACGTACATTGAAAATTGGTTGCGAGGATTGCTTACATAATAAACTCACATTGTTATTTATTAAACGGTAGCGTAACATTCATACCGGTATACGTCGGGAAAGAAAAATTTTATAATTTTAATATTTATAATTTAGTTCGTGAAAGTACACGCAACGTTTTCTCTATGTACATACAGGGTGTATACAAATTATTTGTCGTGGCTTTCAAGGGTGAATCTACACCGCTGGATCGTTCGACATTTATTAAAAAAGTTTGCCGCAAAATTGTTTATAACATTGAAACTTAATGTTACATTTGTTATACATCAACATATTCTGCTCCTTGGAAGGAGGAAAAGTTTGAAAGGAACCATTTGTCGCAAACGAACCGTTTCGTCAAGTAAAATTGTTAAAATTTTCCCAACGATTTAATTGTGTAAAGTTACACGTAGTGACATTGGGCCCACCACGACTCTGTCGCTTGTCAATGTCTACCCAAAGAGTAGTGTGCGTGCCTCTATACAAACATAATACGGCATTTAAGATAAAAGGACAGAAGTCCACGCAGGGTGCACTGATATAGATCTAAATCAAATGTCTTTTCTTCACTATCTGTCCAAATTCTAAATTTTCGATATCAGAACACAAAAGGAACGTCATGAAATATAAAAGTGTATTTTACAAAATAAGCGCTAATGTTAGAGGGGTTCCAAACCCCGTTACTTACCCCTACTTAAAATATGGTACATCGAAATAAATAATGAATAATCTGATATTATACAGAGTGTTCCCAACAGGTGTCAAATATTTTAGGGGTGATCCTACGAGTCAAAATATGTCGAAAATCAAGAATAACGAAATTGCGTTGGAGACTTCATTTTTAGTTATCGATGTTTAAAGATTGGACCAAAAACGCCTGTCGCGCGGCAGCCCTTCGTACACGTTCAGTGGCTATCATCGCACGACAAGTTCAACATGTAGAGCGCTTACTTACCGATGTAACAAGAACGATGACCTACGATACGATGCGATAAGGTACTACGTTCTTGCGACAATTTATGAAAAAGCATACACGCTTCGTTGTCGACATTAAACCTGCCTACTCGAAAAAATCCACAAGGGCATGTTAAAACCCGCCCGACGGGATTCTCAAGTAGCGAGACTGAATGCTACTTCCAATACACGATTTTGTCCTCAAAAGTCATCCACGCGCGCACAGATACGCATCGTAATTATGCCATTCGTAGGTGCCCATGTGGATTGCACGCACCAGGATTGCTCCATCCGCGAGTGTTAACTTACGAATGTAATTGCACTGTGCGCACGTGTGTGTGCCGAAATAAAGACTCGTACGAACAAATCTCACTCTACGTTTTCGACTAATTTTTTTGTATAGATTCACCCCCTTTTCGGTTGCACCACTAAATCGGTGTTGCATCTCAGCGTGTGTGAATTCGCGGCTAGAGCGTAACAGTGATAGATCCGCTTTTATGGGTCAGTCGACAGATGTCGGCTTTACCCGGGGCCGAAAAGGAGAAAAAATATAATTGAATAAATCAAAATTTAATTGATATAACTTATAATTGAACTTGAACGGCCGTAGGGTTGACAACAAACACTTATATATATGCGGCAAAATGCACAGTGAATTGGACTCTCCGTAAACTACTGCTACCCTCGGGTCCTTATCGCTTTATGTATAAGGTAAGAAAAAGAGGTGCGCGGGTAACAGGTGGTATCTTGGTGGATGCTGCATCAGGGTTCTCGGTATTTTATTCAAGATACCTCCGTAGAATCCGCTGATTTTGCCATTCTTATCTTTTTAGGTGATGGTGGTTGCTGATATGTTGGACAGCATCTGAGCGGAATGTCAGCGAGTGTGCGGTTACTGCGTGTTGGGTTTTGAGTTTAGGATTATTCCGAGTAATTAGCTCGTTTTCTGCTACGTCTTGATTTTGTGCAGATGCGCGAGGATTCGGGTGTCGCGAAGGCGAGATTGAGTGACGGAGATATAAGGTTGCGCGGTTCTGGTAGTCGCATTTCATTATTTTCTGATTCGAAATTTCCCGAAATATTATGGACGAGTGATTTTTAGGATGATTCTATGCTAAAGTGGTCGTTAAGTCTACATGTTAGGAAAAAGAAATTAAAAGATCAAATAATGAATCCTTAAATACTAATTCAGTTCGTTACAGGTCGTAACAATCGGAACCATCCTGTCTATTTTTCTGTTAATTTCCTCATTTATTTTGTATTTGGAATAACATTCCTAGGAACGAAATACTTTATTAACCCTTTGAACTCCCTTGTCGAGTGTGATGGGACATCGATTTTATTCACAGGTACTCCTATGACGAGTTACACTCAACATTTTTAAATTGCCAGTTTAAACGTGTATTATACACTTATTTTCTTATTTTACAATAACAAATATTTAGAAATTCCACAGATATCAAGTCTTAGCAAAGTTCCAATGCTATTTTCAATATAATTAGTAAAAAAATTTTTTAAATTGGTTCCTATCAACCAACTGTCTTTTGAAGTACAGTTCAAATAAAACACTTAAAATAATAGGTAGTTATTGAGAAGAATATTAAAAAAAAATTAGGAGTTCAAAAGGTTAAGGCTTTAAACCCCTTATCCTGAATGATGCCAAAGGGTTGTAAATCCTTTATAATTAAATCGACGATTGAACGATGTATTTTTTCCTCTTTCGTTGTTTTCTGAAACGTAATATTTATGTGAACCATTTTTTTTGAAAGTGGTATAAGTCCATTTATTCATACATTGAGATATTTAAGGGTTTGCGTTTCAGTTAACTAAAAAATATTGGCAAACGTTAATAAATTCGGATAATGTTTTTAAAACTATAAACTTGTTAAATTTTATTATGTAATAATAATTAATAAAATTGTTACAGAAAATAAATGGTTTTTATAGCTACAAATGGACTTATACCACTTTCAATAATAAAAAATTATAAAAAAACATGATCAATACCAATTTTAAATTTATATTTTAATTGAAGTTGACTTTTCTGAAATGTATTTTTTTAATATAAAAATAATAATTAAAATGAAGACAAGTAAACATAAAATTGATTTTATTTAGAAATATTTTCAGTTATATTATAAAAGAATTTATAATAAAACAACTATGAAAAGTAAACTATTTCGTTAAGATAACTAATAATAATTTTATTCATATTTCAATCTAATTTCTATTTTATACTTAGCATCGTGACGTATTCATGGTGAATAGGAGGTATGCGAGACAGTAAAGCCATCGTATCGTTATATTTATCTCTTGTTATTTGTCTTGAAGTTGTGTACAATGGTAACAAAGTTATTTTGCTAAAATTGTTTGGCCTTCCTAGTTTTCCAAATAAATCCAGAACAATAACATACAGTTAATGAACAATCATAAGAGTAACAGTTAAACTTCTTTAGACGAATTTATGAGGATATTGTACACCATTGACTGTGTTATTATAAATATGAAAAGAAGACATCTATGTCTAACTAAAACTAGCATTAACTCATTTTTTTTCAAAATTGGACTTATACCACTTTAAAAAAAAACGGCTCATGTATTAAAATGAATAAGCGTATTACTGTTCCATTTGAATTCATTAAAATGTATTGGGCAATTCGAGACGGCGAGTAGAAAAATTTGTAATTGTAACGCAGTTGTGTCGGCTCGCGTAACTTTGCTTGTTTGGACTACGAACTCGCTACTTTGGTGAGTGTAATGTCGAAATTATCAATTTAAATTAGGTTATTGGTTATTCCAAGTACACTCGGTTTACTTCGACTTGATTGTTTCTCGATTATTTTAACTTGACTTGGTTGTTTCTCGGGTGCCTTATCTCGACTCCGTTGTTCCTTGGTTGTTTACCTGGAATGATTTTTCGATTTTTTGGCAGGAGACTTGTCACGAGGTCGAGGGTGTCGATAAGGGCGTAGAATGCCTGTGTCAGGTAATAAGGCTCCGGAATATTTAGAATACCCCTGATTGGTTAATTTCCTCCTCCTCTCTTTTGTCGGAGTGAAGGGGGTGGTGGTGATAGATTGACAAGTTTCTCATGCTGAGACAAATTTTCCCAGAGCCACTTGTCCTTTCGAGAACTCGAGGTCTGTAATTCTGGAAGTCATCAAGTTGAGCCCCATTGATAGTCACAACAGAAAAATGTTAGGCATTCTTCGTGTGGACCTTGCGAACTGTTGGGACCTCCCAGGACTTCGCCACATGGCCCACAAGTGTTACGTCGCAACATAGTAATAAATGTGTTATATTCTTTACAATTATGTACATTTTAAATAAATAATTGATAAGATAAATGAAGGGTTAGGAGAAAAAACTAGGAATGTTGCAAATCAGCTTTATGGAGAAAATTCATTTTTAATTCATTATTCTACCAGTAAAGAGACAAGATTCCACTAATTCAACTGTATAGTTTATAACATGAGGTTATACTCTAATTAAGTAGCAGGAGGAAAATAAGCAAGAAGTAATTTTTTTACATTATTTTAATTTTTTTTTTAAGTCGAACACTGTAGAATAAAAATGAACATTCCCTATTTTATCTCCTTACTCTTTGTTTCGGCTTCGACCGACGGTCAGAGAAAAAATGCTGAAGTACCAGAACCGCTCAGCGCTGAGCGCGAAGCGTGAGTTACGCGAGCAGATGACTCGCTGAAGAGGCGGTTTGCAACAAAACGAACTGTGTTCACTTCGCTATCGGAGCGGCGATAAACGACTTTTAATTGAATAAACCCGAATGCGACGAGATCGCGAAGAGGGTTTCTATAAAGTGCGAGTCGACTGCATCTGTTGAGCGGCGAGAAACGACTAGACTGGATCGACGATCGACGGTCGCGATCCAGCAAAAGCAGTTCGAATTTGTGTTTGTTTGATTAGGAATCGTTGACGCTGCCTGCTGTCGACACACTGGACTAACATTCTTAGCCTATAAAATCCCCTAATCAAGGTACTCTAACAGCTAAGTAATTAGCACACGACAGTACCTTGATTAGTTTCGCACCGGCTATTATTCAGCTCCATAAGAAGCCGTGCCTTCACGGTACTCGAGCTCGGCGTCAACGGTTCCTAATGAATTCCGCGAATTGAACGGCGATCGAACTTTCGAAACTCGAATCTCAAACACCCTTCAAGTAGGATATAATTGTCTTACCACCATACACTGTTCTTGTCGTGTTTCTTATTCCTTATCGTTCTTTATATTGTGCTGATTCAAATGTTCTATTAAACCAGTTGTTGCTTTATTTGCTTTAGATTTCTTTTTACATATTATACAATCAGCAATATCGTTATTACCTTCATAATATTGCCTACCCATGACCTTTTTGACATCTAATGATTCAATTAGATGTAAATAAATTTTTGATAAAGTGCTTATAGAATAGAATATTAAATAATCATGATAATGTATCGAACATTGGCGAAATATTCTTTTTACTCCGATTCACTGATACTGATACATATTGACTAGCAATAAATGCAATTAAGCGTGCCTCACCATAAAAACTTTCTATTTACTTCTGCAATAAATGTGTTTAATCAGTTTTGTGTATACAAATGAACAAAGTGTTTGACTATACATCTGAAATACAGCAGAGTCAGGCACGTACAAATATTTTCGACACACTAAGCATTATACTTGCACGTTCGTTATGATCACTACTGTAAGCAGTGGATACCACACAAAGAGAATAGTATAAGATAAATGCAAGTAAGTTCTCCGACATCCGAACAACAATAACAACCAGCGTCATCTCAAGGTTTTCAAAAGTTTCCAGTTTCAAGACTTTCAAAAATTTCAAGCCTATATCAGTCTCAAACCAAACTCAAAGCAACTCAAAAACTTCATATGCTTGATTTGCTTGAAAATTTGCATCCATGAGTATTGAAGTCCGATCAGTACGTACGAAGTGATGTATGTGATGTTTCATGAACTGTCACAAGAATGTAGTGTCGTATCACGTATGCATTCTATATGGTGAATTTGTCGTGCATTGGCATCCACTGAACGTACCCTGCCGGACCTGTCCCATTCAGATCAAGTGCCGTGCGACAGGCGTTTCAGAGTCCAATCTTTAACCCTTTGTACTATAGTAATTTCCTAGTTTGTTATCGGCCAACTCTGATTTTATGTTTTCTGGTTTTGATATCTCATCTTAGGTATGAAGGTATTGCTTGCAGTTATTTAAAGTTTAGTCTTTTATTAACAAAACGGTTGTTTATAAAGAATGCATAATGTCAAAATACAAATATGTAGTTTATTATTATTTATATTTCTTTAAAGTATGATACCTTTTAAAATAATTTCCTATATGTTAAAATGGCTTCATGACCAAGCAGTCATTATGTTTGCCTTGAGAATCTGCGGTTAATACATGTAATGTACTATCTAGCCGATTTTCCTGGTCTGATGTTGAGGGTCTTTCCCAATGTTTCGTACCTTGTCGGAAATTTCCCACAAATGACTGCACTAGTTTACGAATAAAATTTATATGCTTCATGGGTTTGATGTTATCTCTTTTGCAGTGTGTTTTATATAAAATATATGAATTAATGGAGCAGACTTCTAGACCCCAAAAAAATAATTTTCTCCACCATTTTATAGATTTCCGCATAAAACAGTATGTTGCAGCGTAATGGTCCGCGCGATCTATACCTCCCATGTAAGTACTTATAACTGCAAACAACCTGAGTTATTTTATTTCTTTTGGAACACCTCCACGTATAATTCTTGTAATAAATAATGTTACACTATCTAATATGCACTGAACCTTCAAGCACAAGAAGAAAACCAATACTAACAATAATTAAATTGCATATAAACTGATCTCTCCAAACAATCTGGAAGTATGCGATTGTGTTTAAACATTTAATAAGGAACATTAATATTATTAATATTTCAATCCTGAGAAGTGTATAATACCAGGCTTTCATGTACATTCATACATACTTTCAAAGCAATGTCTGAATAAAACTGTTTCGTACTGATTTGTTTTATTAATTCTATAAAGTGTCACGTCAGAAGTGACTCAAGAGTTCTACGGAAAACTAGTATTGTCGCGCCAGTGGTGACCTCATAGTGCAAAGGGTTAAACATCGACAACTAAAAAATGAAGCTCCCACCACAATTTCGTCATTCTTGATTTTGGACTTATTTTGGCTTGTAAAATCATGCCTTACAGTATTTACCACAGGTGGTGAAACATCCTATATAGCAATACCTATTTTGATGCGCGACTGTAGAAAGAATTGTTAATGAGTGGAAATACAAGAGAAAAAGACAAACGAAAATAAAATATTAATCATGTGTTAATTATGGATATAGCGAAACGTGTTGAGGATTCAAATTCTCGTGGCTTTGCAGAGGACGTTAGGGCCGCCCTTCCTACGCGTTGTCTTCCGCTTTTGTAACTTACTTCGCCTTGTACTATCGTTGTCGACACACGCTTGCTATTGAATAAAATATAGATTGTCGTATCGTTTATAATCCAGATAGTGTTGTGTGGTTAATTTATTATTTCCCCACTGTCGAGAACGCATTGCTCAACAAAACATTTGAAAGAATATAAGATGCGAGTAAAAGAGTCAACGCTGTTAGCAGTTGCGTTATACTGTATCGTGTTGAGCCGCTTTTGATTTTTCAGGATAATTGAGGACGATTTAAGAATGATCGAGAAATTAGTATTCACCAGGTGATTGGAAACTACTAAAGTGTATTTGTACTGTATTAAGGATTTCCACTTGTAGCGGCACTTCCCGGCTTCGGCAGCAGAGGGATCAGCGGCGCACAGACTTTCCCGCAAGTCCACGACCATCCTGCGCTCTGTATATATACACCCACAACCTGACCCTCAGTATCCCGCGTCTAAGGCACGGGCCTGCTAGGTAGCCTTACTGACGAGTCCACTAGCAGGCCCCGGACGAAACGCTCTATCCTCTTTCCTCCTTCCTTTCTTTCCGAAATTCCGTCCGGAGCACCACCGCTACACACTTGTCTAATACATATAAAGCGTTGCTAATGAGTTGTCAATTCAGAATTTCATTATAAAAGGAGTCACATATGATGGTGTCCATCAGTTTTATTCAACGAGTTCCAAAATGGCAATTTCAGCACTCCATTCTTGAAAACGATCTGTTTCTGCCACGTACCGCTGAGCTTGCATTTTGGCTGCTCGCAGCTTTGACGCTGACGTCGTTGAACCATGCGTTACCACATAAGTAGGTGGTCTGTCTGCGGTCTGAGACAATTCGAATGCTTAAATTGTACGTGATTGTCACTTAATATGCGCTGGATAAAACAGTTGGGAAAATTGCAAATCCCAAAAATACGAACTTTCGAAAATGGGCTATGTCTGAAGTAGTTTGAAGACAGAATTTCAGGAAGTTAAAAATAGTCATGTATTGATTAACACGTTGAACGCCATAGTGAAAACGGCCATACCCAATCAGACACTACATAATTTTTTTTTTTCATATAAATCGTAAAGAAAAAACAGATTTGAGTACTCAGTCGTGTTCTTCTGTTCCTATATTATTGTTTCAGTATGAAGTTTGCTCAGCGTTTTGGGATAATCAATAATTATTCAATTAAATTAAATTAGAGGAGTCGGTCACGGGTGACCACCATGGCGTTCAACGTGTTAACAGTCTTATAAAGAAAAAATGCTGCCGCAGTTTTCTGGCAGTAGTTGTCATTGTTTGTTCTGTAAGATGTGAGATACACAAATTTACAGTGGATTCTTTCTAGAGCAGACTGTCCTGCTAGATGCTAAATCTAAAAAAGCACTATTGTACACTAATTGCTGAACTAGTTGAATTATAAAAAATTCTGAAGAATACAATGCGTTTCATAATTATAAAAGCACCCTAAAATTTTAATTCTCACGCGTTATGGTTAAAATAAAAACAAACCAAATATGCCATGTCTGAAATCGTATTGAGAAACAATGTTTACCCAGAGGAGGATAGATTATATTCCTTAGAAAAAAAAATAACGCCAGAAACATTATTCGTTGTTGTTTCATAACTATAGAACCAAGTATATAACGATTGTTTTTCATCGATATTTCATCAGTCTTTTTTTGTTAACGCATGATAAGTATAATAACGTGAAAATTACCTGAGTGAATAAGAAAAGTGCAAAATTGTAGCTTTTCATAAAATCAACAAGAAAATACGTAAAATTGCGTGCAGACTCAATCGGTCACATAATGTGGTGATGAATTTGTTGAAAAATCCGAATACAGTAAATCCTCCCACATTGACCCACAGCTCGGAATCGAAATGGGTCAGTTTGGGCATACCGAGACTACACTTCCAGCCTCGCAGCGCGCCTTTGTTCGCCGAACAAAGAAAAGGACAGCGAATAAAAGAGAAGGACGGAATGAGAGTCGAGGCAATCGAGAGATTTAAATACCCGCGTACCAAACGTTATAATAAAGACGACACTTAAACTTTTTTATTTTTAACTTTTTCTGTATGAAAAAGTTTATAACATATTGATGAGATTGTTCTGATCAAAATGAGACCAAACATGATATAATTTGGATCACATTTACTTATTAATACTTATCGAGTAACTCATTTCATTATCGTTTCGAATGAATTACAAAAACGGATTGCTAGCAAAATACATGAAATATATAATACGAATAATATGTGGGGGAACAGCCTACGTTTGATGGTCAGTGTGAGAATCATGCCTACATTTTTCGGTCAGTGGGATCGTAGCAGCCTACACTTTTCGGACGTGGTGGAACAGCCTACGTTTGACGGATGTGGAGGTACAGCCTGTTTAAGACTACAAGACTACAATTACATTTTTCAACATTTTTTTTTTCATTTTTCACAACTTTATTTTTCACAATTTAATTATTTTCGACAAAATGGCTTTTTAAAAAGTCATAAAACGATCACTGAAGATTTCGTACTCTTTTCGATAAAATACAGAATTTCAATATATTATTTATTTATTTATTTATTTATTTGTAAATTGTACGGGTATAAACCCAATGTGTACACATAAGTAAGAACTATAACAAAAATAAAAGAAATAAAGACAGTCACACAATATAGTATTAAACAAAAAGGCAATTGTAAAGAAATTATAATAAAACATTATCTAAGCAGTGCGCAGTGCTAAGTGTAAAGATTTTTTAAAGCTAGGAATAGAGCCCCTGAAAAAATCAACCTTATCCGTAACTGTGTTGGCAGATTTTAATATACGAATAATTGGATCACTAGAACCATATTTAGTTTTTATGGTAGCATAATGAAATACATGACTTCTTCTAAGATACCTTGTGGGAGCATAAAAGTGAATAAGTTCTAATAATTGAGGACAGGAGATTTGAGCATGTATAATTTTGAATAAAAAAGGTAGATCAGTGACAATCCTGCGTTCATACAAAGAAGTCATATTAAGTATCTTTAGTAATGGGTCATAATCATGATCATTGCGCAACATGGGTCTGTTTAATCTAAAAGCAATATGCCTGATGAATTTATGCTGCACTCTCTCTAACATTAGGTTATATTTTGAGAATTCCGGAGACCAGATGACTGAAGCATACTCTAATTGAGGCCGGACCAATTGAATATACAGTAGCCTAATGGTGTCCATGTTTTTAAAATCAGTGGTGAAACGCTTAATAAAACCTAATGATTTGAGAGCAGTGCTCACAATGTCGTTGCAGTGCTTTGAGAAATTTAGTGTTGGTGTAATGCAGACACCAAGGTCGCTAATTTCACTAACCTCCAATAATTCGAGACTATTAAGACTATAATCCGCAATTATAGGATGAATGCTACGGGATGACCTCATTACATAACATTTAGTAATATTTAGTTTCATTTTATTTGTTCTGCACCAATCACAAAACCTTGTGAGATCAGACTGAAGTTTATATGTATCACAAATAGCTGAAACTCTTCTAAAAATCTTGAGGTCATCGGCGTACAAAAGAAACCTGCTGTGGGCAAAAACATCTTGTAAATCATTAATAAAAATATTAAATAATAATGGACCCAGATGTGAACCTTGAGGAACTCCTGAGGTGGCTTTTATAAGAGAAGATAGGGAGTTTTTCACTTTAACAAATTGCAAGCGGTCCATGAGGTAAGATTTAACCCATGCCAGCAAGTTTCCATTACATCCTATAGCCGAAAGTTTTGATACTAGAATTGAGTGATCAACCGAGTCGAAGGCTTTTTTAAAATCAGTGAAAACAGTATCAACTTGTAAATTACTTTCCAAGCTGGTAGAAATGTAGTTGCAAAAAACAGTAAAATTAGTGACTGTAGAACGACCTTGTATAAAACCATGTTGTTCATCGCAGATGATATGAGAAAAAATTTGACTAAGTTTCTCAGTGACAATATTTTCAAATACCTTAGGTATTACACTAATGATAGAAACAGGTCTGTAGTTTCCGACATCTGAAACATTTCCTGACTTAAAAACGGGTGTTACCAGAGAGGTTTTCCAGCACGTTGGAAAAATTCCAGTACTTAGAGATTTATTAAAGATAATCCAAAGAGGCCGAGATAGAATAAAACTACAAGATTTGAGAAACTTAGGGGGTATGCCATCATATCCCGGTCCTTTGTTAATATCAAGAGAATTTAGTTTTGTGAATATTTCACTGATATTAATGAAAATATCAGATACATGGGTAACAGATTGCGTTTCAATTATGGAAGATGTAGCGGAGTCGGAGACGTAGACATTGCCAAAAAATGAAGCAAAGATATTAGCGATAGATTCATTATTTGTGGCAGTTTCAGTTCCATTCGACATTACGTTAGATATTATAAATACATATGAGCAAAGTTATGGTTGGGTAGGTTTGAAACTCGACAAATTTTTCAGCCACGTTAAATGATTCAAAACTTTTTGTGTGTGAAGTCTATTACATATTTATATACGTATCATCTCATTGTAAATATAATTTAATGTAGAATATTTTACTACTTTATACTTCTGTAATTTATAGTGTTTAGAAATATTAGACTATTATAATTTCGAACATAACTAACAACCCATTTTTGTAATGAAATCAAGGCGATAATGGAGTAAAATGAGTTATACAATAAGTATGAAATAAGTAAATGTGGTCCAAAATATTTCGTGTTTGATGTCATTTTAATCGGAAAAGTCTCACCAATATGTTAAACAAATTTTCACATAAAAAAAAGGAAATTAAAAAAGTTATGTTATTGTATTATGAACTGCCAAGCGTGAACTGTCGTCAAAAGAACAGCCGCCGCGCATCGCATTAAACGAATCACACGCTTGACTGACTGTGCCATAGGCGTAAGAATAGCAATAGGGTCAGTGTGAACGTAGTGCCAACTAGGTCAATGTGGGAGGATTCACTGTAAATAGAGGCAAAATAAGAAAGGTGGGCCGGAAAAGAAGCTTTCTGCCCGATCTGAATGCCGATTTCTCAATACGGCGAATAATTCCAGTAAGACTCTTGCTGAAATTAAATCGGAGCTTCAATTAAATGTGTCTCTTCCAACAATACACTAAGTTGTCAGCAGTAGTGTTCACATAAAAAGACAAAATTTAGTGAAGGCTCCACGACTTTTACCTCGCCATAAAGAAAGGAGAAGAGAATTTGCTCGTAGAAATGCTGATCGAGATTGTAGTAAGGTAACGTACTTCAATCACATTGTCTTTACGTATTATACACACTTGCTTTGCATATTTATTTACATATTTCATTAACGTAGGTCATATTTTCTGACGAGAAAATGTTTAACTAGGACGGTCCTGATGGCCATCATTTGTATTAGAGGGATCTTCGCAAAGGACCCCAATATTTTTCAAGATGGAATTTTGGTGGCGATAATCTTATAGTTTCAGGACCCTTTTGTAGAAATGATACGCTACCTCTAGCTTTTCAGGCAACCAGAATGAATAGTGAAGAATATATTGGCATATTACAAAATCATTTATTACCATTTATAAATGAAAATAGAGAAGTAAGCTGGACTTTCTAGGAAGACAATCCCGCCGCGCACACTAGTCAAGCTACAATAGTATGGCTCCGGGATCACGAAACTGATTTGTTAGGGTGGTCAGCATGTTCTCCTGACCAAAACCTGGTGAAAAACATGTGGAATATCATCGTCCGAAAAATTTATGCTAATAATAAACAATATCCTAACGTATCGGAATTAGAAACTGCAATCACAACTGCGTCGAGCGAGATACAAGATGCAACGCGGCTAAATCTGATTAGAAGTATGCAAAATCGAATAGATGAACTTATTGAAAATAAAGGTGGACATTACTAAGTTATTATTACCATTTCACTTTATTGTAACTTACGTTCAATTTTTATGCAATAAAGTCTTTTATTATACTCGTTCTATAGTTATGAAACAGTAATGAAGCAGTTTTCGACCATTTTTCTTTTTCCCATGGAATGCAATCTATCCTCCTCTGGATAAGCATTGTTTCTCAATACGATTTCAGACATGGCATACTTAGTTTGTTTTCATTTTTAACCACAATACGTGAGAATTGAAAATTTTAGGATGGTTTAGTAGTTATGAAATGCAGTATATAATGTTGCAAATATCGGTTCAGTAACGACTAATTAACTCTAGTTATTAATGAAATAGATGGAATATTCTTGTAACATGTTGGAAATTGGAAAATGAGGAGTTAAATACACTACCAAGATCGCATACACTATTATTCGCGCAGAAAATATACTTGCGAGTGAATAAAAGAAGTGTTTAAGAATCTACCTCTGAGATTAGAATAATTTGTTACCTAAAGACGAAGGAAAGAAGCAGTATGTTTTGCAGATATCAGAGGAGTATCGACAATGTTACCCTAATGCAACCAAATCTAGTTTAACCCAAGACATGTACTAAAAAATACGTATTATTTTATTTTGAATTAAGTCGATTTGTCGCTTGCTCTCCATTGTACAGGATGTATACAAATTATGTTTAAAGACCATTACAACGCGATTCTACACCTTTGGAAAATCCCGTTTTTACTTCGTCTTTGCGTTTTCTGGGAGTCTTTTGTAAGCTAATTGCGTGAAAACGCACAATGGTCCCTGAATGCAAGCGTTTAATGTCTTATATCTTGCAATCGTGTGTCAACGGTAGCGAGGTGTCTTGACTAAAAGTCACATAACATTTGAAGTTGTCGTCGGAATTTAATGAAATTCTTTTATTTATCCTCACCATTATCAGCAATTTCAATTTATTGGCATCATCACATAAAAAATAATTTTAATTCCACTTAAGCGCACGAAATTGCCCTGATTCCCAGAAAACGCACAGATGAAGTAAAAACGGAATTTTCCGTTGGTCGCAGATAAGCGTTGTAAAAGTAAACACGTACTAAATATTACGTCGCCCGCATACAAAGTGTTAGCAAGAAACAGAATCATCACTATTGGAGTATCTACCAGCGGCAGTAAATTATGAGAGACATGACACGGATATTTACCCTGCATCTGACTATGAAATAAAAGCACATTGTAAATAAAGTAGCTGTAAGAATTATTGGAAATTTAACATCATTTTTCAAGAGAACGGTTGAGTCGCGACCCATGGTTCCTTTCACATTTTTTGTCCTCGCGACGAGTAGAATACGATACAGTTAAAAAAATTTGACCTTCAATTTCAAGGTTAAGGTCAATTTTGCGGCAACTTTTTTTAACAAATATCCACCGATCCAAAGGTGTAGATTCACGCTATGATGGTCGTGACATACAATTTCCACGCAATATATATATATGTCACTTAGGTTTTAATAATATTTTATTCATAATTATGCAGATAATTATAATTTTTGTTAATAGTTCCTTAAATAATTATTAGAAAGTTAAATTTTGGTACTTAAAAAGCCTTATTTCCTCTGACTCCTGTATTATACGGTAACAATAAGTTTAATGGTAAAGTTCAAAGGGTCTGAGTATATTATGTCAAACACAGGTGTTACTAGTATATATATATATATAAGAAATTGTACTTTTATTAAAAAATATTCACTAATGCTTCTAAAGTAGCAGAACACAATTTGTTTTTCTTCTCTCTTAACATCGGATCAACTGCAATGGTTATTAGCGACGACAATATTTAGTTACAGTACAGTGATAAATAGTTTTGTTTCTTTCAGGAATTAGAGCAATTGACATATTTTTTTCTGGTTAGAAAAGTTCTCTTTTAAGTATAGCTTATACTGTTCCTTTGGCGCTCTGCCGAATATTTAATGCAGTGTTTAATTAAGTGATTGACAGTTATTTGTATGTTACGTTTGTCATAAATTGGAGGTCTATTTTTAAAGCGTGAATATGAATGGGTTATTTTTTTATATCCAATTTTGATTCGGGAAATCGCAATGTGTTCTCTTCTTGTTAGTTCTCGTGGTATATTTTCCTTAGTTGTGAAGCTGCTGTTGATTGTCTGGATATGTGGTGGTACTGCATTTTCCCATTCCGTTTTCCAGATCATTTTTAGTTTCTTGAAGGTGTATTCTTGTAGATCGGTTAACGACGGCGGGATTAGTGATTGAACTTTTTGTAGAATGTTGGTAGCCTCTTTTGCTGTTATATCTGCTATTGTATTGCCAGTTATACCATAATATGACGCGATCCATACAAGGATTACGTTTAATTCTTTTCCTGCTTGCTTCAGAGTGGATTTCCAGAATGTCAAGCATCCTATCATCAGTAGATGTTCTATTGTTGATTTTGGAGATTGAATTTATTGAGTTGGTGAAAATTGAATAGTTTTTACCGTATTCCTTACATACGTATTAATTGGATAGCCTTCTGTATGGCAATGAATTCTGCTGATATTACGGAGGTTTCTTCTGGAAGATTAATTTTAAGGGTTGTAGATGGGGTAACTACACTGCATCCCGTTCTATTGTGTGTTTTCGATCCGTCAGTGTAATGTGTATAGTTCTGGTATTGTTCGAGTATTTCTTTGAAAAGAGATTGATATACTGTTGAGTTAGTTTCGGATTCTCGGTGAACTAGGAAGTCGGTCTTATGTTACTTTTTAACAAAAATAGTGCCCATGGCAGGACTTCTGAAATTCAATTTTGGCTTATGTTCGATGATTTCTTATTTAGTTCTAATTCGAGCGTTTTCTACGTTGGAGTAGAATGGGTTTGATAGTCTAGAATTTGTCGAATACAATTTAGAGATCCTTTCAGTGAATGTGTTTTCAAATACAGGCTTTTAAGGTGTGGAAACTATTTTCAAGACTTGTTTAACGCTTCGAAACTTTCTTCTGATATTAAGGGGTGGTTCGGCTGCTCCGCTGAGAGTGTTCAATATTCGGCATGTTCTAAACGCTCCTACGGCTATTCGAAGCGATGTGTTGTGTATACTATCTCGGATTTTTAGTAAATTAGGTTTGGCTGAATTGTAAATTATTAAGCCATAATTTATTTTAGGTCTGATGATGACCTTATACATGTGTATTAATTAGTGTATTTCTATCCGTTCTCCAATTATTAGTTACTATCATTTTAAAAATATTTAATCTACCACTGCACCCTTTCTTCGCATTAAGTATGTGCTCAGTCCACGTTAGCTTACTATGGAGGATCATACCCAGTAGTTTGACAACATGTGATTGTTTAAACTCATTATTGTGAAGATAGAGTTTCATATTTATGTTTATGTTCTATTGAAAGTCATTACTTCACTTCTGATTTTAGAAAATTTAAATCCTGTGGTATTAGACCATTGTTGAAGTGTGTTGAGTGTATTCTGTAATAATTTCTGTGTTGACTTTGGATTCTTTCCTTTACACAGGATGCTGAGGTCATCAGCGTAGAGGTATGCCTTAACTGGTGGAGATATTTATAATATCACTTGTTGCTATAAAAAAAGGGGTGACACTAAATACTGATCTTTGCAGAACACCATTTGTAATTTTGTTTGGTTTCAATAATACGTTATTTTCATGAACTCTTATACTTCGGTTTTTTAGAAAATTCTTCGTGAATGTATACACAGGGTGTTTCAGTTCTGTTAGTAAATATCTTAAGAGATGAATCTACAAGCCAAAGTAAGTCGAAAATCAGGAATGACAACATTGTGGTAGAGGCTTCATTTTTTAATTATCGATGTTTAAACAGTGGGGTCTGAAACCCCTATCACCCGGCAACTTGACCTACGTATTGCGGTGGGGCAGGGGCCGTTCAGTGGAGGTCAACGCACGACAAATTCACGCTGTAGAACGCACACTTACCGACGCGTCGCGACGGCAGAAACATTAGCTACTGCTACTCAAGCTATACTTCAGTTTCCACCAGGTGCCTGCTGCGTATAACTTGAGCGGGTGTGTCGGTACATATCCAAAATGCAACAATAATTTGTGTTACTGACTGAGTATGCACTCAAGACGACGGATTTCAAGCCGAACTGTCAAATACCTTGCTAAGAACTGTAGAGCTGCGGGGATTTGAGACAGTGCAATCACAAATAGATCTCCGAAAAGCACCTGCGACAACCTCGTCGTAATTTAAGCATCTATATAGCCGGGTAACATAACTGGGTTTCGCCTAAATGAGTCCTCAGTCATATATGAAAGTATAGGCCTGCTAGTCAATTTCAAGAATTCAACAACCATAAAGTCAAATCGGATGGATGAAATAGTAAACGTAAAAACAAATAAGCTAATACACGTGACAACAGGGAAAGGATATATCAAAAGGAGAGCAACGAACTGTTCTCAACGATCAAAAATAGGAAACGGAAAAAACGGAGACAAAAGACTGGGGAAAGAATGCCTGCTCAAGCAGTGATACGGAACTAATGGACTTAAACGACAGAGTAGACGACGGTTTCAGTGAGAAGGAAATAGAAAGAGACGAAACATTTCTATACAGCACGTCGATTCCGGCTTCTGAATAGAACGACATGGTGGCTGAACGTCTTATATTAAGTGCACTAGCATTTAAATTGAACGAGGAAGGACTACTGACAATGAGTGAGAAGATAAATTACTACTGAGAAGTCGTCGAAAATTAAATACAGGAACATCGGTGACCAAATGAAAAATAAGGACAAAAGGAAAAGAGGATTCTACACAGGCACGAGACACAAGACTGCGGGCACTCAAACGAAACTGACTGTATTACAAACAGATTAAAAATAGAAACATAATTGTAGGATTTTTAATAGAAAAATCAGACGGGAGGGGGATCGGGAATCGAACCCGGGACCTCCGCTTGCAAGCGTGCGCTCTAACCACTGAGCCACCGGCCCAATTACCGATTCCAGCCGACTTCTCCTCTCTTACCGCGACATTCAAGTCGCTTCCCCTTTTGCCGATCCCCACATAATAGAGTTTCGATTAGTGTACTGAATGAAAAAAATAGTCCCGAAGTTTCCAAGATGTTGCTAACGCCACGGTTTTGAACACCTGGTGGCGAAATGGAATGAAAATACGGAGAACTCATTCACATAATTTTATTCACAAACCACGTGTAGACATGGCAGAATAAGAAAGCACTAATATCGCTATGTGTCAGTAGAAAAGATGTAACAAAATTGGGAAGAGTGAAAGAGTCTGTGGTCGGTACTAGATAGCAACAAATATCACGCAAGTGGCACACGTCGATTTTTATGCAATTTTAGTATGATGTAGTATTCGAAAAAATATTCGACACAAATTTTTTACCAGCAACCGTCCACTCTGAAGGCGTGAAAACAGCCCTTGAATTTGCGGTTAGAAACCATACTTTCTTGAATATGTCGGAAACTATTTCTTGCAGTCAATAAGTTTAAATGTGCCTTCTTTCTCTCCTTCCCCTTCTACATTTCTGCCCCCCCCCCCCCCCCCCCCCCCCATCACTCTTGTGGTTTGTCCTTTTTCCCTTCACAAAGTATTTTATATTCTGTTCTCATTCTGATATGTTCTTCTTCTCCACTTTTTCCCTTTTCCTTTCTTCTTAGCGCCTTCCTCGCCTCTCTCTTCTTCTCCGTATATTCTTTGTGCCACCATCTCTTATATCCAATTCTAAACTTTATAATCCTTACTACCTGTTTGAGAAATAATGCGTTGTCTTTACCAGAACTCATTCTATTAACTTTTTTCTTGAAAATGCCTCCTTCCATCTTCCGTCCAAATCTGCTTTAGTACTATCTGCTGCTTTTCTTTCCTCTCACACCCTCCTTCTTCATAGACCGCCAAGAACAGGTGATCGAACTTAATTCTTTCTTCTATCCTGAAGTTTTTAATTTCTCACTTTACTTTTGGATCTATTAGCACATCATCTATTACCGAGTTTCCCTTTCCTCCTCTAAATGCGAATTCGCCCTCTTCGTCGCCTTCCGTGTTTCCATTCAAGATTTCCCATCCGTTTTCTTCTACCACTTCTAGTAATCTAGTTCTCCCTGCATTTCTTCCCTTATCCTTCGTCTTTTTCCTTTCTGTCTCGTCTTTTTCCTCGGCATAGCACGCCGCCTCTCTTTCCGTTCTTACGTTAAAGTCTCCACCAATTTTAATCGTTCTTTGTTATTTTTATCTGCCATGTTTTTTACGTCTTACCTAGTCCTTTTCAGGTCCCTGTTGTGAACTGTTGCTACGCGCCACAATTCAATCTATAATTCGATTATTCCTTTTGGTATATTACTGTGTTCTTTCTCCATCTCCACTGCTCTCATATTCTTTTTCACACCTGTTAAAATACTTCCACTTGTTCTACCCTTGTTTTCTTCTTTTATAGCAAGCGGGCATTTTCAATTGAAATTTCCTGACATTTTTTCTTCTATTTTGCTCCACAGTCTCTCACCTGTCCATGTCTCTGTTAAACATATGTAATCGAAGTCCGCTATTGTAGAATACCAAAACTGTTTGTCTTTATTTTATAATCCTGCTACATTTCAAAATCCTACTTTAAGTGAAGTTTTTCTGTTTGATTCTTTTCCCATATTCTCCAACCCTTCCTACCACTTATCTTCCAGCATTTGTCTTTTCAGACACTGGATGAGCAGTGTATGGTACTTTTCTTTGCTCTGAAATCGTCCAATCACTCCCTCCTACCATGTAAATATCTTATCGTTAATCTTAATTTTCCATTAACCAATTTTCTTCTTTGCACCTCGTTATCTCTCTGCTTTGTAAATGGTCGTATTATTCTTCAGGTTACTTTCTTCCTTTTCATTAGGTAGTTATTAATTAACAGCCTCTTCCCTCTTAATCTATTTTTCTTTGACATTATTCCTTCTTTCTGCTGTCAGCTTCTTAGTTTCGGTATTAGTAACTTTACACTCCCTCCTTTTCCTACCCAGTACGTGTCTTAGAACATACTCTACCGTCTCCTTCAGTGACACTTTACATGGCAAATCTTCCCCTTTTAAGGTAATATTATTTCTTCTGCCTCTTCTTGCCCTAGCCTCCTCCTTCTTTCGTAACCGTTCCATCCGGCCTGCCAGACTCTCCGCCTGACTCTTCTTAGCGTCCAGTACTTCCATCCTATCTCTTCTTCCTTTTCTTTCCCCATGCTTCTTCCTTCCTTCTTCACTCCTCCTTCATATCCTGAATTCCCTGCTTCAGCGTTCTATTAACTTTTTTTCAATTCCTCTGTGCCCTCGTTTACTGTTAGCAAAATATCAGTCAACGTATCGAATTTGTCCACGTCTATTTCCTTATTAACTCCTGTACTCTTACTAGTTGAAGCTTTTGCAATCCCTTCACCTTCCTCTGCTTTCTTAAGCGGCAGTGACCTAGATATTCTTACATCAGTCAACGTTCTTTTCTGCGATTTTTTTCTGTTTTCAACGAAACGGAAACTGCGGTTCGTCCCAAGCATGTGGGGTACCCTGTATGTGGGATTCAAAAATATGACACAAACTGTGAGTCATGAATTGAAATAATAAAACTAATATATATATTAAAATAATAAAAAACAGCACAATATATATCTCCTCACAAACAGACTCCACGCAATACTCTCCACGCAATGCTCTCCACGCAATGCTCTCCACGCAACTTCTCAAACAGTTCTCCTCTGCACTCTGACCCGGAGGTCCCAAAAATCTATACACACACACACATTCCACACGCATTTCCACACCAGATTCATACAGAGGAGATGCATTCCCAGAAAGTCACACGATCCGTTCGATACTTGACTTCTGAGAACGCACGCACCTCTCACACCACGCATCCCATCAATCCTTCCACACTTTTCATTCATGCACCTAAACAGTTCGCCTATCTAAACTGTCCTCGAGACTAAACAAGAAACTATCAAGCGCCGAATTTCTCCTCGCCTAAACGCTAGCACAAATACACATAAAAGCATCCACCAACTCCACATGTATAATATTCCAGAATGTTTGTAATAGTTTCCAAATAATTTTAATGTCTGTAACTGCATTGCAAAAAATTAAATGCAGGTCATTTTAAGAAATACCCGCGAGTGTTGTGATTTCCGAGTACGATCCTGATTACTTTACCTATTGCACAAGGAAAAGTTGCTGTCCCCACAGTCATTATAATAAACTAAACATATCTAATACACTAATATTTACGTAAAGTTCTGATAATACTTGGATTTATACTAATTAATAATTAGCTTTAGTGTTAATGTCATAAACATGACAGGAGAAGACGAGAGTTTCTCAAATTAGTGATGGGATTGATACAATACATATTGATGATACTGAAACCTATAACCTAAAAATCGATACCTAAGTACTTAAATTTAACGAAATCTCGGATTATCAGCCTTATCAGTACCAATCTTATGGCAACCAAGTAGGTATCGATACCATGACCGAAACGATCGGGGTTATCGTATCGGCCATGAGTCGGACTTTTCAAAGTACTCTGTAAAGATGCAGGGTGGCTCAATTTACACTCTACGATAAGTCTCAAACGTTGAAACAATATTTTCGAAAAGTATGAAATGTACTGTCACGGGCCATTATTTCTTCTTCCGAAAACGTATTGCGCGCACAACCCAATGGGTTTTCTCTGACAGTAACTAACACTGCTTCTTTTTACTTATAATATTTATTTGAATTATATGACTGCACATTACAGAGCTGCGTTCAGAAACTGGCGCAGGTTCTAGGATGCACCTTGCTTAAATTGGTCCTAGGTTAGGACGTTTTCCTGGCTTTTCGGAGAGAGTAGGTACGCATCTGTTCTCACAAGGGATGGAATTTTTACCTTCACCTTTTCTGGGAAAGTTGAGGAAAATTCCATCCCATTAGTGTATCCATTTCGAAGGACGGACAAGTGTCTTAAAAATAAGTGGTCTAATACCAAACAGGTATCGATATTTTTCTGTGAGTATCGAAGCGGTTTCAATTCTTTTTGGCAGCTCCGTATTTGATAATACTCGATACCAGATCGAAAATGGTAGACTGGTATCAATAATACCGATGCGACATCAGTCCTAACACTTCATGCAGTACAATAAATTGGAAACAGAACGAAAATTAATGCGTCTAAATGCAAAGGAAGCACTATACCAGGAGTGGCTGAAATAGTAGTATAACCGAGAACAGGGTTGAATTCTTGTACCAAAATCTTAGCTAGATGCAGACGTACTCAACAAATTTTCGAAAACTAATATCCTACGAAAAATGGTATATCGCACGATCGACTTATTTTTTCAAAAGGAATAACTTCTTTTTTGTTCGGAGCACTTTTTTCACCGCAGTCTGTATAATGAAATATTTAGTTCAATAACATACCTTCTTAGATGCGTGTTTATGATAATGATGAGGGTGCAGCATACAAACGTAACGATCAATTGCCATGCAGACGAGGATAACGGCACTTTGTTGAGTCAAGGCTCCTCTAAGAAGTGCCTGGAACAGTAAAATATATAGAAAAGTAAAACTAGTTCTTCAAATTTCAATTAGGGTTTTCAGTATGAATTGACAGAGTAATACAAAATCTTATTCAATTTTTATAGATTTTGATGAGGCAAAATACTGGTTGTGAATCTATCTTGTGATGTCGCTGACAGTGGTGCAAGGATAGTTGTAATCATATACAGGGTGTGTCATGGGAAACAAAACACTATAGTTTACTCAATTATCGCCTTGATTACATTACAAAAATGGGTTGTTAGTCACGTTTGAAATAATAATAGTATAATATTTCTAAACACTATAAATTACAGAAGTATAAAGTAGTAAAATATTCTACATCAAGTTATATTTACAATGAGATGATACGTATATAAATATGTAATAGACTTCACACACAAAAAGTTTTGAATCATTTAACGTGGCTGAAAAAGTTGTCGAGTTTCAAACCTACCCAACCATAACTTTGCTCATACGTATTTATAATATATTGAAATTCGATATTTTATCGAAAAGAGTACAAAATCTTCAGTGATCGTTTTATGACTTTTTAAAAAGTCATTTTGTCAAAAATAATAGAAAAGTTGTGAAAAATAAAAAAAAATGTTGAAAAAATTTTTAAAACTTTTCCGAAAATTTTGCTGAGTTGAAAAATGTAATTGTAGTCTTGTAGTCTTAAACAGGCTGTACCTCCACATCCGTCAAACGTAGGCTGTTCTACCACGTCCGGAAAATGTAGGCTGCTTCGCTCAGACTGACCGTAAAATGTAGGCATGATTCTCACACTGCCCATCAAACGTAGGCTGTTCCCCCACATTATCGAGGCACAGCTTACATTCGACGGACAATGTGTAGAGATATTTCATGTATTTTGCTAGCAATCCGTTTTTGTAATTCATTCGAAGCGATAATGAAATAAGTTACTCGATAAGTATTAATAAGTAAATGTGATCCAAATTATATAATGTTTGGTCTCATTTTGATCAGAACACTCTCATCAATATGTTATAAACTTTTTTATACAAAAAAAGTTAAAAATAGAAAAGTTTAAGTGTCGTCTTTATTATAACATTTGGTACGCGGGTGTTTAAATCTCTCGGTTGCCTCGACTCTCATTCCATCCTTCTCTTTTATTCGCTGTCCTTTTCTTTGTTCGGCGAACTTCAAAGGCGCGCTGCGAGGCTGGAAATGTAGTCTACTAGGATGTTCTTCTAATTCTTTAACTAAATAGCTATATTCGCCTAAGGGCTCATTTCCACTTGCGACTAGCCGCGCGCGACTCTCGAGTGCTCGCGACTCAAAATGCCGCGACTCAGCCGCGCGCGACAGCCAAAGGTTGCCGATTGCGCGACGAGAGATGACAATGTATGCAGCCGTTGCAGCTGTTCGTCGAAGAGGTCGATAAATCTACTTTATTAGGCAATTAGGCATATGTACGGACACAGGTGTGTCGTAGGCCGGCGACAGCCAACGGTTGCCGATTGCGCGACGAGAGATGACAATGTATGCAGCCGTTGAAGCTGTTTGTCGGAGGTCGACGACTCTCGATCGCCTGCGAGTCTTTTGTTTTTGACATCATGCGTTTAACGAAAAACCGTCGCAGGTTCGAGGAACAGCTTTGGCGGCAATAGCCAACCTTTCTCGGGTTTCTGAAGCACTAATGGCATTCGGTCGCGATGAGAGTCGCGCCTGTATTCTCCAGCCGCGCGCGGCTCGAGTCGCAGCCGCGCGTGTGGAAATAGCCCCATAAGCCGCAATGTATTTCATAGTGGCGCGACCGAGAGTCGCGCGCGGCTAGTCGCAAGTGGAAATGAGCCCTAAGTGTTCTCTCTTAGCATTTATTTCGTGTACCCCAGTTGATCTATGCGTTTTATTCTGAATAAGAAATGGTGCAAGATTTTCTATATCTTCCTCCCAATCGAAAAAACTACCTGTTTGAGGTCTCGTACACCATTATTAACAAGAAACGATGTACAGGTAGCCCACCTACAACACGGCATCCTATAACACGGTTTCGCTCTAACACGATAGAATAAATTGCGGGCACCCTCGTATAGCACTGCAACCTGTAACACGGTTTCGCTCTAACACGATAAGAAAATTGCGAAAACCTTTGTACAATCCTGTACTTCTACAGCACTGGATAACATGATTTTTGTTTAACATATTTAAAAACTAAATTACCTTAAAATGATGACGGGAAGGAATAATGAACTATAGTGCCTTTACATGAAAATATATAAATAAATTATAATTTACTCATTTATAACTCTATTCCGATGTTATAGCGGAAAGCGTCATGCACAGTTTACGCGCCATCCGCTGTGAGACTTGCCGTCTCAGAGATACAGTATTGCGGAAAGTCCCGCCGTATCTAAAAGGATAAAATGCAATGCGACATCGTCGTATTGTATTGATCTGTTGTGAAATGCGATCGCAGCCGAGGGCCCGTGAACGGCGGGCCCTTTTTTGTTTCTTTTTATTTCCGTGGTCTGGAGACAAAGTGTCTTAAGCGACTGGTCGGCAGTCTGCATCGAGCCACGATATGTTAAAGAGTGTGTTTTCTTGAATGCAGACGCTTCCGCTGAGAGAAGTCGAAAATTCAAAAGGGAGCTGCAAAATTGTCTATCTTCATACCATGAAATCTACAATGACCTTGTAAGAACCAGCAAACAAACCAAAATTACAGATTTTTTAAAGAGGATAGAAGGTGCAAAAAATCTAAATGAAGAAGAAGGTTCAGAAAGTGAAGGTTATATTGTTTAACCGAAAAAACGTTCTCGTTTGATTGTACTGACTAGTGATGAGGAAGAAATTTATTAAATTAAGGTTACATTAAATGAAAATAATATTTTTTGTTTTTTTTTTCGTTTTCTATTATACATACATTTATATTTTTAATAAAAATTAAGTTGCTTATATGGAATTAAAAAAAAATGTTTGTTTTTAATAAGTTTTCGGAACGTAACCCCCCTTTTTGTACTGGCTCTGGGTCTCATATAACACGGTTTCACACAACACGGCATTTTCTAGGAACCTATCTACCGTGTTATAGGAGGGTTACCTGTATTACTAAATGGTTTCCACCGTATAACGTGATACAAATATAAATCCTACCCATGATGTCACGTGCTATCATATGCAACGTGATAGCATGTGATTTGACGTGAAATAATAGTAATGTGTTTCTACCTTAATCGGCAATACGATGAAGGTCTGAAATTGGAAATATTCACCATTATAAATTTTTGGGCAACACGTAACTCTACCTTGTTTGACTATAGCCTCAATTAACAAAGCGTAGGCACTGAAAATGTGGTCGCCGGGCGGAGGTTAAAGTTAGAGCTCGCCGTGACCGAGGTATTCTATTGCAACATCTAACCGAATAACTAGTTGCCGAGCAATTGGGCGAACAATTCTCATCAGCGAGATCATTATCGGCCCACCGCCTCCTTAATTACTATCATCGCCGAGGTCATCATCTTCTCCAACACCATCTCATCTGCAACCTCCGCTGCAGCAGCCTCCAGGGTTCGAGATTATCGACCTCACCGAAAGTAGTAACATCGAGGATTAGGAAATCATACCGTCATCTAGCCCTATTCCGCTCTTGGATACAGAATACAGTAAATTCTCGTTTACAGTAAATTGTCGGGACCGGCTAGCTACAGTTATCGAATAGGAAGAACGTTTTCGCACCTCTTTATATTTTTCCTAAAGCGACGACCACAGAAAAGGATAACGGGTAAAAAAGAAAGAGAGCCTGAGAATCGAGACAGCCGGTAAGATCAAGGGCCTGCGTGCCGGTGAGACAATACTAGTGTGACGATTGTAAGATACTTTGTTTTACCGTCGAGATAACTCCGAAGATTTATTCGATGTACAGTAGAACCTCAATTATCCGAACTGTAATCAGGAACAACATGCCTTACATTGTGCCTACGTTTGTCACAAAACTGATACTTTTGATTTAGAATATAAAAATACACGATGGTACAAAATAAATTACACAATGTCACTAATGATAATTCTACCTTATAATTAACATACAAGAAGAATTTTCGGATGTGCCGCGTTCGCATAATCGAGGTCCTACTATACTTTATTTGAAAAGGAAGATTACAATACTTTCGTACAGAGTAACATTCTGACGTGCTGGGCTTCCAAGTTTCGAATTGTTTCATCCCCTGTTTGGGTCCAGCATTTAAACAGGACCCGGCTCGAGGGGATGGCCGTTGTGGTATACGAATGGGGTAAGGAATTTTGGAAGAGGACCTGGAAAATCAGTGAATCGGGAAAAGTCATATTGGCGTCAGTCTGGAATGCAGGTGAAAGTATCCTAATGGATCGGGTGAATTTCGAAGGAGGCGAGTATCGGACAAGGGACAGGAAAAGGGAAACCCATTCGCATATCGGAAGGTTGGATGGCGCCTACTGCGGCAGTCTTAATGCGAAGGTTAGGGGTCCGACACGTGCCGAATATTGCACAGCGACGTTGATCTGGGAAGCCAATGACCCGCGACCGTTATCGAAAGAAGATCTGTTTATATTTTCATTGAGGAACCGTCGCAACGGCGAAAAGGGTGACAGCAGTCACTCTCTGGCGAGTCTCCGACGAAGTCACGCGATCTCAATAGACGAAAGGGTATTTTACGTGCTAGAAGTCCTAGCAAACTTTAAACGTTTCTTAGACGACAAAATTTTTTTAGTTTTATTTAGTTTGTTATGAAAATCTTGTTAACATATTGGTGAGATTTTTCTGATTAACATGAGATCAAACACCATACAATTCAGTCATAATCACTTTGTTAATGAAAATTAACGAAAGTGAAAGAAGGGATAATGAAAAAAAATGAGTTAGCAGATTAAATAAGTAAAGATGACCGAACTGTATCGTGTTTGGTCTCACTTTAGTCAGAAAAATTTCACAAATATGTTAAAAAAAATTTCATAACGAAATAACCAAAAATAAAGAAGTTTTATCGTTACATTAGTATCGTCTCGTCAATACGGAGGCCCGATCTTATCACCTGCCTCGATTTTCAGGCCCTCTTTTTTTTCACTCGCTCTCCTTTTCTACGTTTGTCGCTGTTGGCAAAATACAAAGAACGTAGTGGGGATGAACCACGAGCACTTATAGAGCAAATTTTTCGAGTGATTATGAAGAATTTACTGTATTGTGTTAAGGTAAACAACCATTACAAGATTCCGGATGAGATTCTTTTGTCATATGTTTTACAAGAGGAGTCACATTGTTATTCTTGACAATGTTTGATTCAATAACCATCTCATTTGTTGTGAGTCGTTTTAAATCGTGTAGATTGAAATGTCGAAAACATTAATAGCATCTTAATAAATCATCTTGGGTATTTTGACTCATGGACAGTTTTGCTACATTTCTATTTTCCTTTACTCCATAGAGTTGTCCTCCTGTCTTGGCTACCGTCGCCACTTTCCCGTTTTGAGCCAATAAGCTAAGTTCTTCTTAAATGAAAGCGAATATCCATCTCTAGTTATTTTGAGTTCAAATATCAAATTGTTTCTTAAGTTTTGCACATACAGGGTGAGCCACGGAAAACAGGCCACCTAATTATCTTCTCTAGCTATGGCGGTACGAAAAAAATTTCCTTAGGTAATTTATATCGTTTCAAAGGGTGAATAAAATAGAAGAAAAGAGGTCATTTATACGAGGATACGACATGCATGATCCTTTATAATTCCTCGGTTGTAGATTGTTTTACACTTCGCAAATTCTGACTTAGAATTACGATTTTTCCGCATGGAACACTAATATCTTCGTAATAAGGATTAAAGTCACTCAATGGACATAATGTGGCATACAGTTGTATTTGTTATTCTTTTACCTGCTATTACATTGTAATAAAATAATTATGTAATGCTACTAAAAAATTCAAGATCATTATAACTAATGTGGTCTACATAAAATGTACTATTCTTCATGTATACAGAGTGACCAATTTTAATATACAGGGTGACGGATTTTTTCAAATGACAGTATATTTTTTTCTACAAAACCATACAGCGATCAATGCGATTTATTTTCCAATAAATCATGCAATATATGAAGTCATTGAATTCGTTTGGTTACGCTGTATCATTGTGTAGAAACAAAAATATACTACACGTCATTTTAAAAAAATCCATCTGACCTTGAATGGACCTTAACACTTGCACTTACCGAACTTACAATTGCATGCATTAAAAGTCCCCTCCATCCCATTTGATCCCTCAGAAGCAGGTTTTTCTATTCCACGTTGTTTCCAAAATATTAAGATTTGTAGATTGAAATTAGTCACCCTGAATACTCAGGATTTTACAAATCAGACCAGAGAATTACGAAAAAATTACTGCAGGTATCTTCTTCATAGGAGATTGTTTATTGGATTTTCATGTATAAACGTGCGTCAACTTGTTGGGCTGTCAGTTGTTTTTTACAGGAGAAGCATTAAAAGGGAGAAAAATAACTCATTTTTATGTTGAAAACTTTTGTATCTTTCTTCGGTAGAATGGATAGTTTGTACAAAACGTCTTTGTCCGCAACAAATTAGCAAAATTAAAGCTTCGAAGGAGGAGGGGTATTCGAATTGCGAAATTGCTAGAAGAACTGGAAGAAGTCGTCCTATTGTACATGATTTTATTAAAACCTCGGACAATTTTATCATGGCTGAGAACAGAGGAGCAGCGAAAACTGCAACGCCAGAGACAAAAGGGCATAATAAATACTTTGTGTTATACATCAAGCAGTACTCTCTCTGCTCGTGGCATTAGTGCTCTTGCCGGCACTTCTGCGAGTGTACAAACAATTCAAAGGGTTGTGAAAAAGTCACCGGCGTTAAAGCATATGCGACTGAAGAAGAAAGCCGTTTTAATAGAACGACATCAGGAAGCACCTCTGTGATTTGCATGTGTCCATATTGTCCCCTTTATGCCAGCGGCATGAATGTGCAAATTTTCATTTTTTGAGTTGAGATGTGTACTGAATGGCCCTCTTTACTCTGGATTTTGTGTCAAAATAGCAAATATATATCTTGCATAACAACGATGTTATACTCTAAGCTTGATTCATGAATGTGCGTTACTTTGCTGTTTGGTTATGCTAGAACCACAAATGTAGCACAATGTGATTGCATAATACATTGATTTGTTTTTCCTTTATTTTTGGGTATAGGTTGTTGCCATGGTATAAGTTCATAACACACGCTAAAGTGAGTCGTATTCGATTATTATAGAAAATCGGTTTGCAACAGTATGCATAAAGTATTCTGTGTTTGCCGCTCGATCAAGAGCAAAACGTTACGTATCTGACATGTACTGGAATTTTCTAGATCAGGAAATGTGATCTTTCTTTGTTTCCTTCATCTTTAGGGGATAAGCTAATATACTACTTTATCTCCTGTGATAATCGTAGTTGAAACGTTGAGACGTCAAGTTTCATAGTGTGTTACATTCTTTCAAAACATGAACCTATCAATTCCACATCAAGATGAAGAACTTAATTCACCTATAAGTACAGTGCCATTCACAACAGATGTGAAAGAAAAGGGAAAAGGTGATATGAGTATGTGGACAAAAATATGAGAAAATCTAAGAAAATTAAAGGTAAAGCATATGTAACAGAAGATGGTATACAACGACCAAATCGACCGCATCTAGCCATTCCTTACCACGAAAAAAGTAATCAGAAGTGTTCTTCCCTAGTAAATAATGTACGTTTCGTAACAGGATAACTAATGAAGACCAAAAACAATTTATTGCAAGTCATTCACACAAAACACCAAGAAAAGAGAACAACGAGAAATTTAGAGTACAGTAGAAGAAAGTTCACGTATTCTTATATGTTTACGGTCAATGAAGAGAAGGTGTATGTTTGTCATGCGTTTTTTCTTTCTACATTAAATATTACAGATGCAATGATCAGAAGTTCTATTGCAAAATGCAAAAATGGTGTCTGCGAAGGTGATAATCGTGACAGACATGCGCCCAGTAATAAACTTTCAAAGCAGTCTGAATAAATGATTCGGCAGCACTTTTAAGCTTTCCTTCCATAGAATCACATTATTGTAGAAAAAATCACAAAAAGATATTTGGATCCTACTTTAAATACAACAGCTATGTTCCGAGATTACAAACAAAAATGTGAAGAATCTAACTCTATTGCATTATCTTTAGCGAAATATAGACAAATTTTCAATGAATACAATCTGAGATCTTTCAAACCGAAAAAAGGTCAGTGTAGAAAATGTCTTTCAATTCATTAACTGAAGATGAAAAACAATTACAGAAAGAAAATTATAGGGAACATTTAGAAAGAAGAATTGTAGCTCGTCAAGCACGTGATACAAACAAATCTGAGGCGTTGGAAAATTCTTCACTATTAGCTTTTAATTTTGATCTACCAGTCGTTTTAAATACTCCGAAAGGTTTTTGTGGTAAAATTTTTTATTTAAGAAAATCAGCAGTGTACAACTTCACCATATACAGCATTGGAAATAGCGACGGTTATTGTTATCTTTGGGGCGAGACTCAAGGGAAAAGGGGCAATATAGAAACAGCTACTTGTGTCTACAATTATGTAATGAGCAAAAGTAACATTATAGTAGAACGTCGATTATTCGAACGTCGCTTAACTGAAACGTCGATTATCGGAATATCGGTTATCCGAAGGACCGATTATCGGAACACAGAATGAGTCGCGCATCTAAACTACGTAATAATGTTTACATTTTGGAAAATATGTCGTTCTTGCTTCAAATGCCCGATTGGCACGCAATAATGTGTATACAGTAGTACGGCGTAAGATGGCTGTAGCCCGGGACCATGTCTGGCCAGCTCTGAAGAGAAGTAGAGTTCTAGAAAATTCCGAATATGTATCTTCTCCATTGAATGTGAATGAGATACGTTTTACACGATACTATTGTACCTGGATTTTAAAACTGTAATTACGAGAATATTCAGAAATGATTGCAAATCGATCAGAATAATTCAGGATATGAAATTATGAACGATGATGACTTTATTTGAGTCATCCTTGCTAAAAAAAAGATGACAGATGGACACATGACGGGATTATGTACTATGCCACACCCATTTAAGATGGGTAAAAGCACAAAAATAAATTCAGACGGTACAAATATTTTTTAAAAACGATTAATTTACTTTCTAAACTGTGTTTATTATGTAGTTTTCAACGTAAGAAACATTCATATTTGAAAATTGTTTTGTGTCCAGTCGTTTTAGGACATATTTGCAAATTTGGTTCTTCTAGTCCGATTATTCGAAAAACCGCTCATCGGAATGCATTTGTCTCCCTATTAATCGACGTTTTACTGTACTTCCGTTAGAATGATGTCTGGCGGATGTGGAAGACAGCAGAAAAATAAAATATTGTTAATACGTGCACAATACTTTGTAAAAATCACCCCACGTTGAAAAAGACTGACCACAAATTTTTTTAAACAGGGCACACACAAATAGAATGTGATTCAGTTCATGCCAAAATTGAAAGAAGATAAAGAAATATACCGGTATACGTTACAGAAGAATGGGATCAAATTATTAGGACCTCCAGAAATTCACCTTTAAACTGTAATGTTAACGTTCATATACCCAAGATCCCAATGCAAACTGTCTGCTGGCTTTGCTATGAGAAAGATGAACTTTCCAAAGTATTTTATAAGAAAAGTTTTAGTCAACTGACATTTACGGAAGTCAGTATAGGGGGAAAAAAAGGTCGTTGCCCGTCAGTCATCGCCGTTCCAAAGGCATATAGTGAATCGCTGCCTATATCGATTCAAAAGTTGAAAGATTTACACAAAATGTGTGTAGGATCGGCAAAAGGAAGCGACTGAATGTCGCGTTAAAAAGGAAAAATCGGCTGGAATCGGTAATTGGGCCGGTGGCTCAGTGGTTAGAGCGCACGCTTGAAAGCGGAGAGTTACCGGGTTTGATTCCCCCGATCCCTCCGGTCTGATTTTTCCTATTTAAAGTTCCTACATATGTGAAAGTCAAATTATTCCAAAGGAACATCATCCACATTATAAACGATTAAAAAGCAATAAAAATGTACGGGACGCACTACCAGAGCCCGACGTTGACAAAGACTTTGATAGTTATGATAATTAATTTCTCATCATTTAAATAAATTTCTCATATTTTTAAATACAAAATTTTGCTTATAATAATGTATTCCAATATATCAATTTCCCCTAATATGCATATAAATGTCAAAAATGAAAATCACTTTCCTTAATCTATTTACCAACATGTCATTTCTTTCTACTGGCATTATACTATGAGCTATCAATGTGATTTATAATTCAAAATAAGGACAGGAACATGAAAATTTATATTAGTTACACTTAAATATGATGTAAAAACTAATATCTCAAAGAAAATTTCAAAAACATTGATATCCAAAATTATTTCATTACTCTTCATATTCAGTTGTGAATTCCCAGAATTGGCCGAAATGCACATTCATGCCTTAAAGGGGACGATGTGAGCTAGACTTTAGAATGGAGGAATGTTATTTTTCATGATGAAAGAGGATTTTCTTTGAGCGTTCCAAATGGTTATTTGTATTACTTCCATGATCTGCATCATAGTCATTTTTCATGCACCCCAAACACGCCAGAGTTGGTGTTCCTTTCACACTATGCGCACTGCGCACGTGACGAAATCTACGTGCGAGTATTAAATATGAAACAAGAATCTGATGGAGTCAGATGATGAGATTATCTTCGCGCAGTTTTTATCATGCCATACACTTCGAGGAATGCGAAAAGAAACGCGTTATAGAGCTGGTGGAATCGATAGTTATTGCGTATTAGAAGGCAATTTTATACTGTATTCAAGGAATTGGAAGAAAACGCCGAACAATTTTTTCGTGCATCGTTACGTGCATCGTTAAGTGCATAGAAAAATGGAAATCACTACGCAATTTGACTTCTATTTTTACCATTGTTTTCTATTTGCAATAAAGCGGGCGCTGTAACTCATTGTAAGAGCAGACTGGAAGTATTTTCTTACTCATAGCAGGTACGTGCATGATAGAGACATATAGTAGTAGTAACGAAAATATGCGGACATCATGTCACGATTGAGTAAATCGTTCTATATCTTTCTTATCTACTAGCAGACAAAAAATTCATTATTTTTTTTTCCGATGAGTTATTTACTGTATTTCACAAAAACATGAATTGCGGAAATGTATACATCTTAACGGCGACCGAAGTTTAAGAAGGGTCGAATGTAGTTATCCCGATGCTATTCTGCCTTTGCCTTATTTATGACTGGATCAAGGACTGTTTGTGTCCGTATGTTGAGAGTATGGCTTGGTGGTTGGGCACCAAACGTTAGCCATTGACTCGAAATCGTATGGCTATCGGGTGTCATAGGCTGTTTGTTTGAAAGCGGTGAGAGAGAGTTTTAAGGGTGGCAGGCGACTCGACGTCGCACTGCTAATTTCCCAAGAAAAGAGACATTGTTCCTAGAGGAACTGGCCACGGAGTGGGGGAAGGCGAGTATGCCTTCTGGTAAGAGGACTGTTTTGGACCACTCAACATTTACTCCAGAACCGTCAAGGAACGTGTTTCTTAATTTTATGCTGACACCCTCGACCGATTTCTAACACACACATAACATTTTGGTAAACATTAAATGAAAGAATACTCGAGTATCGCGTTAATAAAAATACTCGGAGACTGGACAAAAATATAATATTTCATACATTTTTTATGAGCATATGTACAATTTAATATTTGGTTTTTTACGTGAGGGCGCTTTCTTTGAACGACCGAGCGATGAGTCGACTTACCTGACGCAACGCTTAACACTCAAAGTGTAATGATAAAATAATTCAGGATTTTCTAAGGGATTCGGATTTTTCATAGACCTGTACAGGTCCTTCTTCGCTTGTACGGGGTCTTTCCAGGAAAACACTCAAGGAATAGACGTGACGTTTAGTAGCACATATTATAAGACTTAAGAATCGATTAATACAATGAATTGGTGAAATTACATTTTACCGAATTGAAAACGCGGGCGTGAATCGATATGTTGGAATTCGGATATAACGTGGCTTAGGTTGTGAAAATGATGACTTACCGATTTGAAAACATACAATAATAATCGGAATTTTAAAACTCCCCTGCTCTCTCCATTAAAAAAGTATTTAAGACTGATTTTGCGTGGATCGAATGAGTTCTGTTAGGTGGACAAAAATCACTTATAATTATGGAAAATATGAAAAAATGTATCAGACAATGTTTATTTCTTTTTATTAAAGCTATTCAATGTCATCAAAATTTGTATAGTATTTTGTTAAAAAAATAGAAGGTGCGCACCCCCCGGCATTCGCCCGAGTGTCTGAAGGGGTGCACAATGTGCCATAAAGAAGGCATCCTCGAACCATAAAGTGCGCAAAAAGAATTTTGTCTTTATCTATAATAGTTTTTGAGAGATTAATTTTGTCCAGCTAAATGTGCCATTCGTTCCTCTGTGGCGGCGCGTCGGGACGGCATCCGGATGTCTTTGGAGCTCCATCCAGACTACAATTATGAAATGATACTAATGAAATTTGGTATGCTTATCAAGAAACATTCAAGAAACAACACATTTTTTCAGATTTGTAGAAACGTGAGTAGAGGTTCGTTTTTGAAAAATAAGAATTTATTTATAATTTTCATATTGAAAAAGGGTGCGTACAACAAAATTAAAAATATACTTAGAAAGCATCGGCTTTTGCGATGCAACTAAAAAAAAGCTTTTTTGTAAGTGTAATAGTTTCCGAGATAAAAATTCGTTTATACAGTCATGTTTGGCTAAAAACCCGCGATATTCAACATGTTATAATTTGTTATTAACTTGGATGTCAGCAAAATGATGACATAAACTCACCATTATTTCACATAGACTATAACATATTACAATTTCATCAAAATCGAAAGACATGCTGCAGTACACCGTGGTAGAAAGTAACAAGGAACGAAAGCAGCCAGTTAAATATTTTAAAATACTTCATAGCCATTAACGCAAAAGTTGGTTATATGATTAATACTTACAATTGAAATACATATACCAATACTTCAGCAGTTTAGATACACCGTAGATATGTGTAGTGAACAAAGTAACTTTTCGATGTCATAAAGTTTCCTTTTCTTAGTGCTTTAAATTTGTATTATAAATATATTTTGTGCAAGTGCGTGCTCTTTTTCCTAATTTGTAATCTAGTAATTTTTAATGTAACGATGGTCATTACTTAGCATTTTTAAACACCTCATCAGAGAAACATCACGAAGGGTCTGCACCAGGAACGGCAGACCCAAACTCTGGACAATAGTTTTTCATTGTAAAGTATCAACGATACTTTTCTCGACACTGTAAATGTTACATCTGTGACCGGAAAACAATTGTCCAGATTTGGGCCTACCATTCCTGGTGCAGACCCTTCGTATCTCTTTTAAGAGGCAATGTTTAACACGCGGCACTTTAGGTGCGGACAGAACTACCACCGGTATTTCCTATTCGGCCGGGTTTCTTCCGTTGAAAATCAGTAAATTTGTAGGCGTAATATCTCGAAAACCACTAAAAATCGAGTGCATATATTAAAGGCTAGTGAATTCGCCTTGAAAAGCACTATCGAGTGATCTGAACAGAAGTACATAGTTCCATTTAAAAACGCGAACTTGACCATCATATCTCTTAAACTAGTAATGTAAAAAAATGTGCCCCCTTGTACCATGCAATTTTCATATAAACAATTTTTTTGTGTCTTTAATACTTGAGAAATTACGGGCCTGTATCACTTTGGCGCGGACACACTGTACATACGGCACCGTATTATGCGCTATGCCCTCACTCGTGACAATCTGTTCACGTCCGACTCAAAAGCACTTGCTGCTGGTCCACTTGTTTCATTATTTTATGACTGCAACACGTCGTAAACAACGCAAGGCATGACATACTATTGTACCGTCACATTCATGACACGAGGTAGGTGCCTCGCAAATATCACACACACACACACACGTGCGCGCACGCCGGCAGCACATTCTACTCACATATTCCATACTACACCACAGTGGTCCGAGAAGTGTATTTCTTGGCCAAAATTAAAAACATTTTAATGCGAACATTTTTAACAAAAACGTATCTTTTATGATAAATTCCGATTATTTACAGTAACTTATTAAAAAAAAGCATAATTATTCTGCACAACAAAAAGAAAAAGAGAGAAACGTTTTTAATATTAACTTTATCAGAACTAAAAATATAAAATCGCAATTATTATAAATCGTCTGAGTCCAATTCTACAGTGCTTAACACTTTGGCGGTCGCAATTATTTTGCAAACGTTAATAATCCTTGACCCTTTATGCAAAAATCTTAAAATAACAAATTATTGTACAATACTTTCTTGACATTGAATAATATAGGTACAGTTTTTGCTTCGTTAGTATTTAAGTTTTTATATGTCATCAATCACAACTACGCTCATTTATTTATTTTACATGGGTGTTATTCAAAAGAATAAAGTCACGTGTGCGTGACAGCGGCTGTCAAAGTGTTAAATGCTTAAGCATGGGTAAATTCTCTTCAGATTCTTTGTTGTCTTCATTAGAAGTATCTCCATCGTCAATTGTTTCTTCCATAGTACATAGATGTGGATGTCGATGGTTGTGGTTCAAGAGATGGAGAATATAATAAAGAAAAAACCTCGGAAAGCAGTTCTAGCCTTTTTAGCTGTTGTTTCTGCATCCTGTTTCTTAGACTTATACTTGACACAAATGGATCTAAATTTTTCGATCAGATTTAAATTTTTCTAGTGTACGGTAAGAATTTTTCCATTTTGTAGATAAAGTACTGCAAAAAAGACGAACTTTCTACTCAACTGGTCTGTAGTATTTTTGGGAAATATCAACTTCCTTTATAGTATTAAAAACAGTCAAAAATAGCAATTTTTTTTTCATAGATCATTTTCATTTCGCTATACGTTGAAGAGGTCTTCATTTTTTAAGTAATGCTCACCTACAAAAATGAAAATATTTGTAATCCGTTGTGGACAGGACCATCTATTGCGGTGAAGAAATGACGTATACTTAAAAATCTTTCCGGCATTATTATATAAATTTTATTTAAATACTTATAATAAACTTTACTGTGAAAATCTATGAATAGGAGAAATGTTTCATTTCGCACATTCGGTAAAAGACTGATGCGATGAGGCAGAAATACGCTTTGGGAGGACCAATTTCTAGTGTTTATAAGAGTTAATACATACTAGCAGTAGATTAGATTCATGCAACGAAAACATCGTAGTCTCTTCGAAGAAAACGTCACATAAACACTATGGCCAGTCGCTACGTGCCTATTAGACTAACAATAAGAAGTTCAACATGTTCAAGCGGCTATATGCCGACACGCGTCCAGAATGCCAGAAAACCTCGAGCAGCTATTTGCTAAAATCCGCAAAGAGTTCAAACTTCCAGGAAGTAGCGTCCAAAATTTACATGCTCCTTTTAACAATTATTTGAATTATCATAAAAACGAAAACCGACATCTTATACTACCTTACATCTTCTTAAAAATCTTTTCAAAATCATAATGTTATAAATTTTACATTGTTTGTACATGAATTAACAAATGCTTACGACACAACTAAATACACCCGTCCCTCAATTTACGCGGCACTTTTTTTACGCGAGTATTTGTTTTACGCGGGAAATTTACCTCAATTTACGCGGAACTTTTTATACACGGAATTAATTTACGCGATCTTATTTTACGCGGTTTGATATGTATATACATACATATTTTCCTATAAGTTTTAAAATTGACAGTTTTATACAGTCAGTATTGTGAGATTGGTTGGCGGAATGCGTGATGCAGTAAGAAACTTTAAAAATTTACATTCACAATGAAAATGAAGACGAACTTCCAAATATTTCAAGCGATGAAGATGATAAGTTTATGCCAATTAAAAAGAAAAGGCTTATTGTTTTGAATTACAGTAGTGATAGTGACATCGAATAAAGCTTACATACTTCTGTTTCCTGAAATGACTTACTTATTTTTTTGTTAAGTTATGTGAAATAAATATGTACACATGTATTTCTAAAACTTTTACTAGCTTTTATTTCCAATATTTTTCCTTTTATACTGACAGATTCAATTTACACGATTTCTATTCGCGTTAATCAAATCCACGTGGAACGGATATTCGCGTAAATTGAGGGACGGATGTAATTGAAATACAACTGCTTTCATGCAGAAAAGTGTAATACACATCTGTATTTTGATGATCTATAATGGGTAATTAAAACAATTACTCTCAATTACAATTTAATGATTTTTTCTTCAGAACGCTATATTTGATCACAAAATTACCTGAAGGGAGTAATATGCTCGGTTTTCGAGGCTCTAAAGGATTGCCATTTGAAAAAAGAGAATATTCTAAAAACGTTAATGTTGAAAAATTGGATTTTGGCCAAGAAGTACCACTTTCAGACCACTATGCACACTTACTCGGTTCATTGTTTCCCTACTTATAATGCGTTTATCACGCGACAAATGGTGACACCACAAGGGAAGATGAAAAGACTGTAAAGATTTTTTCTTCACTTCAATGAATACTGTGAGTGTGCAAGGTTTTGAACTACCTTTTAAAAACATTCTATATAAACATGAATATTGCAAAAGCCGGGAGGATAAAGCATTATTTATGTATGAAATTAGTACACTAATTGTGAGTGTTAATGTTCGAGAGGTTTGTACTGTAACGATTTATGTACGGGAATGGATTACAATTAGTTTATTGCAGTGACGTCAACTACACACGCTCAAACACACAACACACACACACACACACAAAAGACGATGTTTTACACAGCACTTAAGTAAAAAAATGTTGTAACGAAAAAAGTGTTTATAACGAAAATAAAATATAATACTAACAACAATAGAAAACTATGACGAATTAATTCCCCAAAAAACGCAACGTGAGTCAGACGAAAGTAAGGAAAAAGATTTTCTACGATCGAAGCTGGACGTGTTGCCGACGAACTCGCAAAAACGGTATTGGTCGTTATAACAAACTTTGAATTCGATTTAACGTACCGCGGGCCGTTCACCTATGAGGAAGAACAAAGGAATGCATAAGGGGAATGGAGAGGTCCACATAATGTTGCCGAGGAGGGAGAGAGAAGGTAGATGCGCGGGAACCGTGTGAGAGAAGGAAGTACAGAGTGGATTCTAGGATTGGGTGACAGACATCACTGCTAAGATAACGATCGCAATTATCGATCGCTAGTTCGCGATAGCGATGGTCGTGGCAACAGTGTCGCGCCATCAACCAATCGCGAACACTGAGAAAAACTTTGCGAAAATAATATTCAAGTATTTATTGTAAGACGTCACATGCTGCGCCTAACGCGGCCTAAGCAAGGTGACCAAGGTCAGAGACGAAGGCATCCTCCAGGCGACGGCATCTGGTGTTTGTCTTTTGACACCACCCCCGGGGCCCTTCAAAACCGAACCCCCGGCCTAAGGACCATGCTAGACGAGTCGGAAGAAATGGTTTTAGGAAGAGTCTAGAGACACATTTTATTTCGAACCGCTGATTTCTACGGACCAAAGAATATACACCTCTGTAAAATCTAGTCTGGTGTCATTTCTTTATATAGTCTTACATTATTGTTCTCAAAATGACAGAAATAATTATTCCAACAGCTTATTGGAAGACTGCTAATGCTCACCTAACCGTTAATCTTTGACACCGCTTATTGTTAGTGAGTACCGTTAAGAATCTCCTTTATTGCTTTGAAATGCTTGCACAGCAGTCGTCGGAGTAAGGAACGCACGTGCATTTTAGAAACGTCAGCATTCGCGGAACACAGGATTCGTGTGTCTTACCATCGCATCTCTTTGTTGTTCTCATGTATAAAAAGACGTACATCGATGTCCCACGGAGGCATATTAACTTAATCGTTCGTAGTGGTACGATCTTTTGTAATTTTTAGCAGTACATATCTCGTCCAACGATTTGGATAAAAATCAATTCGTAAGGCAATACGTTTGTCGATATTAAAGGAATTAGCAATGTTAAATGAAGAAAATGTTTTGTTTCTATAAATAAATGATTTTATTTTTTTGGTGCATGAAATAATTGAAAACATGGCGTTATACACAATGCTATGTTACAATGCTTACAAAAATAACATTTCTTTACGTAACTTTTTCTCTTTACAAAGTACATTTCAGTCGGCCACACTGAAAATCGTCCACTACTCGCTTACGATTAAGTTTCGAAAAAAGCCGTATATACAATAAATAAAATACGCTTATGATCCACAGATTACGTTCTATATTTATTCTTATACAATATAATGCAAAAAAAAGTTACAAATTATTATGAAATAATAATGAAAACTGGTATGACTACGTATATACATGAAAGGAACCTCACAATATAAATCGTCCATCTATATACAGTGGTGGACATAAGTATTGGCACAGTATGCGGTTCCATATACAAACATGTATAACTACTGAAAAAATTGTTTATACCTTTTGTTTTTTGTATCGACCCTTATTTAGAATGTTTTACTTGCCTATATACAAAAACAAAACAAAATTAATAAAATAGGGAACATATAACTAATAAAAATGTGTTTTACAACCATCTTGTGCACGGTCAAAAGTATTAGCACATTTTGGATAACGCTATGTTAAATTATAAGTTAATATTTCGTAGCATGTCCTTTCCGTTTCACTACCTCTTTCAATCTATTTGGCATCGAATGGACCAACTTCTCTGTTAATTCATTGCTGATTTTAGTCCATTCTTCCAAGATTATTTGTTTTAATTCCGATTTACTCGAAATATGATGTTTTCGGATGTTTTTCTCCAATTGGTACCAAATATTTTCAATTGGATTTAAATCCGGGCTTTGGGGAGGTGTTTTTAACGTGTGTGCTGTATTGTACACAATCCATTGGCGAACTGTATACGCCGTATGTGCAGGTGCATTATCTTGTTGGAAGTAAAAGTTGGGCGGTAAATTTAATTTTTCTGCACTCTTCTTTAAATTTTCTTTTAAAATATTCAAATAAGTTTTTGCATCTACTGATTCATTAATGAACATTAGTTCCCCAAGCCCCGATGAAGACATGCACCCCCATATACAGACTCCACCACCCCCATGCTTAACTGTAGCTTGGAGGTTTTTCAAATCTAATTCGGCGTTACGCTTTCTCCATACCAATATCCGACCATCCGACTTAAATATATTGAATTTGCTTTCGTCTGAGAACAAAACTTGGTCCCAAAAGTCATTATTTTTATTTGAAAATTCTTTCGCGAACTCAAGTCGTCTTTTTTTATTAACTTTGCTTATGTACGGTTTTCTTCGAGCGACACATGCAGAGTATCCAGCATCTTTTAGGACTCTATGTACCGTTTTTGAGCTAATTTCTTTATTGTAATCTTCTGCAACCAGTGCTGCAATCTCTGAAGAATTTGCTCGTGGATTTTGTTTAATTATATTTACTATTTTTCTTTTCTCCCTTTCCGATAACTTAGACGGCCGACCGCTCCGTAAGTGATTATGGGCATTCGATTTGTTCGCAAATCTTTTAATAATGTTCCGAATTGTAAATCGGCTTCTTTGTACTATTGCTCCAATTTCTGCATAAGATTTACCTTGTTTATATAAGTTCAATATAATTTTTCTTTCTTCCGGTGTAGTTTCTTTTCCTTTCCTTGACATTTTTAAAATTATTCTGAATATTCCTTACTAAATGGACTGTTGGACTGACACAACAATGAGTGAACTGACTGTCGGGACATCATTCACTTGTTTCAACAAGTGAACAACAGTATATTAGTAAAATAGTATGTATGAATAAAGATTTTCAAGTGTGCGCCAATACTTTTGTCCAGGTATAAGATGGTTGTAAAACGCATTTTTATTAGTTGTATGTTCCCTACTTTGTTAATTTTGTTCTGTTTTTGTATGTAGGCAAGTAAGACATTCTAAATACAGATCCATACAAAAAACAATTGGTATAAACAATTTTTTCAGTAGTTATAAATGTTTGTATTCGGAATCGCATACTGTGCCAATACTTATGTCCACCACTGTATATTTGTAAAATATAAGCAGTAAACATGAAAATATACGAACTTAGTATTTTGTAGGATTGCCTTTGCTATCTTCTACTGCTCTAAGTCTATCGTTCATCGATTTTACCAACTTTTCGGTAAATTCGTTAGATATTTGTGTCTATTCCATAAGTAATACATTTTTTAATTGTTCTTTATTAGTAGTATGATGTTGCCGGATTCTCACTTCCAATTCATTCCATACATGTTCAATAACATTTAAATCCGGTGATTGCGCTGGTGTTTCTATCACTTTTGGACAATTGTATAACAACCATTGCCTTACAATTGCAGATTTGTCCTTTCGGTCATTATCTTGATACATGTGAAATGTATTAAGAATACCCAATTTTTCCGCACTTTCTTTCAAATTGGTTTTCAGAATATCTAAATACATCCACTTATCCATGTTTCCTTCGATAATGTGTAAATTACCTAATCCTGATGCTGCCATACATCCCCAAATCATAATGGTAGTACCACCATGCTTAAATGTAGATTTAAGATTTTTCAGTTTGAATTGTTCATTGGATTTTCTCGAAACTATTACTTTCCCATCTGAACCATATACAGTAAATTTGCTTTCATCTGTGAACATAACATTTTTCCAGAAATAAAAATCTTTACTTATGTATTTCCTAGCAAATTCCAATCTTTTAGTTTTATTTTTCGTGCTGATGTACGGTTTTTTTCGTGCTACCCGGCCATGGTAATTATTTTTTCGTAGTATTCTCTTAATATTTTCAGGATGAACTTTTTTATTTAAATATTTTTCTACATCTGCTGCAAGTTTTGGGGCACTTTTCATTGAATTTTTTTTAATTTCTCGAAGAATATATCGTTCGTCTTGAATGTTCAAAATTTTCTTTGTGCTTTTTTTTTATTTTATTCGAAATTCGGTTTTCATTGTTATACCTTTTAATGATATATTCTATTGTACTGCGACTTCTGATAAACATTGTAGCAATTTCTCTTTGAGATTTACCTTGTTCATAGTGAACAATTATTAATTCACGTTCTTCTAACGTCGTTTGCTTCTTTCGGTTTTCCATTTGATTAAAAACGTTGAAAGAATATATTTTTATAATGAAACTGAATTAATCTGCAATCTGACAATGGTATAATAATCAAAAACAATTGACTGAACATATTTTAGTTGTGGGAATCCCCGCACTTTATGAATGGACGTTTTTTGGTGTGAGGTAACTTTCATAGATGTCTCTATATATCCCAATTTGTAAACAATACTTTGTAAAATTTTGTGTTACTTTTTACATTAGAACAAGTAATAATATAGATAAAATGTTGGTAAATTATTTGCAGAAATATTACATCCATATATTACAGTTTACAAATAGAAATAAATAAGCAAAGCTGGTGGACGATTTTCAGTGTGACCGACAGTACCTTGAGTTCCAATGAAAAGACATGCGAGATATCTCGTCCAAACCGTATCATGAACGATATTGCGTTCCGATATATTTCGTCCATAGATACGAAGGAGTTAAAATAGCACGGCAGGTCCAAACATCTCACAAGGGACTTTACCCAAGTGTCAATCGCCAATCTTAATGAAATGTTTGTAGGAGATAGTTCTCAAAAATGTATTTGACCGATATTAAAGTTTTTTTCTAGGACTAATAATTTTTTAGATATACCGTCAAATAGGTTTTTCAGCCCCATCTTCACAGGCCGTTTTCACCCACTGGATATGGACGATTGCCGATATAAAAAAATATGGGTCATATCTTTTTGAAAATTACTTCCAATACAAATTTCAGTAAAATCAGATTGACACTTGTGTAATATTCCTTGTCAGTTTGTATGCAAGACAAGTATTTGCGATGCATTTTTGAAGAAGAATATACCAGGAGAAGCGGCAGAGTTTACTGGCATCATGATCGAAATCTACAATAATACAGTATGAGTCCGCATTAAGGCAACGGTGGCTTTTTTGCAGAGCAAAAGAGTTTGATTTTTGTAACCCCACACAAAGTACAGGTTTACAATTTTGAAAGAGAAAATTCAGAGAAGACGCTTCATATAGTATATTAAATTCTTGTCAATTGGCAATATCGTTAAATTCAAAAGAAAAAATAGAGGACAATATTATTATTGCCCGTATCTTAAAAGGCGTGTACAGATTATGGCCAACAATTCCAAAGTATTAATTTACCTGGGACGTAGTAATAGTTCTAGAATATTTAAAAAAGAAAAGCTTTTTCCATTCGAAAACATATGTTTGGTAGATCTAACAGGAAAAACTGTAGTGTTGTTAGCGCTATGTACTGGACATAGGGCACAAACATTAGCTAGTATTGATGTTAAAAGCGTAACAAAATCTCCTAAGGGGTTAGAGATAAGAGTTAAAGAGGTAATTAAAACTTCGAGCCCGGGTCATTTTCAGCCATTATTAGAATCTCTATAGTTGTACAAAAACCGGAATTGTGTGTAGCATCCACACTACTAAAATATTTAGATGTAAAAAGGGACATCAGAGGTCATGTGGAGAAGTTATTCATTCCCGCAAAAATGCCAGTTAAAGCGATTTCTAGCCAAACTATCAGCAGATGGATCCAAGCCGCCTTACAAAAAAGCGGTATCGATACATCTATTTTTTCGGCACATTCCACAAGGCATGCAGCTACATCAGCAGCTTATGCTAAAGGGGTAGACGTGGATACGATTAGAAGAACGACAGGGTGGTCTCAGGTGTTTGTCAAAGTTTATACTACACCCATATTAACATCTGAAGAGGAGGTGTAATAGCAAGATGTTTATCAGTATTCCTTGTTTGTATTAATTAAACCAAAGATTTTCTCTTTATTCATATATCAATTTATATGTATTTTCCTCTGTATCGTCCTTTGGCTTGTCACTCATTCTATACACACACACACATAATTATAAAAATCTTATTAATGGTAACAGTAAAGAAGAAATAAAAAATTGCTATCTCCCTAAATAACTATGTAATCAGATTCTAGTATATTCAGGATTTCCTGTCAATCGTTCGTGTAAAAAATGGTTTTAAAGTGTAGACAGCATGAAAAGAACCGGCACCGCGTATTTTGCCGATTTGGCAGCGACTGTGTTCCTGCGAACGTTGCAGTCGATTCGGCGAATGCATACAATGTATTTTGTCCTACTGACACCGTAACTTGCTGCTACGTTGCAGCATACAACAACGCATCGGAGGTTCGTGCGATGTTGACCGAAAAATGGTGAGTGGAGTGTCTGTATGTATGTGCATATGCATATGTGTCTGTGTGTACCTGGAAGGAAAGTGTGAAATTATTAATGAAAGGCAAAGCTGAGCGGATACGTTATGTTCGCGCCCGGCATTGAAAACACCTTATGTCATTTAACACGTTCACTGCAGGAGCTTTTTTTTAGGACTTTTCTATATGGCGGTACGGGATAAATAGGCCCCGTACTGAACTTCCCTATTTGGCGGTACGGGGCAGCAGTGTCCCGTAGTAGTTTTAATTGGGTGGCCGTATTGTACTTTCCTATTTGGCGGTACGGGACTACCGTAACCCCGTACCCATATCGACATATGTTTCGTATTGCACTTCCATATTTGACGATAAAGAAAGTCTATTCTGAGTTTTGAAAAATTTATGAAGTATATTAACATAATATGATGAAGTATATGATGTTTATTTCAATCTGATAATAAATGACAAATGAATTACAAAGTAATTAAAGAAAAATAAAAAAAACACTAATAAATATAATATAAAGTGATCTTAACACTAACCGTACCAGGCCCGGTCAAATGACCTGTTTCAAAATTTAATTTAAAACTGTACATTCATTGTTATTTCTTTTGTTCATCTAACTTTATGTAAATTCTTATATTATCTGATTAATCAATGTCTCAATTTTTGTTTTTTTGTGCTACTTTTTTTACTGAGGAAAGTTCATCGCCTGGCTTGTTTATGACCGGTTACGGTAAGAATAAGTATATGTGAAGTGCCGGTACGGTTAGTGTTAAATAAGAATAGAAAACATTTTATTTTTTTTACGATCAGAACAATGAATTACAGATCGGTGTGCTTTTTGAAAGCATGGTATGCAATACGCTGGTTTTCCACTGCATTCTTCACAAAATGTTGTGACTTTTTTGCATATTTTCCGTGTCCATCGCAAATTAAATTTCGTCTAAGGGCACATTTGACCCTCTCATCCAGCTATACCCTTTCTTACGATGCCGCAGCGTGATACTGATAACGAGGAGCATGTTCCATTCCTAGCGGCACGAGAAAAATAAGCCCCGTATAACATATAGTTACATTTTTGGCACTACGGCACAAATTAGCCCCGTAGGATATTTCACTAAATTACGTTACTTTCCTCTTCAAAGACCCAATTATTGTTTATCTCGTTAAGAAATGTTGAAAAATGAGGGGGATATCAGCATTGCACACAGGGAAAATTCAATGAAAAAGAGGCCGCACAGGAGGTAGGTTCGTTACGGGGCTTATATGTTCCGTACCGCAGTGACCGTGTTAATTCGAATAAAGCCATACCGACGTTTAAATTACGATTAATTACGTTTACATTACAGCCGTCATGGCCATCCGGAGCGCAGCCCTGCTCAGCCCCCCCCCCCCCCCCCCCCCCGGTCCGTTCCCTTCATTTCAGTTTCTTCCAGTTCCCTCTCAGTCCATCATCGTCAGAGATCACAGCCTGTATGAGGAGAATGGACGCAGAGTGGAGGTAGGCCGGATTGGGGCTGCGCTCCGGATGGCCATGACGGCATTAAATTATTAGATACTCGCTCTTTCCCCTACAATGCTAACGTTTTTTCTTAGTACCACGAATCCTTTAAACGTTGACCAATATTCTATTGTGTGAATTTTCTACTAACCAATCTCCTGTTTTTTATCAAATACTTTTATTTTACAATTTTATTTGTACAAAGGAATTTTGAAAGTCCGTACAATAACTTAATTATTTGGGACTTTGGTACGTGGCGGAGAGTGAATGGTGTGGTAAGATAATCGCGGCGTCTTTAAAATCGAAATATTCAAAACTAGGGAAGAAGAGAAGTGACAGGCATAAAGAAAAAGTAGGTAGAAAGTGAAAGGAAAAGGTAGAGAAAATAAATTTGATAGCAGAGGTAGAAATAGAAGAGAAGGAAAGAATTTATAACTAGAGTAGGAAAGTGAGGTTAGGTAAGCGGAAATATACACAATATAGGACTGTTATGAGTGAAGGAAAAAGAGGAAGACTGACAAAGGCAAGTAATCTGGTATGAAAAAGAAAAAGACAGTAAACAAACAGAAATAATAAAAATAGTAGAAGCCCACAAAAATCAAGAGTAAGCGGGAGAGGTGGAAAAGGTGGAATGAAGCCTGCGAGAAATGGAGAAAAGATTGGAAGAAAGGTGGGATAAGGTGGTAGAAAAATTGGACAAATTTATGAAGGAAGCAGAGGAGATAAGAAAAAAAATAAAGGAAGTAAAAGAAGAACGGGTACAATTCAGTCAAGAGAAAGGGAGGTTAGAAAAGGAGGTAGCGAAACTAAAAATAAAAATGGACTTAGCAGAGAGAGCCAGAAGGAAAAATAATACAATTATAAAAGGATAAGAATACCATGGAGAAGAGAAGAAGGAAGGGGAAAAGTTCTTTAGAGAATAGCTAGGAATAGAAGTAAAGATAAAAGAGACCGGAGCAATTAGAAGCAGGGGACAAGGGAAGATGATTCTAGTAGAAATGAAAGACTGGAAAGGGAAAATGGAGGTAATGAAAAATAAAGAAAAATTAAGCAACAAACAAATCTTTATAGACAGATGACTTAACAGAACAAGAAAGAGGGATACAAAGGAAATTAAGAGAAATAGCGAGGGAAGAGAGAAAACAGGGGAAGAAGGCGAAAGTAGGACATGAGAAAATTGTAGTTGAAGAGTTCACGTACAAGTGGATAAGGGAAGAGGATGGACTAAGGAAAGAACCGGAAAATAAAAATATACTAGCAAACGGGCAGTTAGATAAACAGACTCAAAGGACGGAGGGCGAAAAAGGGAAAAATTTTTTTAGGATTGCCGGGAATGAGTATCGAACAACGTATATTTAAACTTTATTTGAGTACGGAGCGCTGACAAGATAATTCGCACGTTCCGACTCGTCGCTAGATGCAGACTGCCCGGACCATGCTTAACCTTTTGTTCGTCAGCGAGCTCCTTCCTCACCCTCCGCTCGGAACGCAAAAGATATCTATTACAGTTCCGAGAAGGCGATCGCGATGTCCCGCCAAAACAAACGGAGGGCAAGGAAGTGACAAAGAAACAAATGTGCGTTCGTTCTCGCGAATCTGTGGTGGCGTGGTTCGGCAAACGAGTCACCACATTTTTTCTAATAAAAGGAAAAAGAAATTAGGGGGGGGGGGGGGTTGAAAAGAAGAAGTGGAAAGGCAAAATTAAACTGTTATGGTGGAATATAGCAAGAATAAGCAGGAAGAGCAGAAGCTTCTGGAAGTACGTGGAGAGCTTTGACGTAGTAGGGCTGGTGGAAAGATGGGCTGAAGAGAAAGATTGGAAATGGTGGAAGGAAAGGCTACCGCAGGAATTCAGATGGAAAGCAGTCCATGCAAAGAGAGAACACAAAACAGGAAGAGCGAAAGGAGGGATAATAAAAGGTGTGAGGAGGGAAACAGAAGAAATAAATGTTGAAAATAAACAACAGGCAGGGAATGTGACAGAAAGAAGGATTAAGAGCAGGGAAAAAGAATGGAAAATACTAACAGTTTACAGTGAGAGGATACGACAAACAATGATGGAACTGAAGACAAGAATAGGAGAACAGGCACAAGAAGAGATATTAAGCGTGGGAGCCCAATAGGGGAGGAAGAGGAAATGAGAAGAAAATCAAAAGACAACAGAATAAATAAAGAAGGAAGAGAACTATTGGAAATGATAGAGGAAAGAGGTTGAGAGGTATTAAATGGCAATTATCAAGAAGATAAGGAAGGAGAATGGACATATATTGGCAGGAAAGGAAGCTCAGTAATTATGTCATTACAAATTGGCAGACTAGAAAGCACATTAACAGCTTTCAAGTAGGAGAAAGGACTGAGTCAGACCACATACCACTAGAAGTTGCACTGGAATGAGAGGGGACAAGGGAAAGTAAGAAATATGGAAGAGTGGAAAGAGAAACAAGAACATGTACAGGGTGCGTGGAAATTGTATGACCTTGAAATTCAAGGTCAAATTTTCTTGCAATCGTATCGTATTCTACTCGTTGCGAGGACAAGAAGTCTGAAAGGAACCATGGGTCGCAACTCAACCGTTCTCTTGAAAAATGATGTTACAGTTCCTATTATTGGTAATTATTTACAAAGCAGACGACCTCGCCGATTTTTATGAAATTAAAATATGTTGTCAAGGTCAACATTCTAAACAACTTTTCCTTATACATGTAACCGCCGTTCAGCTTTAGTTTCCCAGATATACATTTAATAATGGTTTCTGAGAATTGCTTCTGATAATTTATTATGGGCCAAGTTACACAAAAATTTGAAGAAGTTGTTAAAAATGTTCGCGTACCAGTAGTGGACTTGTTCGCGCTTTAAGTTCCACGTGTTAGATTTTTCCTGTTGAAACAGATACCAACAGAACTACCACCGGCATTTCCTATTCGGCCGGGTTTCTTTCGTTGAAAATCAGTAAATTTGTAGGCGAAATATCTCGAAAACTACAAAACATCGAGTGTATACATTAATGGTCAGTGAATTCGCCTTGAAAAGCACCATCGAGTGATCTGAAGAAAAGTACATAGTTCCATTTAAAAAAATGAACGTGACCATCATATCTCTTAAACTAATAATGTAAAAAAAGTTCGTCTTCGTTAAAAAATGTGCCCCCTTGTAGCATGCAATTTTCGTATAAACAATTTTTTTGACACAGTGTATATAATAAACAGAGAATTGAGTAAAAAATGTGGAAAAGTATGTATGTTTTTCATAGACTTAAGGGCAGCTTTTGACAGGATAGACGGAACAGAACTAAATAAAATGATGGAGAACGCTGGTATTTCATGGAGATTGAGGTCCAGAGTAAGAGAAATATATAAAGAAATTGGGAACAGGGTAAGAACGAACGAAATAGAGAGAGAAGAATTTTGGACGAAGAAAGGGATAAGACCAATTATGCCCATTAAGTGCCCATTAAGCCCAACTTTGTTCGCTATGTATGTAGCGTACCTGGAAAAAGAAATGGCAAAAGGGCAGAAAGGAGGAATTGAAATAGGGAAGGAAAAAGTACACACATTAGCATATGCAGATGACATTGTGTTAATAGCGCAGACAGAAGAAGACATAAAAAGTATGATCCTCAAATTAGGGAAATGATTAAAAAAGAAGAAGATGGAATTAAACGTGGAAAACTCAAAAACCATGATAGCGGGAAAGGGAAGGAGGACAAAGGGAAGAGTGGAATGGAAATGGTGAAAGGAAACTTTAGAAGAAGTGAAAGAGTTTAAGTATCTAGGATAGGTAGTACAGAGAAATGGAGGAGTAGACAGGCGCATAGCAGACATAGCAAGGAAGGCAACGGCAGCAATGGCAAAAATTTGGGGAATAGGAAGGAGAAAATTCAAAAAAAATTTCAAGACAAGAATGATGATTTACAGAGCATTAGGGAAAAGCATTTTGTTGTATGGGGCGGAAGTGTGAGGATGGAAAGAGCAGGAAAAAATGGAAAATATAAAGGTGAAGTACATAAAATGGATATCGGAACTAGATAGATGAACACCGCCATGTATAGTGAGAGAAGAAACAAAGTTGGATACAGTTAGAATAGAAGCAGGTCGAAGGGCAAGGAAACACGAAAAAGAAATAGAGGCAGGAAATGAGTGTAAAGTATTAAGGGAATGCATAGAGGAAATAAGAAAAGGGAAAAACAAAGACTCAAAGTGGGAGAAAGAGAGAGCAAAATACTTCCAGAGAAATGGGATGGCACCTGAAGAGGCAGAGAGGAGGAAGAGGGAAGCGCAGAATACAATAAAACAATTACCAGAGAGGGACAGAGAAGTACAAAAATAGGAACAGTATAAAAGAATTAGAAACTCAAGATACAACAAGGAATACCACAAAATAAGAACAATAGCAATACCGAAATATCTAAACAAAAAATATGGAGGGAAAGATCAGATATTAATAGCACGATTCAGATGTGGAAATGAAGTGCAGCGAAATAAATTCTGGAAAAAAGAAGGCGAGAGAAGGTACAGATTGTGTAAAGAAGAAAACGAAACCATAGAACATTGGAGACTGAGATGCAAAAAATTGAAAATAAAAGAGACGAACGGAAACACTACTTGAAGAAAACGGAGCAGAGGAGGGCTGGATGAGAGAGATAACGAAGAGGCTGAAGGAGCAGGAAACGGAGGAATCAGCAGAATATGAAGAAGACGAGTGAAAAGGAAAGCTGAGGGAAGAAGGAAGGAAATGAAAACAAATGAAAGACAAAGAAAGAAGGAAAAAACAGAAATGAAGATAATCTCCAGACAAATAAATAAACTGAACAAGGAAATAATTTGCGTCGCAAAATGAGTGCAAGGCGCAGTGCAATCTACAATTAAAATTCAATATTTTCAACATTGACAAACCTAAATCACTATGTTAAAGAAAATAATTTATATGATGTTTAGTTAGTCACTTCAGGGTCAATTCATTGTTTATTTTACGTTATGTAATTTTAATTTAAATATAATTCATATTTATATTTATTTTAATATTTTTATGTTTGTTGCAGAAGCAATTAGCTATATATATACGAATATATAATTTCAAATACCTGTAATGTAAGTAGGTTTAAGGAGGTAACAAACCCAAAGCCCCTCAAGGTTCGAAAGGACAACTGAGGTCTCAATAAATATGTAATAATAATAACTTAATTATTTGACTGAAATGAGTGGGTACCTTGTTTAGTAAAGAACTAACAGTAATTAAAATAAGCAGAATCCAATGAATGTATTTCATTACGACTTTATTACTTGTATTGTGATTAGGTAAAGCGTCCTGACATACTCAATGTGTTACTGTTTTTTGTTTATGAAGTAGCGACATATTCTGACTCATGCAATGAAAAGTATAGTTTTCAAGCTGCATTGTCTTCTAACAGTAACAACGCAAAATATAATTTGAAAAAAAAATAAAATAATATTATAGAAAATCACAAATCAGTGCACGAAAAATTGAACTCTGGTTCTTTCGTTTAGCAATCTCCAATCGTTTCGGTTCTTGAGAAAAAGATAAACCTTTAAGAGAACTCTAGTACAAGGGAGAAATTTTGTTATTTATAACCATCTTTTTTATAAAAGCGGCTGATAGGAAACTCTTGATGTTCTACGATCTGTTGACACATATCGGCCAACGCAATCTATGCCCAGTCTCATTAAAAAAAGCTCCTAAAGATCTCATTTTGTCACTACCAACAGTAGTAATTGAAATTTATAGCGTTGTTGCGGTTGTGCTATGGAGGATATTGCGAAAACAAAGGAAGGAAGAAAGAGGACAGAGCGTTTCGTTCAGCGCTTGTTAGTGGACTCCTTCAGTAAGGCTTCCAGAAGGCTCGTGCCTTATAACGCTGGACACTGAGGGTCAGGTCGACAGCGGGCATATTAGACTCATAGGACGGTCGAAGACTTGCGGGAAAGTCGTGGGCTGCTGATCCCTCTGCTGCCGAGACCGGGAAGTACCGTCATACCGCTATTTCGATATACAGTAAATTCTCGCTTACTGCTCGCTAGCCGGAACCGGCTAGCTACAGTTATCGAATAGGGAGAACGTTTTTGCACCTCTTTATATTTTGCCGAAAGCGATGACCACAAAACAGGACAACGAGCGAAAAAGAGAGAGGGCCCGAAAATCGAGACAATTGGTAAGATCGAGGGCCTGCGTATTGGTGAGTGAATACTAACGAAACGACAAAACTTTTTTATTTTTAATTATTTTGTTATAAAAATCTTACCAACATATTGGTGAGAGTTTTCTGATTAAAATGAGACCGAAAATTAAATGAAAATATAGTTTCAAAGATACTATTTTTACAGGAACAATTCGCTTTTGCAATGTATCAGAAACGATAATAAATGGAAATGAGCAGGGGTTGCAAACAGTTATGATATCGGTTTCGGTTCTCAAAACAGTTATAAAAACCGAAATAATCTTGAAACAGTTACGAGTGGAAAAAGTTCTGACTTATATCGGTTTTGGTTCCGGTTCTACAGAACCGATATTATATCGGTTCCATAACGGTTCTGTAATGGTTACATATCGGTTATAATATACAGGATGTTTCACCACCCTCGTCAAAAATTTTAAGGGGTGATTCTACAAGCCAAAATAAGACGAAAATCAAGAATAAAAAAATCGTGTCCGAGGCTTCATTTTTGAGTTATCGATGTGCAAAAAACGGGCCAAAAACGCCTGTCCATCGGCAGCACTCCATACACGCGCAGTGTCTGGCATCGCGCGCCAAGTTCTCCGTACAGAGTGCTCGCTTACCGATGTAACAGAAACTATGACATACCATACGATGCGACAAGACACTACATTCTTGCGACAATTTATGACGAAACACACACCTTTTGTTGGCGGCATGAAACCTGCCTACTTGAAAAAATCCACAAGGGCATATCAAAACCCGCCTCACGGGATTCTCAAGCAGGGAGGGTGAATGCAATTTCTAATTGACGATTTTGTCCAAAAATATCACCCACACGCACGTACACACGCGCCGCGATTATTGTATTCGCAAGTGTCATGTGTACACGCACCACGATTGTCCATTTCATCACACACACGCATCGCGATTATTTCATTCGCAAGTGTCCATGAGAATTACACGCACTATGATTGTCCCGTCCGCGAATGTCCAGAAAAAAATGTTCAAAGCATGCACAAAATTTTGCACCTGAAAACACACGCCAGGCGATTGTCCCGTTCGCGAGTGTCCACTTAATCACACACATACGCACTGCGATTACTTTACCCACGAATGCGAGACTACTTTACTCACGCACAGAAAAATAGTAGAAACGAAAAAAATCTAAAAAGCTAAAACTAATCCTTACACTGAAAGTAACATTAAATTGAAAAAGAGACTGCTTTCTACGCGAGAAATATTTCCTGCCGATTACAGCTGTTTTCTCGTTCGCAACAGCCACCAAACTGAGGAGACCTTGGACAAATTCCATTCGAGAGACTAAACACTGTGTCGATGCTTTGTTATTAATCCCTTGTTTAATCAGGTGTGTCCTTATTTATCCCTTGCACGATCGAGATCCAGGCAGCGGTAACTCGATTCCGAGAGTCGAAACTGTTTATACTTTGTAGTACCGCGACGAATGTCGTTGAACCGATCGCTTTCATTTCTTTCCAACGATGCAGTATTCTTCCAAACTTCGAGGTAGAAAGAAGTGTTCGTGTCTGATACTGTGCCGTTTATTTGATAAAAAGTATAAAAATAGAATGTCTGAACAATTAGAATTCTTAGCACCGATGCTGAAGTTTCTTCCGTCGTGACGGTTCACCGTTGAACAGCGACAACGTGTTGTGCGTGCGATCAGTAATTTGAACGCAGAACCTGCAGCTGATCTCGTGTCATCGTTCGACGACAACGGCCTTAGATGCGTAAATTTCATTTATCCGCAGACTCTAGTGTGTGTAATTCATATGGACAGTACCAAGTCAAATAATCGCGGTGTGTGTGTATCAGTGAAGTGCGCAGTTGCACGCGTCGGAAAGATCACTTTTTACAGAGATGATAGAACGATGAGCACGCTATTGACAAATTTTCCTTACAGAGGAGACGTTGGTTAAATTTCACGCGAGACTGAAAAATGTTACGCAAATGTGTTAGTGTAGTACATGTGTGCCTTCCTGCAGAGTTGGGCATTATTCGAATTATTTCGAATAAATGTTTATCTCAAATAATTATCTCAGTAATTTATTCGAATACCGAGTGCAAATGTATTCGAATAATCTATTCGACTAATGACTGATAAATTATTCGAACAATAATACGAATATTTGTTGATTGTTTTAAATCAAAAGAAAAAATCAATCAATTTTTATCCGAATAAATTCTACCACAAATAAGTTCCTATTCGAATAAATTCTTCTACGAATAAATTCTTATTGGAATAAATTCTAATTCGTTAGTGACGAATCAAATTTTATTTGTTACTCTTATTCATTATCTGTTATCTGAATAAAATTTTTCCCAACACTGCATTCATGTCGGCAAATATCGACGCTTTTCTGTTTACATGCCAGTGCCCTTACATTGTCTCATCTCTCGGTCGTTGACCTCGGCCTCTCGAACAGCTGTAGTCGGCAGGAAATATTTCTCGCGTAGAAAGCAGTCTCTTTTTCAATTTAATGTTACTTTCAGTGTAAGGATTAGTTTTAGCTTTTTAGATTTTTTTCGTTTCTACTATTTTTCTGTGCGTGAGTAAAGTAGTCTCGCATTTGTGGGTAAAGTAATCGCAGTGCGTATGTGTGTGATTAAGTGGACACTCGCGAACGGGACAATCGCCTGGCGTGTGTTTTCAGGTGCAAAATTTTGTGCATGCTTTGAACATTTTTTTGTGGACATTCGCGGACGGGACAATCATAGTGCGTGTAATTCTCATGGACACTTGCGAATGAAATAATCGCGATGCGTGTGTGTGATGAAATGGACAATCGTGGTGCGTGTACACATGACACTTGCGAATACAATAATCGCGGCGCGTGTGTACGTGCGTGTGGGTGATTTTTTTGGACAAAATCGTCAATTAGAAATTGCATTCACCCTCTCTGCTTGAGAATCCCGTGAGGCGGGTTTTGATATGCCCTTGTGGATTTTTTCAAGTAGGCAGGTTTAATGCCGCCAACAAAAGGTGTGTGTTTCTTCATAAATTGTTGCAAGAATGTAGTGTCTTGTCGCATCGTATGGTATGTCATAGTTTCTGTTATATCGGTAAGCGAGCACTCTGTACGCGGAACTTGGCGCGCGATGCCAGACACTGCGCGTGTATGGAGTGCTGCCGATGGACAGGCGTTTTTGGCCCGTTTTTTGCACATCGATAACTCAAAAATGAAGCCTCGGACGCGATTTTTTTATTCTTGATTTTCGTCTTATTTTGGCTTGTAGAATCACCCCTTAAAATTTTTGACGAGGGTGGTGAAACATCCTGTATATATCGATTGTTTTTGTATTAGTCAGGTATTAATAAATTAATACTCGGTTGTTTATTAATTTCGAACGTATTTATTGCTTGTCATTTTCTACAATTTCGTTATAATTTAAGCAACAGAGAAAGATTTTTGAAATTTATAAACTTATTATGTATTTACATGGTACTGAATTTATTTCTTTAGTCTATTAATACGTTATTATTTGTTTATTGTTAGATTTGTAGCGGCACTTCCCGACCTCGCCAGCAGAGGGTTCAGCGGCGCACAGACTTTCCCGCAAGTCCACGACCATCCTGCGCTTTGTATATATACTCCTACGACCTGACCCTCACTATCCCGCGTCTAAGGCACGGGCCTGCTAGGTAGCCTTACTGACGAGTCCACTAGCAGGCCCCGGACGAAACGCTCTATCCTCTTTCCTCCTCCCTTTCTTTTCCGAAATCCCTGCGCAGCTCCACCGCTTCAGATTATTATTATCCTATTAGTTTATTTTTAGTTTATTTGTGTTAGTGTTAGTGTCGGTGCACATAGAAGAAATGGCTCGAAAGAGAACAAATGAAAATCTTAACCTACCACGTCACCAAAAAAAAAACCGGTATTTATTTCGGTTTTCGGTAATACATATATCGGTTTCGGTATAGCTTTCTTGGCGTAATACCGGTATCAAAATCATATCGGTTATAAGTCTCTGGATAGAACCGATACATACAATGAAACCGATATAAAACCGATATGGAACCGATATAATATCGTTATGTGGAAACGGAACCGAAACCGACATAAGCTAAAACCCTTTCCACTCATAACTGTTTCATAATTATTTCGGTTCTTTAAAACTGTTTCAGTCACAACCGATATATAACAGTTTGAAACAGTTATTTTCGGAACCGTTTCAACCCCTAGAAATGAGTTACTCAATATATATATTAATAAGTAAATATGACTCAAATTATATTATGATTGGGTCTCATTTTAATCAGAAATATCTCACCAATATGTTAACAAAATTTTCATAACAAAATAACCAAAAATAAAAAGGCTTTATCGTTACATTGGTATTGTCTCATTAATACACAGGCCCTTGATCTTATCGACTGCCTTGATTTTCAGGCCCTCTTTCTTTTTCACTCGCTGTCCTTTTCTACGTTCGTCGCTGTCGGCGAAATCCAAAGAGCATACGGGGATGAAGCACGAGCGCTTATAGAGCGGATTTTTCGAGCATTTATGAAGAATTTAGTGTACTGTGCAGAACTGATGAGAGAGGGCACACGGGCAAGAAAGGCTCGCTTCGCCTTTGATGCTTCCACAACTTCCTCATTTAGGTTCTTAACGGCACACGTGAGCATAGTAGTAGAATTCCCATATCTGCGGGGATACGTTTCAAGGCCTTCCGCGAATACACAAAATATTAATAGTTAACATTCTTAGATGCCTACGCCATTGCTTTAAAGTTCGTCGGACCGCTCTATCCCACTCGGTCTCGATACTTCTCGTTCGCACTCTTTGTCACCCCGCGCTACATGATCCGATCAATAGATGTGACCGTTTGGCCAGTAAAGAAAATGCGTGTACTCTGTTTTCATGATTGTGTTCGAATAGGTGGACAAGACCCAGCAACTTCCTTTCGTACGCCAACTTTCCAGCTCTGCAGAATACTTATGTCGGTGAATTTGTTTTTTCATGAGCTATAACAGAATATATGGCAACAGGGACGTCTCAACACGTTATAAAAATACATCGTTGTGAAAAAAAGATGAGTTTTCTGACAGCGCATTCCAGCCATCAAATGGTGCAACTTTGCATCAAACCATACTTTCATAACTTTGTGTTTAACGCAGGGCTTGAAACGGTTCCAAAAATAACTGTTTAAAACTGATATATAAAGGTTCTGATTAAAACAGTTATGAAGAATCTTTATTCCGAATAACTGTTATGAAGAACCGAAATTTCCAACTATTATGTGTTTCGATTACGGTTCCTATTTCGGTTCTCATATCGGTTCCATAACAGTTATTTTTTCGGTTCTATATCGGTTCCGAAACGGTTCCAGAATCGATTCTTGTATCGATTTTTCCTTAATTGATATGAGTAATTATTACAGCTGTAGATTACTGTGTATATGCATATTTTTTACAAAATTATTATAGAAAAGGGAGAAACATTTATATTGTAGGGAATGGAGCAGACGAAACTAATGTAATGTCTAACACATAAATCGTATCTAAACGTCGGATTGGCTTTATTTTAAAACTAAATAATGTCATGTTTTCTAATAGCCAGACGCGAACATAACGACCGCTACGCTTCGCGTTTCGTTATTTTATTTCTACATTCACACAAACACGTATTTACATGCAAACACATACACGCACTCACACACAGCATCTTTCGCCAATCTCGCACACTTCTCCGAAACCCTGCTCGATTTCGCGACGTAGCAGAGAGTCGCGAATCGGCAGAAAAAAATACAAAATTTTAATATGTAGATATAATTCATTCTGTTATATTGTATTTTTATATTTTATTTTTTATACTAACTATAATACAAAATTAAATAAAAATTGAAAACAAGAAATCGAAACTTCTATTTATTAACTTCCTATCCTGAATAATGTAGTGTATGTGAGTGTGAAAAATATGTAGCTGCTTTATTTATTTCAACGCTTTGTTAGAAATCAATGGTATATATAAATGTTTCTCCTCTTTCTAATATTTTATAAAAAAAAGCACATATAAAGTAATCTGCAACTGTAATAATTAATGATATGAATTACGAAAATATCGGTACAAGAATCGATTCTGGAACCATTTCGGAACCGATATAGAACCGAAAAAATAACGGTTATGGAACCGATATGGGAACCGAAATAGGAACCGTAACCGAAACAGATAATAGTTGGAAATTTCGGTTCTTTATAACAGCTATTCGGAATAAAAGTTCTTCATAATCGTTTTAAGAACCGCAATCGATATTATAACAGTTTTTTAAGCCCTGGTTTAACGAGATATTTAGGTGTACGGTTTCTGGCCGACTATGCTACATATTTTATAGTTTGCGTATGTCTGAAGCAAGTCTTAATAACATTCTTTTAATCAGGTGGTAAAACCAACGCCTGGGTTGTAAGTGACCATTTCTATTAGAAGAATACATTATGATTTGTAAAGTTTGTATTAACTATAAAAATTGAAGCAATACTTAACAATACTCTAAAGCGAAAGCTTGTTAATAAATATAATATTTATCGGTACATTTGCACTTCATATTTAGCGTATTATTTTCGATATTCTTTAAAAACTCAAGATTCAATATATTTGGTTAATATTGCACATAACAGATTAATTAAGTATTTAGAGACGGTTGAATGACTGTGATTCTAAAAATGCATTTTTACAGTGATAATGACACATGTATTTAACATGATACTTAAGAAAGAATCATACTTTTTTTATCGGAATGACAAACGAATGAAAAATATACGCTAGAAGCTCTTCAAAAAGTAGTAAATGCACTTCGTAGGGAAACGAAAATTGTTATTGACACTCCTACGGTACGTGAAGTTTTGAGAAATACAATTGAACTTTATGAAGGTCAAAGAAAAAAATTTCGATGGGTAAAATTATTTTATTAGTGTTGAATATCTATCGCATTCGAATTCAATCACTGTAATTTATCAGCTTTAACTTTAGTGTCAAATAAAAAATAATTGGAGTATAATTCAGGTGCAATTCGTTGCAGGTCCTGTAGGGACTGAATACATTTTCCTAATCTCTTTTAGTACGATTATGTCAATTGAATTGTATAGCAAATGATATAAGTTATAATTAAACCATTAATATAAGTCATTCAAAGTATACGTAACTCTACTAGGTAATACTCTATACAGGCTGGACACCGTAAGTTGATCACCTTAATTAGTTCCGTTGCTACTGGACCAACACAAATTCTTTAGTTTAAATACCTTGGTTTAGAGGGACTTACAGGCTAATTGCAGTATATTTTTTGTACATTATTTTTTTTCAAAGTTAAGGCCGCCTTTAATTTTTAAACGAAACCCTATATTTTTTCCTTATACTCTTACAAAACACAAATAAAAAACAAATTCGACGACCTTAATAACACTATCGTTCCTATCATTTTTTTCTGAAAGTATTTGCATCTGACAGCAATTAAAATTTCCTAAAGATCCACGTGACACATCGATACATACATTTGTATCCGAATGTAAACATAACTTTACATACTAATTTTAATTACCATCAGTAATTAAGACCAAAATGGTCATTTTTTTCTTTTTACGGGCAAGAAGCGTAGACCACTAAAGCCTAATTTTGTGTGAATGTTATTTTATAACATCAAAGGCCTGTGAATTGCTTCTAGATACGATTGAGTAAATCCGTTTGTGGTAAAAATACTCGGATAGGGTTTTTCGGGCGTGTCTCAAGGATGGCTTGAAACGAGGCCAGGCCGATCCTGACCCCTCCAGATTATCAGAGCTTTTTCCTGGCTATACGCCAACGGTAACCATGGCAACCATCTTAAACGTATACTACCCTCCGACTTCTCTCACATCTCATATCTCCGTTCGTGGCTCGACTCACTGAATACATCGAGTCACTGATTCATCGAATTACATATATTGTCGTCTTTAGCACGGCGTATTTAAGACTATATACATATTCGATTTGAAGATGAAAATCTTTTGTATTCTCTTCGAATATTGTTGATACACAAAACATGTGTTGCATACACAAATTGAGATCATTTTAAAAAATTTACAAATAAACTTGCTCGTTTAAACATCATCGTTGTGGTATTCAAAAACTATTTAATTACTGTGAATGATTCTGTAGTCTTCTTTCTTAAACGATGTTGATAGATATATTGTGTTTTATTAACAACTCGACTAATCTACAGGGTGCCTCAGGTTTTTGCCGACAAACTGTAGTGGTTTATTCTTTACCTAAAACTAAGGAAGAAACGTTATATAAAGTTCTGCAATAAATGTTTTGTGACAAAGTTATAAGCAAATAAATATTGTATGCATGAAATATAGGTAGTTACGGATTTCCCTTCGAAGCATACGGAAAGTCGACTGTGTTTATATTTTGTCTCCGTAGTCACATAGTGTTTATTAGCGGGTCGATTCCGTATCATTGATAGTTAATATCATTAAAAGCAATTAAATACTTAGTATTGTTAATTCCTCATTGCAAAATGTTGTCCGCAGACAAGATCAACACAGTCAACTTTTCTTATGCGTCGATGGAAAATCCGTAACTACCTATACTTCATGCATACAATATTTATTTGCTTATAACTTTGTGACAAAACATTTATTGCAGAACATTATATAACGTTTTTTTCTTATTTTTAGGTAAAGAATAAACGATCGCAGTTTGCCGGCAAAAACCTGGGACGCCCTATATATCTTTACTGTACTTCCTGTGCTTGTGAAGCCATTAGACATTCTAATTGTGTTATACTCGGTGGAGGAAGTATAATACAATTCTAAGATTGATGAGGAATTTTTAAAGGGAGAAAATTACGGGACGATATATCGTTATTAGGGCTGAGACTATCTGAATGATTTAAAACTCGAATAACTGATAGGTATCTAAATAATACGAATAAACATTGAATACTCGCGTACTTTAACATTATTGTTCAAATAGAAAAATGAATATTTGTTTTGCTTTTTAATAATCACTCTACATCTTCTTCGGTTAAAAGTAGAACTAGTAAATAGTCAAGTATTCAAGTGTACCCAATTATTTGAATATACAGGTAACCCCCGTATAACACGGTTGTTAGGTTCCTAAAAAATGTCGTGTTATGCGAATCCGTGTTATACGAAACAAAGAACTAGTACAAAAAGGTGGGTACGGTTCCAAAAATAAAGAAAACATACTATTACATTTTTATAATTAAAAGAAATATCTTTATTAAAGCAATTTTCACCAAAACCATAACATATTAATATGTTTTAAATAATGTTTTCTTCGTTATCACTACTAACAATAAGCACCATTAACCGAGAGCGTTTTCTTTTTGACAAAATATCTTCATCCTCTGAACTTTCTTCAGCATTATCTTGACTTCTATTCTGTACTTTTTGTAAAAAATCTGTTATTTTAGATTGCTTGCTTTTAGCTGAGAGGTCTTTATAAATTTCGTTATATGGTGCTAAGCACTTGTGAAGTTCTCTCTTAAACTTTGTGCTTCTTTCACTGGAAGGATCTTCATTTAGGACATATAGCTGCAACTGTTCGGCTAATTGTAAGTCTCGGCTTTTCTCTACGCTTTTTAGAGTAAAGTGTTTAAGCTCTTATTACGTTCCATATTGTTCGGGGATTTCCCTAATTTCGAATGAGATATTTGTTGCTCTTAAAAGCTCTTATTACGCTCCGTGTTGTTCGGGGATTTCTCTAATTCTCAAACCTTGTTAGAGTGAAACTGTGTTCTAGGATACCATGTTGTACCAGAGTTTCCCCCAATTCTCGAACCGTGTTAGAGCAAAAGCGTGTTATAGAAGTGCTGTGTTATACGGGGGATACCTGTACTATTACGGGCATCGTGTACAACGTCAAGTCGTTGTGAGATTCAGCTGAAGCGAGCGTTCGATCTGGCGGTCGTTAAAGAACGACCACAGCTATTGATCCAAGAGAGTCTGATTGACAGCTGAGAAAAGAAGACGTGTCGTTACAAATTCTGTCATTCTTTGTAGAATCTTATAATCAAAATTAAATAGTTAAAACATGTCTTGTGACCACACCCCCCGGCGCAGCAGTACTTTCATATTTGAAGACACTGAAGTGTCTGAATAGTATTCAAAATATATTCGCCAAGTATTTAAATGATTGAAGTATTCGCATACTCTAATAGACAAAAATTGAGTAAATAATCCCAACTAGAATTGCAACTGATTTCGACATTTAGCATATTTAAGCATTTAAATGGTAATAATGAAACTAAGAATAGGAAACAGAAGAATATCAGTCAGATATGTGGAAAAATAAACTATAAATTCCTAGAATCATTAAGTAAATTACAGATTCCTAAAATCTTTTTGCAAAATCATACATAACAAAAAAAGTTTGTAAATGTGTCAGTTCGCCTCCTATCATGTGATTTTTTGGCAGTTGTACTGATGCATTTGCAATGTGTACTGACACGTTTTACCGAGCTTTTATGATTCTTTTACATTTACAGATTGAGGTACATTATCGGAAATTTAAATCTTTATGAAACATTTTGTATTTGGAATCGAACAATTACTGTAAGAATAAGTATTCAAACGTTTTAACGTTACAGCTGGTCTCTATTACTTTGATTAGTCATAGTAACCTTTATATTCCTAATAGTATTGTAGGCATTTGTAAGGACACAGGTGCGTCGTAGGCCGGCGACAGCCATCGGTTGCCATCACGCGTTTAAGGAAAAACCGTCGCAGGGCTCAAGGAACAATTTTGGCGGCAGTCGATCTCGAGCTGGTATATGGAGAGGTTGACTCAGAGATCAGCTCCCGTGTTTTTGTTATATGCACTGTTCTTTTTATTTTAAATTAAAATATATATATACACCAAATTTAGGAAATCGGCACCTGGCTAACATTACATTCATTTGCTATTTATCGTTTTGAAACAGCGTTATTGAATTATACACAAGCTGAACTATCCTAAATTAATATCAACACTTTGCACAATTGATTTTGTATTATATTTCTTTTGTTTGTTGAAACGAGCTATAAACTTATAAACTCTTTTTCATTTGTTCAGAAAATGTATGTGCCGTGTAATATAGTTCAATTTAGATATTTATTGCAATAGATCTCCGTAGTAGCCGCTAGATTTTTACCGATTTTAATTATTTTAATTAAAAATTAATCAAAATTATACGCAGACGAATTTCAACCCGGTTGTATTACTTGGGATTCTTATACTACCGCAATTCTTATTAACTAGTATTTATTTGTATTTTTAATTTATCAGTGAATTTATTTGCATTTATAGTCAGATTTATTAATATTTTGTTCAAGAATATATTCAATTTATTAAGGAGAAGTTAAAAAAAATAATGGTTTTTTGTATGTTTGTGAATGTTCCGGCTTATTCAGTCCCTCTCCCACTCTGGAAGAGTTTCAATTTTGGTATTTCTAGGATTTTTAATTTCAAATTGATGTAGATCAATTCGGACTACATAATAAGTAAAGGCAAAATTAAAACTTCTATGAACGTGACGAATCTGGCGTATAAGTGCCACGGTCTTTAGATTCGTTCTAAGGTCTAAAAATCATCGCTCTGTGTACAAAATTCTTTTATCGTTTGTAGAAGCTATTATAATAAGTACAACAAACGTACATTATAGATGTAAAGATTTTTCAAAAAAGCATATAATAAAAGATAATAAAAAGGTAAAGTAGACGCGTGTCCTTATATTTCTGCGAAAATTTCACGGGTCAGAGTTAATTGTTTTAATATCGCTACTTTTATGCGTAATAAGAAACTTATTATGTGACGATGGAGCAATTAAACGGTCAAACGAACTTGTCTGAAGTGAAGTTCGATCGTAATTATATGAAGAGCCTCGTTCTCAAGATTACAACGTATGTATGTACTGGCATTACCAAAATGTATGCTGATAGTATATATTCTAAATGCCATATGTATATTCCAATAACGTATGATACTTTTGGGAGCATGTACGTAATTTCTTCGTAGCGAAAAGATCAAACAGAACGATACTTTTTATGATCGTACGACATATGGGGTCAATATGAATTTATCAATCTCAAACACACTGATATTCGCTGTTTAATTATCGAACCTAGTACGTGATTAAGAACGGTAGAAAAGAATAGCAACAACATTAATGTAGGAATTTTAAATAGGAAAAATCAGACCGGAGGAATAGAGAATCGAACCCAGGACCTCTCCGCTGGCAAGCGTGCGCTTTAACCACTGAGCTACCGGTCGGCCAATTGCCGATTTCAGCCGATGTTTCCTCTCTTAGCTCGACACTCAGTCGTTTCCTTTTTGCCGATCCTACATTAATGATACGTGAGTGTACAAATAGAAGGGGATTGAATTGCGAAAAGCAATGAAAAATTGGAAGGCCGCTACCTTTGCTCACTACTCTTCGGTGCGCTTATTCGAGTTTTTAATTAGTCTAACACTCAATTATTAAGAAAGTAATATCAATGTCGACTTTCGTCCAGGTCAATGTGAATATTTTCGGAAATAAGTAATTTTCCGACGTTGATACTAGAATATGTAATTTAGATTACAAAACTATTGTAGCATTATACCTCAGAAAGGACACAGGACACCCTTACAATACAAAGAGGAATGCATATGGTACTTATAGATGTCACCCGCATGATATTCCTTAGTACCCTGCGCATCTGACGTCGCCAATAATCGTATTTTCCATCAATCACTGAATGAGTATTCAAAACTTAAATCTAAATACAAACAACACCTACCAAGACGAAAAGTGTATGGCAACATCTACAACTCATTGTCAGTTACTTATAAAACTTTGACAACTAAATATTTGAATAAGTATACTTGTATTTTCCGTATTCACAACAATTTCAGATATACGAATTATTGAAATCACATATTCTATGAACATATCTCATATTTTCAACACGACCTTACCTCACTACTTGTGTTAGAGATAGTTCAATTGACTACATTACGACAGCACGGTATAAATCGGGATCTTTCCATGATCAGCGTCCAATAATCAATATATGTATGATTGCTAAATTCATTTCCATGTTTATCTCCAGAGCCTCGTATATTCTTCGCCGGTAAATAATATTCGAGAATTACACCAATTAGTGGAATACATGCCAGTCAAACTATTCGAATTTAGTAAGAAATTTTTGAAAGAGTGTGGAATTCTTTCATTTGGAGATGTGGGGCGTGTGTTGAAATGGAAGGTGAACACATAGATTATCATTTATAGACATAAACACTAACGTGTGGTAACTTACTTTATATTTACATGTCGTCTTATTGTCAGTTAAAGGAGGAAATGGGAACCGTTCTCCCTACGGTAGTGCCCGGTTAATGTTCATAAATTTTGCCCTATTACTGATCGCGGCGTCATCCCCACCAGTCCTCGCCAAGGTATTTCTTTAGGGCTATTTAAAAATAGCGTTTTATTTTATTTCGCTCGCTCTCAATGCGCTTCACTCTCGTCAAAGTCGAACGAGCCGGAGAGGGACAATTTCCGGAATACCTACCAGTCCGGATAAAAGTCGCGATAAGGTCCAAGGTGTGTGAACATTAACCAGACACTACTGTATTTAAGTCTGCAATAGCTAAGATAGGACCACTTTTTCGATATATGGTTATTAACCTTTTAGCTATGGCGCGCCGATACCATACGCGCAGATAAAGGTTGTGTTAGGCCGTGGGTAACACGGCAAAATTTACACTTTTTACGAAACGCCAGATGTGCTACATGTACATTTCTGTCTAACAGTACTTTAATATGTCTGTCCAAAGATGGTCGTTGCATTTCGATTTGCGTCTTTGAATTAAAAATGTCGTCATCGATAGGTCCAAGCGTACCGCTTTTTAAACGTTTTCAAACAGCTTGGCCAAAAGTTAATGTAAAAAATTTTAAATCCGGTCTCATAATAAAAGGCGTTAAACAGGTGTTGATTGATGATACAGCAGAAATGCTTCTGTTCGCAAGAAATAATTTAGAAAATCATTAACCATGCGATGATGACAAAGAGTTTTTAGAGCTAATAATTTTATTCCTTGGAGGTACTCTACCTTGCGGAGTATCTTTTCGTAAACCACGGGCAATGCACTACGCGAGATGGATGGCAAAAACCATATATTGCTTAAAAATAGTTCTTCTTCGATCTGAAAATCAATTAACTACAGAGAAGATCAAGTAGGTTTCAGAAGTTTACGCAAAAGCCTGGTTTAGAGCTTCTTTTGCTGCTGAAGCACCAAATTTAGATTTGCAATTTTTAAAGTATTTTGCACATTATAATATTGTTGATCCCCATGTGTCTAGCGTGGCAATTAATAAATTTTGGACTTACCCGTGGTATCTAAGTCCAGAAGCTGTAGCACTTGTTTCCTTCGATGAAAAACTATCATGTGATTCTAAAAGAAATATGGTAGCTGCCTTAAGCAACAACGATAGTGCAAATAATGACAATCAGAAGTGTGTTAAAAAGTTTATATTAAGGAATCAGGGTGTTGATGAAAAAGCTGAAGAACGTCTAGAACCTCGGCTCGAGCCGTGTTTATAATTAGAATAGATTCTCCTACTGCGTGACTACCCGCATTTGACCCAAGCTGCGGGCAGAATCGATTCTCCTAATGCGTAACTGCCCGTCCGGAGGTCTCGAGTTGCGGGCAGTTATCCAACTTTTACTGTATTGTGTTAAATTAAGAAACTCATTATTTTTACAAGAAATTTCTTATCATCCGCGCTGCGTGTAAATTAGCGAAGTATTATACGTATGCGTAATGCGAATTTTCCAGTATTCAAACGCTATTATCTTAAAAATGGATGGGAGTATGAAAAAAGTTATATATAGAGAAATTATAGAAAATTTAATACTCTTTTAATATTATTTGAACAAAATTTCGATAGGACTTACCATTTTTGAGAAATTCTTTATATTATCCAAAAACATCGATAAATTCAAAACTTTAAGGCCCGTCGGCACCCTTTCCTGTTGTCTGATTGCAATAACCTTTTTCAGGGATTATTTTTTATGAAATGGAACCATGCCAGGAGGTGAAAACAAAACAAATCGGATGTTCAAAAATAAGGGCCACCTTATTGTCATACGGTATTTTGTTTCCGTTTAATGTGATCGGTAAGTATTCTTCTTTCCTGAGCATATAGACTACATGTACTGATTTTGCCTCATTCAGTTGTAATTTCCATAGTTTCGTCCATTTGCTTATTTCGTTGACTGCGTTTTGGAGTTTACTTGTTGCACCCAATATGTTGTCACTTACTGATATTACAGCTGTATCGTCTGCGAACGTTGTTATTGTTGTCTCACTGTTTTGGGGAATATCCGCAGGTATATAAAAGCAATTAATATTATAAAGAGAATTAATCACCGACCGTCGCAAAGCAAGAAGACGCTAGCAGGAATCAACACATCCAGAAGATAAAACAGTGTTCAACAGACTATTCTTAAAACTAAAAAGGGTAATACAGAAAATAAAAAACTAGTCCATAAGCCAATACCTAGAAAACCTCACAGCAGACAAAGAAGCCGACTACCCTTTGTGAAGAGCAACAAAAAAACTCAAAAGACCTTCAAAAGCATATACCCACAATAAGAGACAATGCTGGGAACTGGCTTTGAAGTGAAAAACAAAAAGCAACTGCATTCGCTGAACATCTTAAAAACGTTTTCCAATCCCACCAGATGACTGGAGATGAAATGACCGGAAACGAAACATCTGCGGATACATCAAAGGTGAAATATAACTCCATAAACCACGTATCTCCAGTAGAAATTGTAGAAGAAATCAATAAAAACATGAATGCAAAAAATGCTCCACGCTATGACCTAATAACCGCTGGTATCCTAAAAGAAATGACAAAATCTAGAAAATCAACAATGGCAATTGCACAAATCTTCAATGCAATAATAAAAAAGAAACACTACCCATCACCGTGAAAAGTGGCAGAAATAATTATGATACAAAAACCTGAAAAACCAGAAAACCAACTCACTTCATATAGACCACTATCATTCCTACCAATCATGTCTAAACTTTTTGAAAAACTAGTCCTTAAAAGGCTCATGCTAATTATCACAGAACAGAATCTATATCCCAGTCACCAATTTGGGTTTAGAACCAAACGCGCAGCCGTCAATCAAGTGCACAGAGTAACAAACATTATCGAAAAATGTTTCGAAGAAAAGAAAGTTTGTACAGCTGTATCCCTAGATGTGTCACAAGCCTTTGATAAAATATGGCATCAAGAACTCTTGCAAAAATTAAAACAACAAATACACCAAAATTATTGCGAACTGATAGAATCATATTTAACCCTTTGACTACGAAAGGCGTACATATACGCCCTCACATGTCTATCAATATATATCAAAGGCGTATATATATACGCCCCCTAAATTTGTCTTACTATAACACATTTACTGTTTTACTAAACTGATCTAACTTAAAATTTATCGTTCCATGTAACATAGCAACTGAAAATAACTGAATATCGGCAACTGTTTCACTGTTCGCATGTTTTTATTCATACTGTTCAGTTTCAATTTCGATGTGCGACAGCCAGTCTCAGCGACTGACATGCGAATATCGCGCCGTATATGTACATTGATGGTTCCGTGCAAGAGTATGTCGCAGTCAAAGGGTTAATTGATCGCTACTATAAAGTGAGAATAGAAAAGGACTACACTGAATTACACAAAATCGAAGCAGGAGTTCCACAAGGAAACGTACTAGGGCCAACACTGTACGTCCTATGGATAACATTAGAAGATAATTAAAGAATATATGTAGTTTTGACGGAACGGTGGGGAGGTGAGGTGATGTGACTGTCATTTGTGTTGTCATTTTGTCCGCCTTTAGGTCCACAATGTTCATGTTTTGATTTCGTCAGCTCTGCCAAAATATGTTTATAGATGACGTATTATTCAGTCGTTATACCATCGTTCGAGAAAATGTACTGCAAAAGTAAGAACGTTCCATCTAATGTATGCCAGCTTTTGATTTTTCACAGCGAAAAGGGAAAATCGTATTGCAAAATTGCGGATATGCTTACTTTAGGAAGAAGCACAGTAGTAGATATCGTCAGTAGATTTAAAATCGAAGACAGGATTAAAATACTTTCACAAATCGGTCGGCTAAGAATACTGAATGACAGAGAGAAGCGAAGAATTATACGAAAAATAAAAGAAAATTGTCGATTGAGTGCTTCGACATTAGCTGCTCAACTTCGAGATGAAAGTAAAAAAAATGTAAGCTCGCAGACAATTCGACGTGTCATTAATCAAAATGGTTAAAATGGCGGAGTTGCTATTGAGAAACTGTATATAAACGAAACAAATTGGAAAAAACGTTTGATGTTTTCAAAAGACTTAATTTCTAAAGAAGAATCATGGTGGAGTGGTGTAATTTTCGTAGATGAGTGTAAATTTAATATTTTTTTTTTCAGCTGGACGAAATATAATGTGGGCGTTAATCAAATTCTGAAGTATATACGAAAAACTTCTGACCCACTTTTAAACACGGTGGAGGAAGTATTATGGTCTGGGGCTGTATATTAAGCAGCGTGGCGAGGAAACTTGCTTTTAAAGGAAAATTTAAGATGGGAGTTCAAAGAACTTCTATATTTTACCAGGATAACGATCCGAAACATAAAGCACGAACCGTAGAGGAATATATGCTTTATCATTGTCCGAAACTTGTACATCCTCCTATTCAGTCCCCAGATCTGAACGCTATCGAAAATTTATGGAATAATTTCATCCGTAGAATAAGTGTAACACGGATAAGTACGAAAGAAGAACTTCAAACGAGATTAGAAAATGAACAAGAACAAGTCCAGAATATCTCAAAAAAATTATTTTCGGTATGCCTAAACGGGTTAAATATATGAGAAAACAGAAAGGTAATAGTACTAAATATTAAAAGAATAAATATTAATTATTAACGACGCAAAAGGTGTTGATTTCTTATGGTGTTCGAATATTTTTGTAACGTGACAATTTACGTAACTGGTTCCAGAACCTCGTTTGTTATAGCATCTGTTCGTTCTACCATTGTTACGTCAGCGAATTCCTACAGTGGCGAACTATTCTTGACGAGCGGCGGACGTATCCCACCGCTTACGGAAAGTATTTATACGCGTGTTGAGGTCAGCCAGCCGGACGGAACCGCTCCTCTAACATACCTCTCAGGGTGTCGGATTCGTAATTGTCGAAATTCCCAAAATTGTTGCCCGGCAGGAGCTACTTTTGCAGGCATTCTAGGCAGTCGCTTACGTGGCGGGTATAGATTACTGGACCGTGGCAGACCGAGCAGCAGGGGGGGCCGGGGAGCCCTTCCTTAGGTACCTATGGATTCAATAGGCCTCCACTATATCGTCGATCACGGGAGGCCACAAGTGAAGCACACGTGGGAGCCGTTGATGAGGGTGTAAATGGAACACGCGACACACGAGAGGGAATTCAGCTGCTCAAGGGTACCCTGTATTTTCATGGATGCATGCGTCATCAAATTTGGCTCGATTCGCGCGTAGCACATGGCAGACGGGCGGGACATGCCGGACTCGGTGGTAGAGAAAAAGGAAATGGGTCCTTCAGGCGGAGGCGGAGCTTTGTCCCCTCTCTCTCCCGAAGGGTGTTCGAAGGAATGGATGTGGGTCCTCAGGCAGAGGCAGAGCTTTGCCCGCTCCCTCTCCTGAAGGGTACCCGAAGGGATGGACGTGGGGCCTCAGTCGATGGCGGAGCTCTGTCGATTTCCTCTCTCGTAGAGTGCCCGAAGGGATGGATGTGGGTCCTTAGGCGGAGGCAAAGCTTTGTCCGCTCCCTTTCTTGAGGGGTGCCGAAAGGGATGGAGGTTAGTCGGATTGGTGACGCCTCGCGCTTCGCCGATCCGCTTACTGAATACCGTAACGCGAGTTACGAAGAAACACGAGTATCCTGGATTCACTGTACGCACTGCGCGCACTATACGCAGGGATCGGGTATTGATATATAATATAAACGTTGTGTTCAGCTCGATCGCCGAGCGAGTGCAGCTGCGCTGCCGAAGCGAGCGACGTCCGTTGGTAGACGAGGGAAAAGGGGACCACGTGGTGCAATTTCGGCACTTCAGTCTACCGATTTATTTAATGAATAAAATGACGAATAAACAGTTTTGAACTGTAGCGGCACTTCCCGATCTCGCCAGCAGAGGGATCAGCGGCGCACAGACTTTCCCGCAAGTCCACGACCATCCTGAGGTCCGTATATATACACCTACGACCTGACCCTCAGTATCCCGCGTCTAAGGCACGGGCCTGCTAGGTAGGCTTACTGATGAGTCCACTAGCAGGCCCCGGACGAAACGCTCTATCCTCTTTCCTCATTCCTTTCTTTTCCGGAAATCCCTGCACAGCACCACTGCTACAGAACGAATACTCCTTACGCGGTGCGACACCGTCGCGACACGGTAACGCATGTTTAATCTCGGGTCTCACCGAGACGCGCACTCGTGCTTGTTACGTTTTTAATAGAGCGAAGAAGAGAAGAGAGGCCCGGAGCGTCCAGATCGGGGTTTTTGTTTGTGACGCAAGGACGTATTAGCGGTGTTGATTGGCGGCGAGTCAATCGCCTGGTCTTGGAGTCAACCTATGCTCGAACTTCAGACAAAACAAAGAACAATTAGCGAGCCAGTTATAAAAGGCGTCTATCGATTGGCTCGCCTTGTTGCTGAGTGCTATCGAAAGGACGGTTACGCCTTTCAAACCGCGTTCGAGCGAAAAAACAAGGTCTCGCTGTTACGAATGTTTTCGATAGACTCGAGCGTTCCTTTGGTTGGAGGAACGAACATAGGTTGTCACCGAACATGTAAGTACTGTGAATAACTTTTAATATAAAAAAAAGAAGTGAATATAAAGTGTAAAAGGAAAAAAAAGAAAATATAAAGGTACTCTGTATCAATTTTAAGTTCTGAACGAAGTTCGCTTATTCATCGCTTTAGTTTGGCTGTTGCTATTACGGCACGCGCTAGCGGAATGAATTCTGCTCTGTCGATACGCGCGCTTTATATCCACTTCAGAGGAGTGGGGAGAAAGTCCACTCACGACGGGTGGAGGCGCCCCGTACGGTGGGGATACGCCTCGAGCCTCTCCCACTCTTGCCTCTTTTGGTCGGTACGGCCGCGCGCGAAACTAACAGGGAAAGGTCGGGAACGGTCCGCCTCCGATTTAAATGAAGCTTTGTAGGCTTGAAGAACAGCCAAAAATATTAGATACATATTTTTTTAGCTACGGTAACTCAAGTTTCATGGGTGAAACCGCCCTTTAAAGATCCAATCCTTAGAGTTAACTCAGAAACGGTTACAGATAGAAAAAATTGGTTTAACAAAAATTGAATGGTTTCTAACATGTTAGAAGAAATTGCTGGTGTTGACAACAAACTTACAAAAATGTTTAAAAAAACTGCGTCGGCCGTGTTTATTTGAAAAAATACAGCGACTGTGGATATAACAAAAAAGATTGCATTTTTTATTGCAAAATCAACGGTGTATGTACTGTTGCGAGCTGGAAACATTGCAGTCGGCTATGATTGGCTCTAGTGCAGCATACATAAAGACGACACACGAATTTCCCTAATTGACCAAACGGTCACATATACTAATAGAGATCCTAGAGCACCGCGTTTCGAAAGCATCAAAAGGCGGAGCGAACAGCGTACCATTCTTGCTGGTGGGCCGTCTCGATTGCCAATTTTCCAGCTCCCAACAGTACATGTATAGTTGCCTCATTAGTTAACACAAAAATTGTATGTACATATTTTTTTGCTAGCCGACAGTGAACTCACGTCAAAGCCGGCCGCTTGTAGTAATCGTGTCAGCACTACCTTTCGTATTAGTATTTTAAACTTACAAGTGGGGTTCACGATTTCTACAAATTCATAGTTTTATAAGCATAACTAGAACAAGTAAAATTTCAAGAGAGATCTCTTTTTCCGTCTGAATATAGTAACGTATGTATATTTTACTTCCGATATTTTGTGTATATTTACATATTATCTGCATTTCGTATTTGTTGTACATTTAGAATTCCCATAAGCGTATAAAAAAATGTATACACATTCGCAATCCCGTAATTACTTATATAATCTCTACAATAGTGGTACTCGTCGCAGAAATGTTTCAGACGTAAAGGTTTCTTGCACCATCTGTATAGTATTTAATTACCGCTACATCACCGCAAATACTGCATTTTGGTTCGGTTTCGACTGAATAGCAGTATTCTATAGGATTTTCGAACGCATTTGGTCTTTCGTCTATGTACCCGCTTCTGTACCACGAGTACTTGATGAAATTCTGTAACCCAGGGGATGAAAACTGATTGTGAACAAGGGATTAAGGATGCTGAATAAAATGTTAGCTAGGTCGCCGATTGTATTCAACCAACCGCGTTTCGTGCGCTTATGTTCTACTTTTTTATATCATAGACTCGTTAGTAGTGCATTCTTATGATTAAAACTACACTGAAAGCGGCACGAGAAGTGTCTGCGGAGCGATTGTGAGAACTTGTTATTTTCGGTGTAAATCGGTTGATGCAACGCTTCCGGTATCATCGTCTGAGTTGCTTTGATTTCGTGGAGGTCAACAAAAAACAGTGTCTTCTATTTGCGATGGTAGAGTTTCGTGGTTCCCATCGGATCAAAATAGATGTTCGGTAAATTCGTGAGCTTCACGATCTCGGCCACCCCTACAGCGAGCGCTCCCTTCCACAGGAGAAAACTTAATTTAGAATAGATGACAGATTAGCATGTTTAAGTCTGTTAAAGTGAATCAGTGTATCTTTTCCGTTTATATTAAGTAAGGCGTTCAAGTCTCCATCGAGTAGTTTGAATTTATACAGTCCGAAGTAGGGTTTCGTCGATGCTGCAAAGCGGTTTCTGTCTTGATTCTTTACTCCTACCCAATCACCTGGTTCGAGCAACAATGGTTTAGTTGCTTTGTCAAACCCTTGCATTCGCTATAGTTGTACTCGCAGTTGTTCTATCAAGCCTATGTAGGTAGCTTCCGGCTCGTCTTCCAGTTGATTCATCAGAGGAGGGTCTTTACCAAACACAAGTGAGTAAGATGAATCTCCTGTTGATGAGTGAATGGTATAATTGTACGTGAATATAGCTCTTTACAGGTATTTGCTCCAATTCTCAGTACAGTGGTCTTATAGGGAGAGTTATGTCTTCAAGTAGTCTTTGATGACTGCGTGAGCACGTTCGAGCAAGCCGTCAGACTCAGGTCTAAAAACCGTGGTGTGTTGAAAGTCAAATCCAAGCATGTTGGCTAAGGTTTTCATGAGATTACCGGCGAAACATGGTTCCTAAGTCCGTCAACATTACCTTCGGAGTGCCGTAATGTAGAATCCACGTGTTCAATAAGGCTTCTGCCACTGTTGCGGTCTTCTGGTCCGCTAAAGGCTTTGCCTTAACGTATTTCGTGAATTGATCTTGCATTGTCAGTACGCATTTCATGCCCTTTGGGTCCGGTTCCAAGGGTCCAGCGATACCAATCGCACTCTTTAAAGGTGATGGGTGAGTCGGTGATTTGTAAAGGCATCTTGGTGGGTTGCGAACGATCTTGATTTCTTGATAGATTAAGTATCCGGATACGTCTGTACTTAAGACTCGGTGTAAGCCTGTCCACGTATAGCTTCTCTGTATGCTGGCCCAGGTTGTCCAGAAACAAGCACGACCTCTAAACATGGTGTCATGTGCTTGCCCAATTATCTCAAGCTTCTCTGCTTCCTTTTCAGATGTCCTCAGATCCTTCGTTAGCGGCGTCACGTGAAGTGACAGATCTTAAAAGAAATCAATAATTAAATCCCGTATATGTCTGGCTTTACCTGGTAATAGAGACAGCATTCCAGCGTAATCGATGCTGACACGTTCGATTCCTTGTGCAATTATAGTATTTCTATTTGTCCATAGTAAATTCTGGCCAAGTTACTACAAATAAATGCTGATCGTTAAACTGTACGTTTGTTTGTCCCAAGTATTATAAAATTGAAGCATTGCACTATCGTTGTCGACCTCTTTCGAGAATACAATGTGTTTCCTGAGTGGTCTTCTCGCGGATTTTATGGCAAGAACAACATTGGATTGCGGCTGATCGCATCAGCGTTCGTGTTCAAACATATTTTCTTGTATTTAATATCATAATCGTATTCCATCAGGAATATTCGCCAGCGTTCTTGCATAGCTCCTGGTTGCTTGCTTTTATCCATGTGAGGGATTGATCAGTGATCTGTCAAGGTGGTGAACCTTCTTCTATAAAGGTATGGTCTGAAGTGTTTCATACTCTAAATTGTGGCTAAAGTTTCCTTGTCCTTGGTGGAATACTAGACTTCAACTTTGTTAATGTTGCGACTGGCAAAGTTTGCCGGTTTTTCTTTCCCGTTTCCATCTTTTTATTCGAAAACGGCTCCAATGCCGTCACTGAATGAATCGACCGCTAAGATAAATTCCTTTTTAAAGTCTGAATACATTAGTACCTTGTCACTCTGCAACAATGTCTTTAGCTTTGCAAACGCTTTCTGATAAATCTCAGTCCACTCAAAATTCACGTCTTTCCACAACAGTGTATTCAATGCTTTGGCAATGTGGGAGAATCTGTCAATAAAACGTTTATAATAGTTTGCTAGGCCGAGAAACTCTCTTATCTTCTTGGTAAAATTCGGTACAGGGAATTCTTTGACAGAATTCCAGTTTTCCGGATTGGGATTCACTTCCTTGGGTGTGATTAGATGCCCCAAATTTTTTAGTTTTTCACTGAGGAACACACACTTGTCTGGGTGTGTTTTCAAGTCAACTTCGCGAAGTCGATTCAATAGAATGCTCAGTATTGCTCAGTCGTTTCCGGTGGTCTTTATCAATTTTCCCCCAGGTCACGATATCGTCCAAGTAAATGAGGCAAATTTTGCCTTTCAGACATTGCAAAGCGTGGCCCATCAACTGTTGGAGGCTTTATTTCTATTTGTAGAGAATTGAAAATTCTATCTGTAGTGCCAATCAAGTGTAGAGAACGCTGTCTTAGGTCTATCTTCGGGTCTCCTAGCAGCCTGATGGAATCTAGAGACCAGGTCATAGGCGGAAAAGAACTACGCATTTCCCAATTCGTCCAGTATCTCTGTAATATTTGGTAGCGGGTAAGTGTGTTGAACTGTCTTCGTGTTCAGACCTCGAAAGTCTATCATTATTCTCCATTCCTTCTTGCGACTGGCGTTAGCCTTCTTCGGGACTACGCAGAGCGGAGAGTTGTACGGATTTGTGGACTCTTGCAAGATGTATTTCTCTATGTCTGATACTTGTCGGTCCACCTCGTCCTGGTAATATACTGTTCAGAATTGATCCGAACCTCGCCCTGTGTGGATATCGAATGTTCAACAAGTTTCGTCTCTGGTAACGAATTTCTGGGGAATGAGAACACAGCCTCAAATTGTCCCAGTATCTACAAAATCTTTCCTCGTTCAGCTTCGTCTGTTACCTGATTCAGGCGGGCGTCTTCTTTTAACTTCGTTAATAGTTCTTTTCTTACCGTTAGGTTAAATACACGGTGGATGGCGATGGTGAGTTCAACGGTTTTGCACTTCACGTTGATTTTCGCGTCTTCCTTCTCGAGGAACGGCATACCCAGTAGTCCAACTTCCAGCGGGATTTTGTTCTTCATGACTGCTAATTGTGTTGCCTTCCTCCTAGTTCTAAGACGGTTGCGTACTTTGTGTTTACTTTACCACTCGTTACTCCCGTAAACTCGTTAGGTTTCAGTTTCCACGGCATATGGGCGCATTGATCTAGTCCACATTTAACCAAGTTGAGAGATGCGCCGGCGTCGATTAAAAATCGTCCGGTAATTGGTTTTCTGTCCGTGTCGTTTCCAACTCGGATGTTGACTCGTAGTTGACTTCGTGTTGGTCCGACTCTGTATACTTAATGTCCGGTGGCTTTCCATCGCGAGCCCTTTGGAAATTTCCGCAGTCCTTTGCATAGTGATCCTGAATCTTGCACTTGAAACACGTGGCGGTTGTTGCTGTTACAGCAGATTTCTTATCGCTCTGTCGGTGAATGTCGTATCTGGGTCGCGCTGCATCACTGCAACGTTTCCGTTTCTCCATCACGCAAGGCCTGCTCTTATCTCCCAGCTACACGTACCTGGACATTGCCTGGTACAGTTCTTCTTCTCTCCCTTCGTCATAGGCGGGGTTTTGCGCGAACTTTAATGTCGTCGGCCTGCCTTCACTGAGCGACGTTCTCCATGGTTGCGAGAGGTTGCGGATGAGGATAGCAAGTCCGGCTTCTTCTTCTACTCTGATCAATACTCTTTTCTCCTCCGGTGTATAGAGCTTGTTGTTACTGATGACTTTGATAATTTCTGGATGAATTTTATTAAAATGTTTAACATAATTTTTCACTTTTTGGTTACCTTGCAGAAATGGTTTCGTTCAGTCACAAGTGTCCATGACTGCGTCCCATAGTTCGTCTATGTATCTGAATTCGCGGTTGCCATAAAGCTTCTCCGCTTCTCCCTTCATTTTGTGAGTAACAAAATGATGAAGGAACATCTCTGGGTTCTTTGCAACACTCAGACCTGCTTTTATACCCTGAATCCATTTTCTGACAATTATATTGTATTCATTAAACTCGCTAACATGCCGTAAAGTTCTATCGGTATTTGGTTTGTCTGTTTCGCTTCTCCTAGCTGCAGAGCTAGCCGTGGTACTAAAATCATCGCTCTCATCGTCGGTGTTCTTTTGGATGTCACACGAGGGATTCAAGTTTTTCTGATTCAGTCATGTTATGGTCGGGATTTCCGCTCGGTTCGAGAATCAAATTGTCTTTGATTTCATTGTGCGTATTGAACTTTTTCATTATGTTGCAGAAAGGTGTACAGTAAAAGTTGGATAACTGCTCGAAAATCGGGACCCAAGGCGAGCAGTTATGCAGTAGGAGAATCAATTCTAATTATAGACAGGGCTCAAGCCGAGGTTCGGTTTGTTGACAAACAGAGAAGATCAGAAAAATACGTATAGGTGAGACAATACTAATGCAAAGATAAAACTTTTATTTTTTATTTTTGTTGAATGAAACTTTTACCAATGTAATTGTAAGGTTTCTATAATTAAAATAACACCAAACACGATATAATTTGAAGCATATTTGGATTTTAATTTAAACCTACAACGTGGCACAACCCGGGTTTGTAATTTATAGAGCATCATCAATATCAATAAGTAAATATAATTCAAATTATACCGTGTTTGGTCTTATTTTACCCAGAAAACCCTCACAAATACGTTAGTAACAGTTTAATTTAAAAAAATCAAAATCAAAAAAGTTTTATGTTTGCATTACTATTGTCTCACCGACATTCGAGATAGGATCAAGTTACACTACTCGTCCGTCGAACTTCTGGGTGCGTCAAGGGGAACCCCTCCCCCTGATGGGGATGACTAGCGGGCATTCACGCAATAGTTTGACGCGAGCAGTTATCCAACTTTTACTGTACTTACATGCAATACTTCAGTATGGGTAAGTCATCTTTCTCGTCGCTAAGAGGTGCCTAGGCTGTTTATCCTCTTGAGTTAGGATGCAGAGATTCAGGCAGCATCGCCAATAAATTATTCCTGTTATGTCGCAACATGCGGTGATAGACTTAAAAGAAGACGACTCTTGAGTTCTTCCAAGGTGCACAATTTATATTATTTATTTGGTCCGGAATCCTGCATCAGAACTAACTCGAAGTATTTAATTGCAGACTAAACCTAATGAACGGAGCTTCACGATGAATTTTGGTGAAATGCCTTGAGTGGCCGCATTAACGGGTTTATATATCTTTATGGGGGTAACGTGGCCAAGGAAATGTTTATGTTTCAGGATAAGGTGCTGAGTCATGTGGAGTTTCTGGGTAGTAGGACAGGAATATATCGTACCAAGGTGTCGCATGCAAAAAGGGAATGGATAACTCTTTATCTGAAGATGTCATGTGGAGTTTTTGGGTAATCGAATAGGAAGTGGATATTATCGGGTTGTTGGGTGGTCTAGCAGCTTATCTCGCCTAGCAGTACGCATGTAGTAGAATCATTTTTGAAAAAGGAAACTTCTATGGAAACCATAGAATCTTTTACTATAGAAGTTGAAATATACTAAATTCGTCTCTTTTTCTAACGAGTCTGTAAATTTTTAGTAGCTTCACTTGAAACAACCTTAAAACAATAAATTTTTCTTATTGGCAGCCATGATAGCATGGAAACAGAAAAGAACTGTACGGTAAATATCTATAAATATTATATATAATACAAACAATTCATATTCCAGTGAATCCTCCCACATTGACCCTGTTGGTACTACGCTCACACTGACCTTATTGCTATTCCTACGCCTATGGCACAGTCAGTCAAGCGTGTGATTCGTGTAATGCGATGCGCGGCGGCGGTTCTTTTGACGACAGTTCACGGCCTGGCAGTTCATAATACAATAACATAACTTTTTTAATTTTACTTTTTTTTATCTAAAAATTTGTTTAACATATTGGTGAGATTTTTCCGATTAAAATGACATCAAACACGATATATTTTGGACCACAGTTACTTATTTCATACTTATTGTATAACTCATTTTACTCCATTGTCGCCTTGATTTCATTACAAAAATGGGTCGTTAGTTACGTTTGAAATTATAATAGTATAATATTTCTAAACACTATAAATTACAGAAGTATAAAGTAGTAAAATATTCCAGATTAAATTATATTTACAATGAGATGATACGTATATAAATATGTAATAGACTTCACACACAAAAAGTTTTGAATCATTTAACGTGGCTGAAAAATTTGTCGAGATTCAAACCTACCCAACCATAACTTTGCTCATATGTATTTCTAATATATTGAAATTCTGTATTTTATCGAAAAGAGTACGAAATCTTCAGTGATCGTTTTATGACTTTTTAAAAAGCCATTTTGTCAAAAATAATAGAAAAGTTGTGAAGAATGAAAAAAAATGTTGAAAAATTTTTAAAACCCGAAAATTTTGCTGAGTTGAAAAATGTAATTGTAGTCTTGTAGTCTTACACACGCTGTACCTCCACATCCGTCAAACGTAGGCTGTTCCCCCACGTCCGTAAAATGTAGGCTGTTTCTCTCATACTGGCCGTAAAATGTAGGCATGATTCTCACACTGACCATCAAACGTAGGCTGTTCCCCCACATTATCCAGGCACAGCTTACATTCGACGAACAATGTGTAGAGATATTTCATGTATTTTGCTAGCAATCCGTTTTTGTAAGTCATTCGAAGCGATAATGAAATGAGTTATTGCATAAGTATTAATAAGTAAATGTGATCCAAATTATATCATGTTTGGTCTCATTTTGATCAGAACAATTTCATCAATATGTTATAAACTTTTTCATACAGAAAAAGTTAAAAATGAAAATGTTTAAGTGTCGTCTTTATTATAACATTTGGTACGCGGGTAATTAAATCTCTCGGTTGCCTCGACTCTCATTCCATCCTTTTCTTTTATTCACTGTCCTTTTCTTTGTTCGGCGAACTTCAAAGGCGCGCTGCGAGGCTGGAAATGTAGTCTCGGTATGCCCAAACTGACCTTATTCGATTCCGAGCTGAGGGTCAATGTGGGAGGATTTACTGTACTAAACAAAAGGCATAAATTGATAATTAATATTGCAAATAACAGTTTTTGCAGTTGGTAACTTTATGTAAGCAAGATTAAAAACCATCCAATTTCAAATTATATTACTTCTGAGAACAGTTTAAAAAAGGCAAAAGAAATGCAAGCCCGAGGTTTTCATGGAGAACTTCAATAACGGTATAAGTACCGACTGATGGAAGAAATATCGGAAATGGTGCCGACTGCAGGAAGCAGAGCCGCGAATTTCCTGCTAGTAATAATTTCCTTAGCGTGGTATGAACAGGCAGCTGACATTTCCCACTCATTTTTCTTCGATTTCCGACAGGAAACTCCTAAAGACGTCGAAGTTGCTGAAGTACAAGTCAATGCGACTACACAAAATATGCACAATAGTTATTATGAAATGGAGCAACAAATAGTAATTGTAATTATTATCCTCGCGTACTTGTACTTGCCTTCATTGAAGTAGATGCGAGTAACGTCAAGTTTTATTCAAAGGAATTGATTCGAAATTGATGAACGCCCCCTCTCAATCCGCAATTTTTTTTCAAGTTTTGCAGATTCATAGATCTATATATCGCTGATTCACGTTGTCAGTGCAGCTCCGCGAAAGTTACAGTAAATTCATGACTTTGGAACAGTTTAAGATACGGTCGCGACGCTATAGAATGTAGTGCTATTGATTTATGAGATACTCGGGTAGACAAAAATTACTAGGGTATCCATAAGATTCCTGAATAGATGAGCTAACATCTGTAATAAACAGAAGAATTAGGCCCGGTTCAGACGAGCGACTTTTATCATTGCGATTTCGCACCGGTGACGCTGTGCAATTCGGCAGATTTATATTTTTAATTGTGCAATGCAAACGAGCGTGCGATCTCGATACGATGTCGCGTTGACAAGACGATATCGCACACGCTGTGCGATTCGGTAGGTTAATATTTTTTTTATTGTGCAATGCACACGAGCGTGCGATCCCACTACCAAGTCGTAATTGACAGAACGGTACCGCAATGATAGCAGGTTATTTGTCGAATCGCACGACTGTCGCATAACGATACGGAATCGGACATTGCTGTATTTGCTGGCGTGTGCACGGATCGCAAGAATTATAATATTTACTACGGCTGATAGTATAGATATCGAATTATCCATTAAATAAATTCGAAAGTATCCTGAAATATGGGATATATCTTGAGAATTGTACGACGATAAAAACAAGAAAAGCCAGGGATGGATAAACATTTGCCAAATTTTCCGCGCAAATGATGTAAAGTCTGAGACCGAGAGGGATGCAATTAGTAAGCTTTTCTCTTTTTAACAATTATATGTTGCAGACCGATGCGAAAGCTGACAATCATTTAAATATTTATTATATGAATAAATATTTCTTAAGTACTTCTGTATTTCAGAGGGTTATAAATAAGGTCCTGGAAGAATTAAGATATAAGGTTGCCTTAGTTTCTAAGGACGACATTGTAATACCAACCGAGGATACTGAGGAAGGGTTCGAACATCTCGAATTGGATTTGGAGGTTCTGGAATAGCATAATTTTTCCCTCAGCTTAGCCAAGTGCCGGTTTTCCAAAGGAAAATCGAGTATCTATGGAGAGAAGTATCTGCCGAGGCGATGCGCCCGGCAGAGCACAAGGTTAACTCGGTAATAAAATCACCGGACCCATCCTATATAATGGAAGTACGTCAGTTCCTGGGGTTAGCAGGATATTTTCATAAGTTCGTTAAGGACTACGCGAGGAAGGCGATATCGTTAACCAATATTTTGCGTAAGGACGTTCCGTGGGTGTGGGTACCGGAAAGGTGGCGCTCCGTTGCTGAAATAAAACAGACACTGTGCGACAGGTCGATTTCGGCTATTTACGACCGTCAGGCACTATGTCCACTTGTGACTCGAATTGCCACGATTAAGTCGCGCTCGAGACCGGAACGTCTTAGCACCACGATAGAACTGTTGACGATCGGAGCAGCAAATGAAGAAAGCAGTGCAAGAGTTGTCACTTTTTAAGGATTTATTCATCCTTTTGATGATTACATTTCGCTGTTAGATCTTGCCATTATATAGATATATAATGTAGATATCTGATGTGTCGGTCGGCCGCCAACCACTTCAGAGCGTTTCTCGGCCTACAGATGTTAGGTAGTAGAAATTACTTATTCGCCGATGCTCGTTCAGCCGACATGGACACTAAATTATTTTATGAACGCCTTACTGTAGGACCTGCGGGTCTGGACACCACGTGCGTTAGGCCCAACCGAAGATTGAAGGGGGTCGACTAGGTTAACCCAATAAAACTAGCGTTACTCGCCGTCCAAATTTTATAAACAATTTCCGACCCTCACTGCAGTAGACACACCCTGGACATAGAAACACCAATGGAAACAGGCTTCACCCACCTCTTTTATGACACCTTTTCAAAATACAGGGCGTTTCACCACCCCTGTCAAAAATTTTAAGGGGTGATTCTACAAGCCAAAATAAGACGAAAATCAAGACTAAAAAAATCGCGTCCGAGGCTTCATTTTTGAGTTATCGATGAGTAAAAAACGGGCTAAAAACGCCTGTCCATCGGCAGCACTCCATACACGCACAGTGTCTGTCATCGCGCGCCAAGTTCTCCGTACAGAGTGCTCGCTTACCGATGTAACAGAAACTATGACATACCATACGATGCGACAAGACACTACAATCGTGCGACAATTTATGAAGAAACACAACCTTTCGTTGGCGGCATTAAACCTGCCTACTTAAAAAAATCCACAAGGGCATTTCAAAACCCGCCTCACGGGATTCTCAAGCAGAGAGGGTGAATGCAATTTCTAATTGACGTGTTTGTCCAAAAAAATCACCCACACGCGCTTACACATGCACCGCGATTATTGTAGTCGCAAATGTTCATGTGTACACGCACCACGATCGTCCATATCATCACACACACGCATCGCGATTATTTCATTCGCAAGTGTCCATGAGAATTACACGCACTATGATTGTCCCGTCCGCGAATGTCCACAAAAAAATGTTCAAAGCATGCCCAAAATTTTGCACTCGAAAACACACGCCAGGCGATTGTCCCGTCCGCGAGTGTCCACTTAATCACACACATACGCACTGCGATTACTTTACCCACGAATGCGAGACTACTTTACTCACGCACAGAAAAATAGTACAAACGAAAAAAAATCTAAAAAGCTAAAACTAATCCTTACACTGAAAGTAACATTAAATTGAAAAAGAGACTGCTTTCTACGCGAGAAATATTTCCTGCCGATTACAGCTGTTTTCTCGTTCGCAATAGCCACCAAACTGAGGAGACCTTGGGCGAATTCCATTCGAGAGACTAAAAACTGTGTCGATGCTTTGTTATTAATCGGTGTGTCCTTATTTATCCCTTGCACGCTCGAGATCCGGGCAGCGGTAACTCGATTCCGAGAATCGAAACTGTTTATACTTTGTAGTTACCGCGACGAGTGTCGTTGAACCGATCGCTTCCATTTCTTTCCAACGATGCAGTATTCTTCCAACCTTCGAGGTAGAAAGAAGTGTTCGTGTCTGATACTGTGCCGTTTATTTGATAAAAAGTATGAAAATAGAATGTCTGAAGAATTAAAGAATTCTTAGCACCGATGCTGAAGTTTCTTCGGTCGTGATGGTTCACCGTTGAACAGCGACAACGTGTTGTGCGTGTGATCAGTAATTTGAACGCAGAACCTGCAGCTGATCTCGTGTCATCGTTCGACGACAACGGCCTCAGATGCGTAAATTTCATGTATCCGCAGACTCTAGTGTGTGTAATTCATATGGACAGTACCAAGTCAAATAATCGCGGTGTGTGTGTATCAGTGAAGTGCGCAGTTGCACGCGTCGGAAAGATCACTTTTTACAGAGATGATAGAACGATGAGCACGCTATTGACAAATTTTCCTTACAGAAGAGACGTTGGTTAAATTTTACGCGAGACTGAAAAATGTTACGCAAATGTGTTAGTGTAGAACATGTGTGCCTTCCTGCAGAGTTGGGCATTATTTGAATTATTTCGAATAAATGTTTATCTCAAATAATTATCTCAGTAATTTATTCGAATACCGAGTGCAAATGTATTCGGATAATCTATTCGACTAATGACTGATAAATTATTCGAACAATAATACGAATATTTGTTGATTGTTTTAAATCAAAAGAAAAAATCAATCAATTTTTATCCGAATAAATTCTACCACAAATAAGTTCCTATTCGAATAAATTCTTCTACGAATAAATTCTTATTTGAATAAATTCTAATTCGTTAGTGACGAATAAAATTTTATTTGTTACTCTTATTCATTATCTGTTATCTGAATAAAATTTTGCCCAACACTGCATTCATGTCGGCAAATATCGACGCTTTTCTGTTTACATGCCAGTGCCCTTACATTGTCTCATCTCTCGGTCGTTGACCTCGGCCTCTCGAACAGCTGTAATCGGCAGGAAATATTTCTCGCGTAGAAAGCAGTCTCTTTTTCAATTTAATGTTACTTTCAGTGTAAGGATTAGTTTTAGCTTTATAGATTTTTTTCGTTTGTACTATTTTTCTGTGCGTGAGTAAAGTAGTCTCGCATTCGTGGGTAAAGTAATCGCAGTGCGTATGTGTGTGATTAAGTGGACACTCGCGAACGGGACAATCGCCTGGCGTGTGTTTTGAGGTGCAAAATTTTGTGCATGCTTTGAACATTTTTTTGTGGACATTCGCGGAGGGGACAATCATAGTGTGTGTAATTCTCATGGACACTTGCGAATGAAATAATCGCGATGCGTGTGTGTGATGATATGGACGATCGTGGTGCGTGTACACATGAACACTTGCGAATACAATAATCGCGGTGCGTGTGTAAGCGCGTGTGGGTGATTTTTTTGGACAAAATCGTCAATTAGAAATTGCATTCACCCTCTCTGCTTGAGAATCCCGTGAGGCGGGTTTTGAAATGCCCTTGTGGATTTTTTCAAGTAGGCAGGTTCAATGCCGTCAATGAAAGGTGTGTGCTTCTTCATAAATTGTCGCAAGAATGTATTGTCTTATCGCATCGTATGGTATGTCATAGTTTCTGTTACATCGGTAAGCGAGCGCTCTGTACGAGGAACTTGGCGCGCGATGCCAGACACTGCGCGTGTATGGAGTGCGGCCGATGGACAGGCGTTTTTAGCCCGTTTTTTACACATCGATAACTCAAAAATGAAGCCTCGGACGCGATTTTTTATTCTTGATTTTCGTCTTATTTTGGCTTGTAGAATCACCCCTTAAAATTTTTGACAGGGGCGGTGAAACATCCTGTATATGTGTGTATACCATTGATTTTGCAGTAAAGAATGCAATTTTTTTTGTTATATGCACAAGTCGCTGCATTTTTGAAATAAACATGGCGGACGCAACTTTTTTAAACATTTTTGAAAATTTTTTGTTGACTGTACAATTTCTTGTAACATAGTAGAAAACAGTCAATTCTTGTTAAACAAATTTTTTTTTACCTGTAACCGTTTCTGGGTTAGCTCTTAAGGGTGCGAACTTTGGGGGTGGTTTCACCCCTTAAACTTGAGTTATCGCAGTTAAAAAGAATACATATCCAATATTTTTAGCTGTTCTTCAAGCCTACAGAGTTTCATCCAAATCGAAGCCGGACCGTTCAGGACCTTTCCTTGTAACCTCTTAGTATCTTGCGTCTAAGGAACGGGCCTGCTAGGTAGCCTTACTGATGAGTCCACTAGCAGGCCTCGGAGGAAACGCTCTATCCTCTTTCCTCCTCCCTTTCTTTTCACAGTTTCCTCCGCAGCGCACCCTCCACACCAACTTTGAATTTTGCTGGTCCAAAAATTTCCATCTTATTATATACATATGTACGATGGACAGCAGACAGTTCGTGTTGTTGCGAATGACGTTGATCGGTCGTATTCGTATGGTACGGTGTTTTCATCGATTTCAATTCCATACTAGCGTGGGGAGGATGTCGATCCAGCGATACGTTTCGTTTAACGAGAACGAGTTCTGTATCGCATTTTTCAGCGCGTGATTGAAACGCTTAATCACAGAAGCTCTCATGGTTAATGTTATGCTTCCTAACGCAACCTTGAAAGTCCTTGTTATAAAATTTCTTTCACATATCAGTCTGGAAATTGCTCGGAAATCTTCCACCCTACTCTAATATGGCCGCAAAGGCTTTGGTTACGTCGATAACCGTGAGACTATATTGATGTAAGCAATTGTTCTTCGCATACGAACGAACGTCTAACATACGTTCGCTTGTCAGAAATCGTCGGAATTGTGTACGTTCACTTGTCTGCGTATAAAGTTACGTCTCGCTGATGCGTGCAACTCTTCTATCAACTTCACCTTCTCCTTGCTCATCGGTCCTCCTTTCTCTTAGAAATACGTAAAAGTATGTGCAAGAATTGAATAACTCAATGCAAGCATTTGATGGCATTACAGAGCACTTCATATACATCACTCATCGTTTGCTTCCTCTTCTGCTTTTTCTTCCATCGAGAACGATTAACTTACAATTCTCAATCAACAACTGACCGATGTTTCGTAGTTCTATTTCTTTTGTGACTTCGAGTACTGTTAGAAGTTAAGCAAATCGAACAATGGTCTTTACTAGTTTACTCGAACTCTATTAACAATATGTACACCTCCAATGGGTAAAAAAGACACACTGGACAATTACAACATAATAAATGAACTTTTATAACAAAAAGAAACAAAACTCAGCTCCCAGCCACACGTGCTTTTTGAAAACGGAAAACTCTTTTTTCTGTGCCAACACGTGCGCCTTGAGCGCGCGGATAATACAGTTCTTTTTTGTGTGTATGTGTCACGTCGCACAGTGGAACGAATGGCACATTTAGCTAGACAAAATTAATAAGTCAAAAACTATCACAGATATCGACACGATTCTTTTTGCGCACATTATGGTTCGGTGATGCCCTCTTTATGGCACATTGTGCACCCTTTCAGGCACTCGGGGGGTGATAGGGGGTGCGCACCCTCAATTTTCTTAACGATATACTATAGAAAATTTAATGGCATCGAATGGCTTGAATAAAAAGAAATAAACATTGTCTGAAACATTTTTTCCATATTTTGCAGGATCATCTTTTTTAAAATCGAATGTTAAGTCGAAGGTAAGTGATTTCCAGTAGAAATAAACATATCATTTCTACACCATGACTAAATAATTAATAGGAATGTTGCCGTAAAATATCAATTCTGTTTTCGTCTTTATAAGCCTTCGGAGACAAATTTCTCAGTTCATCGGCTTGTACCCGCCGTAATTCTTTCAAAATTAACTAGTTTACTTATCCTAGTTTATAAAAATCTTTGTCTCAAAGCGTAACTCACAGTACAACGATATTTTTTTATTGTCAAAGATGTATACATACATATGTTTGATGTTGGACCTTAAACCTATAATATAAAAAAATATGAAAAAATATAACATATGAAAAAATGTTTCAGACAATGTTTATTTCTTTTTATTCAATCTATTGAACGCTAACAAACTTTCTATACTTTCCCGTTAAAAAAGTTGGGGGTGCGCACCCCCTGCCACCCCCATATGCCTGAAGGGGTGCACAATGAGCCATAAAGAGGGCATCATCGAACCATAAAGTGCACAAAAAGAATCGTGTCGATATCTATAATAGTTTTTGAGTTATTAATTTTGTCTAGCTAAATGTGCCATTCGTTCCACTGTGCGTCGGTACGACAGAAACTACTCTAATAAGCGAAAGGGGCGTTCTTCAACAACTACAATCGATGTATCCTTGGTAAAATATTTTTTCTCGCGTGCGGCTTTCATCATTCTTGCGCAGTGCTGTATTTAACCGTTCAGCTCCTACATCTTACGATTCGACTGCTGTTTAATTTTTGCATATTACGAAGCAACCAACTTTTTTATCACACCCAGAAACTCAATTTTTCGATCGCGAATAACAACTTTCATATCCTTTTTTATTTTCAGTTCAAAAGCCCTTAACCTTTGGAGGATCGAGGCATCCGAGTTTTCAATATTTTGATATCGTGTGTTCAAAGTTCGTACTAATAGAGTATTTGACTGCCTCGATATCGCGATTCATTTAGTTTTATGCACGTCGCATTTGACTCTTCAGTGAGTTGTTGAAATTCTGTGCATTTTGGTAGTCGCGATAGCGGCTGTCACAGGTCTTTTAGAATGGCGTATCGCCTGAGTCGGAGCATTGAGTACGCCGTCTTGCGGTAAGTACAAAAGTTTTATCGCGCACATGTTTTGTATTCGCATCATGGATAAGAGTGATGACGTCCTCGTCACGTTTCTTTGAAACGTCGTTGACGTAAGACATGGTGTAACATTATCGTTTATAGTGAGCCTTGCCACGCGCCTTATCTTCGTTCTTCGCATGTCTAATGATTCGCCATCCACACACAAGGTACTACCCTACATGTAATTTCTAAATGATGATAACAGCAACGGTGACCCCGACGCTCTTGATTTATTCGTCCATAACGATACTCCAAATCTACTGATCGACATTTTGTGAAATACTGACTGGAAAACTGCGAGTATGATTGATTAGTAATCAAGTCGGCTTCGCGAAATTCTTCAATTGCGGACATGACTTCATTATGGTGATCAGTATGATCGGCGGTTCACGAGAAAACGAGTAATGTCAAACGGTCCATCAGTTCGTTCGGATCGTCCCAATGAACGTAATCGATCGCGTTACTCGTCGCGCTCCTAACTTTTGTAAGTAGAGATTATAAACCACTCCCATGTCACAAAGACAACAGTGGTGCCATAACATGTTTTTACTTGTATCCTTTGTTACCCACCACAGGATTCGTCGCGGAATAACTCCGTTTCTGCGGCTGTGTACTAATCAGAATGCACGTGCTGGAATCGTTTAAACACCGACTATCACATAGAAATGAAAAGAAATACAGCATCCCTTTTAAAAAAGTAGAGAAGACCTTGAAATCTCCTCTACGCCTCCACCCACGTAAAAAATATTTGCATCATAATATGTCCCCCTCTATGCCATGCAAGTTTCATATACAACATTTTACATATTATTACAAATAACGAAAATATTGAAGTTAGACAAAGTTATTGCCCCACCCTGCATATATTTATACAATAAGCAAAAATCTCTGAATCTCTGAATCTCTGTAAACTTGCAGGACTTTTGAATCTCTGAAATTTTCTATGGACTTTGTAGACTTTTGAACTTTGTGACTTTAAGCAGAATTTATTTGGACTTTGAATTGTGATTACATCTGAACTTTGAATGTAGCGGATTTCTGTAATTGTGAACTTCTTGGACCTTAGAATTATTGTGGACTTCAACATTTAAACCGCTGAATTTTGTTATTCTTTCTTTACTGTACAACAATTTATAATAAATATTTATCTGTGTGAGCAAAATAATTCATTTATTTGCGATATATTCATGCCTTAATTAATAAGGCGCCTAGAGGCACACCATATACAGGTTGACAAAAATGCTTATATATTGCGTTCTGAGTTGCAGAAAGATCATATCGAAAGGTACCGAAAAACAGAAATAGCTTTCAAACCTGATGTTCAACACTGAGGTATGTAACGTTGATGATGACTTTGAGGAAGGGGATAAGATTTCAAGGCTCATCAACATAACACATACGGGACGTATTGAAGCGCGTCTTACGATGGATTGTGTGCGCTCGAAGATGACATCAAAGCATACAAAGTGAACCGCCTAATGTGATCATCTTAGATCCGTCATGGCCATCCGGAGCGCAGCCCTACTCCGGCCTTCCCCCACTCTAGGTCCGTTCTCTTCGTTTCAGTTCCCTCCAGTTCCCCCTCGGTCCATCGTCGTCGCAGATCATAGCCTGTATGAGGAGAATGGACGCAGAGTGGGGGTAGGCCGAAGCGGAGCTGCGCTCCAGATGGCCATGACGGTCTTAGATGATTCTGTTATTAGTAGATCGACCGAAAATTATTCATGTCCCATAATATGGTTTAAAGGGGTCTTTAAGATGATTATAGTACACTTTTTATCAGTCTGTATTTCTTCGAAACTTTCAAAGTCATCTTCAATTTATTTACGGATGAACCTGTAAATTTTCTACACCCATTTTTTACCGGATGTTGAGACGAGTTCGGCGAGCAACATTAAATTTTGTTCTCTCCATCTAAACTGAAGAAACGATAAAAGAATACCGTGGTTTAAAATATTTTGTACGACCTTACTGTTAACGCCAGCGGCGGTCTTGGTTTATGGCACGGCCAAATCTTTTTATGTGCTTCAGGACATCGATGAAGTCCACATCTGGTCGCCAAAGGCTAGGCAAAATTAATTTGCAGGACGGCCAGAAAAGAGTAATTGTCGGTGCTGTAGCAGCTACGGCACTGCTACCACATCCCTGCCGTGAAAGATCGAGATATTACCCTCGCTTAGTTTCTTTTCTTTAAATGCTTACGGTCTATCTTTCTTTAAAAGTGTACGAACACAAGCGCGTCGTAGACCGGCAACGGACGACGGTTGCCGATTGCGCGACGAGTTTTTTCTGTTGTTTTCTGACCACGCGCCGCGGTCACCATACGAGAACACGAGGCAGAACCTCTTGCGACTCACCACGTGTACGACCGTGCGACGCAGACAATACCTGTTCTTATTCTGTTATATTAATTGTAAATAAATTGAGCGTGTAACGAAAATCGGAGTTATCCATTACGCACACCATACACCTCAATTATTGGTGACCCCGACGTGATCGCGACGTGATCGTGAAGTGATTGTGATCGTGATCGTGATCGTGACAAGACAAAATTTTTTTTTTCTCTCCATCGACCGTATTTCTTCAAAGACTTCCGTGAACTTTTCATACAACAATGTAATTCGTGCAGAACTGCTAAAAGTGTAAGTGATCTCCCCGCTGAAGCAGCAATACAGCCATGAACGCGGATATCCCTGCCAAGGCCTCCACGAGCAGAGCGTCGATAGAAAGAGTCGCCGTTCGTATACCGGATTTTTGCCCTAGCGATCCGGAAATGTGGTTCAGCATGGTGGAAAGGAGTTTTGAGGTATCCGGAGTGACCACCGACAGCACCAGGTTCGGGTATATCCTGAGTGCCCTGGATCCACGCTACGCCACAGAGGTTCGAGACATAATAATGAACCCGCCAGCGACCGGTCAGTATGAAAAACTAAAAACCGAGCTGATCCGACGTTTGAGCGTGTCTCAAGAGCAGAAGACGCGACGCCTCCTGGAGCATGAGGAAATCGGCGATCGGAAACCTTCGCAATTTTTGAGGCATCTGCGCAGCCTAGCCGGGACGCAAGTATCCGACGCCTTATTGCGAACCCTTTGGCTAGGGAGGTTACCGACGAGCACGCAGGTAATTTTAGCTACGCAGAAGGACACGGAACTGGACAAAGTGGCCGAGCTGGCGGACGCTATCACCGATACCAGGCCTCATCGCCATCAAATTGCCGAAGCGTCACCCCCGGCGCCGCAGGAAATCGACGCAGGTAGGTCCCTCGAGGCTTTATTGCAATTGAAAATGTCCCAGCTCGCTCTGTCGCTACGAGAAGAAATAGCGGCGCTTCGTCAAGAAATGACGAGCGATCGTACCTCGCGGAGAGATAGGGAGCCTCGATCCCGTTCACGTCCTCGGAGCCGTTCCGGATCTCGATCGAGGAAGCGCACACATGGCAAGGATGGAATATGCTGGTACCACTGGAGTTTCGGTACCGACGCAAGGGACTGCATTAAGCCGTGCATCTTCCAGGCGGGAAACATTCCGGGCAGTCGTTAACGACGGCTAGCGACCCCAGCCCGACTTTACGCCGTCTCTTCGTCATCGATCACGACACGAAGACGCAATTTTTGGTCGACACAGGCGCCGACCTCTGTGTCTTTCCACGAGCAATGATCCGAGGACGGCGCGAAAAATCATCCTACGAGCTTTCCGCAGCAAATGGCACCACCATCGCAACGTACGGGACTACGACTTTAACTCTCAATTTAGGGTTACGTCGGGTTTTCACATGGAGATTCGTAATCGCCGACGTCTCCAGGCCCATAATCGGGGTCGATTTCCTCGCTCACTTCGGACTAATAGTAGACGTTCGCAATCGCCGTCTCTTAGATCAAGTGACGTCTCTCTCGACACGAGGAATGCCTGCCCGCGAAGCCGTCCCGAGCATCAAAACAGTCTTCGGGGAATCCGCTTACCATTTTCTACTCCAGCGATTTCCCGAAATTACGAAACCGGAAGGAACACCTTCCGAACCAAAACACAGCACGATGCACCACATTCGTACTGCACCAGGTCCACCTGTTACCTGCAAACCACGGCGTCTTGCACCAGGTAGGCTACAGGCAGCCAAAAAGGAATTTGAAACCATGTCGCGATTAGGAACAACCCGACCGTCGGAGAGTAGCTGGTCGTCACCTTTGCACATGGTACCCAAAAAAGGAAGTGACGAATGGAGACCATGTGGCGATTATCGTGCTCTCAACGCCAGGACCTTGCCGGACCGATATCCCGTCAGGCATATTGAAGATTTTGCACAAACTTTGCGGGGTAAGAAAATTTTTTCTACCATTGATCTCGTTCGAGCTTACAACCAAATCCCCGTTGCACCCGAAGATATTCCGAAGACAGCTATTACCACTCCTTTCGGATTATTCGAATTTCCGTTCATGTCGTTTGGGTTACGCAACGCGGCTCAAACCTTTCAGCGCTTTATCGATGAAGCGTTGCGAGGTTTGAACTTTTGTTTCGCATACATTGACGACATACTGGTGGCTTCAACATCCGAAGAGGAACACCTTCAACACCTCAAGATAGTTTTTGAACGGCTAAAACAATACGGTATCGTGATAAATACGGCAAAATGTATCTTCGGAAGGACGGAGTTAAAATTTTTAGGCTACCTGGTGTCGGAATCAGGCACCCGACCATCCACCGAAAAGGTTGAGGCCATTTTAAAGTATCCACGGCCGACCACAGCGAAACAATTACGGCAGTTTTTAGGCATGGTAAATTTTTATAGACGTTTCATACCTAAAGCCGCACAGGTACATGCACCTCTGAACGACATGCTGGCGGACAATATAAAAGGCAGCGCACCTGTAAATTGGACACCAGACGCCACCGCAGCATTTGAAGACTCTAGAAAGGCGTTAGTAGAGGCTACTGTACTAACACACCCTGAAATCGACGCACCATTGGCCATCATATGCGACGCCTCGAATTCTGCTGTTGGCGCCGCGCTTCAACAACGCATCGGTGATAATTGGGAACCACTGGGTTTCTTTTCAAAAAAACTCAGCTCAACGGAACAGAAATACGCTACATACGACAGAGAATTGCTCGCTATCTACCTCGCAGTCAAATATTTCCGTCATATGATCGAGGGAAGAACTTTCACTATCTTCACAGACCATAAACCAATCATTTACGCTTTCCAACAGAAACCAGAAAAATTCACCCCAAGACAATTTCGATATCTCAGCTTCATTAGTGAATTCTCAACGGACATCCGCCACGTAGCAGGTCGAGATAACGTTGTCGCCGATGCGTTGTCAAGAGTGGACGAAATCGAAGAGACTTTGGATTTTGAAATGCTGGCCAAATCGCAAGAAGAAGACGAGGAATTACTGACGTACTTACAAGGCAACACCGGTTTGAATTTAAAACGCATATCCATTCCGGGAAGTACACAACAAATTTACTGCGACATATCTACAGACACCGTTCGCCCTTTCCTCACAAAATCGTTTCGTCAAACTGCATTCAACGCACTACACAAAATATCGCATCCAGGAATCAACGCCACTGTCAAACTGATCACGCAAAGGTACGTTTGGCCATCGATCAAAACAGACTGCAGAAGATGGGCCCGGAACTGTATCCAATGTCAACGCTCCAAGATCACCAGGCACGTATCAGCACCCCTCGGTTCTTTTTCGCGACCATCGGCGAGGTTCGAACATGTTCATTTGGACATCGTCATCCTACCGGTCTCCGAAGGATACAGATATTGCCTTACCTGCGTGGATCGCTTTACGCGCTGGCCTGAAGCAATACCTCTCCGCGACCAGGAAGCAGCCACAGTAGCTCGAGCCTTTTACGAGGGGTGGATTGTTCGGTTTGGAACGCCGCTAAGGATCACCACGGATCAAGGTAGACAATTTGAGTCCAATCTTTTTAAACAATTAAGTTTGTTAACAGGTAGCAGACATCTAAGAACTACGGCATATCACCCGGCGGCTAATAGGATGGTGGAAAGGTTCCACCGTCAGTTAAAGGCAGCCATACGTTGCCATGAAAATCAACGTTGGACAGAGATTCTTCCCACCACGTTGCTGGGTATTCGTTCAGCCTGGAGGGAAGATTTAAAAGCAACGACAGCAGAGTTGGTGTACGGCGAACCATTGCGACTTCCTGGAGAATTCCTGTCTCCGCGTCCAGGTGAAGCTGACACTGACGCAACTTCATTTGTAAAGGAACTGCGACAACATTTCCAGGATCTGAGCCCAGTCGCAGGTTCTCACCATGGGTCACGGCGGACCTTCGTGTACAAAGACCTTGCCAGTTCCGAGCATGTTTTCGTACGACACGACGCATCGAAAGGCATTCTACAACAACCTTATGATGGACCATATCGTGTCATTAGCCGCGGACATAAAACCTTTCTAATAGACCGTCAAGGAAAACATGTCACAATTTCAATCGAGAGGTTAAAACCCGCGTATATTGTAAGTGATCATTTAACACATAAAAATTGTAATAATTCCGACACAGAACCAAATGTATCTCGCGATATTGTAACACCACAATTTACCACCCGCGCAGGTAGGCGAGTACGATTTCTCGACAGATTTCAAGCTGGATTTTCGTGATTAGGTAAATCACTGGCAGGGGGGTGATGTAGCAGCTACGGCACTGCTACCACATCCCTGCCGTGAAAGATCGAGATATTACCCTCGCTTAGTTTCTTTTCTTTAAATGCTTACGGTCTATCTTTCTTTAAAAGTGTACGAACACAAGCGCGTCGTAGACCGGCAACGGACGACGGTTGCCGATTGCGCGACGAGTTTTTTCTGTTGTTTTCTGACCGCGCGCCGCGGTCACCATACGAGAACACGAGGCAGAACCTCTTGCGACTCACCACGTGTACGACCGTGCGACGCAGACAATACCTGTTCTTATTCTGTTATATTAATTGTAAATAAATTGAGCGTGTAACGCAAATCGGAGTTATCCATTACGCACACCATACACCTCAGTGCATTTGAATACCGAAGTGCCGTGTCATAAATGCAACCACCTGAAGGGTAACGGTAGGCCCGCTCGGGACAGTTCAACGGGACTCGCGAGCGAGCCCGCGCTCATACGAAAAACACCGCTGTTGCCAAACTTCCATCCACCGACGACAACCCCTCCCTCGCTTTAACCCCCCCCCCCCCCCCCCCCCCCCCCCCCCGGCCACACAAAAATCTCATTGGAAGGAGGGAGGAACCTTCATCGTTGAGTTTTGTAAATCTTAAAATATAGTTGTTTAGAACGCTCCGAGGAGCACATTAGTCAGTAACATAGAACGCTCTGAGGAGCTCATAGAACGCTCTCAGCAGCACGGAACGCTCTGAGCAGCACATTATACAGTGTATTTGGAACGCTCTGAGGAGCACATTAGACATTGCAATAGAACGCTCTCAGCAGCACACGGAACGCTCTGAGCAGCACACAAGATTTTGTATAACCGTAGCTTCCACACAAGTACTAGAGCATAGTTTAAACGAGCACCCCGCCCACACCTTTGTAAAGTAGAATATACGTTTATTTCGTAACAACCTGGCATTTTGTCCTTCCGTCACAAAGAAGCTGGTCCTTCGAATTAGTTCGGAAATAATACTTAGTCGGCACACCGCGTGCAAACGCCAACAAGGCCCGAACGATTTTTTAATCAACCACGGGCGTTAACACTTACTAACGGGGGATATTTCACATGCTACGCTGTCGTCCATTTCCCGGCGCTGTTAATAAATTAGTATCAGTCATTATTATAATATATGATCTTCCGCATAGAATATCTTGTGATGCTTGTCGAACCGCTAAAATATGGGTGGAAAAAGTTATAGGCTGAGTTATAAAATATTTAAGGTGGCCTTGAAAACTTCGAAAAATATGGACCGATAAAAAATGTACTGTAACTATATATCTTAGAGGCCTCTTTGGGCTATATTATGTGACAGAAAAAAATTTCGATCGGTCTACTAAAAACAGAATAATATACGGTGATCGCGTTAGGAGGCTCATCCTGTACGCATAATTGATCGAAACAAAGAATATGTAACTAATCAGAATAACATATATCACTATTTTTTACATTTAGTTGTTTCATTAATATTTTCTCTCCCTCTGTTCATATTTAACGATCTAATAGCACACAATTACTTTATCAATCTATACTTATTCCTTAGGCGATTAAAAATACGATGGAAACGAGACCGTAAGAGCGAATGGATACGAATAATTACATGTCTCACACAAAAACGAGACCATCGTGGTCGCTTAAACATCCGGAAGATGGAAATGGCCATGTTTAGATTGGCCGCCAACCTCATGCTTGAAACGGCGATAGAGTCCTTCTAGATATGGGAAGAGAATGGCAACTTGCGGTTTTACTCACGATATCACTCGTCCGAACAGATAGGTATTGACAAAACAAGACACGGATATATCACTAAATGAAATGTCAGTCCATTTAATTTCGATAATGAGGGAATGTCGTTGACCGATACGTTCCTCCAAACGGTGATCTTAAAAGCGTTACAGAGATACACCTCAACACACACCAACCCCAGATGGTGATACTAGAGTGCTACGAGTGTTGACGCGCGAAATAGGATATATTGTGGGCTTACAATATTTCACGGACGGGTATTCTATATTCTACTCGATGTATAAAAACGACCCATTCGATGATGCAACGTTGGATGTGGCCGATATACTAGGCATTCAAAACTTGTACTACGAAAAGCGTAATAACAAGAATGATGACGAAGATATACGCCTGACTACTGATCTTTCTCTGTCACTATCAAAGAAAGCGTCCGAAGGAAATGAAGGAGGAACAGATGGAGATGATGAATATCGACAACGAGCTTTTAACTCGTTCACTTTACCCTAAATGCATGTGATGCTGGTTACGAATTAAAATCCACAGGCATGCTACAAGAAATTGGTGTGGTCATTGAGTCTTACGGGTAACAATTTCAAAGAACCGGAAATTATAACTGACTACCGAAAAATTTTACAACAATACATGATCTATACTAAAGATCGGACCAGGATATCGTATCGCCCATCGAAGACCAGTTTGATTTCTTGGAATCCTAGTTTGACGGCTATCCTAAACCTCTGTTCTCGTTGCGTATTCATCCAACGAATAAATTAGGAGCCACGTTCAATGGTACTATGGAGCGCATATGAGTGATAAACAGGATAACAGTGTAGCAAGAATTGATGACTACGCGTTCGTAGCATAAAAAATGCAAAGTCACATTATCGGTAGAATTTCCAGGTGTACGCACTCGAATCTTCAGTGCTTTCATATGTATATAACAATAGAAAAATAGATATCTTCGACAGAATGGGAATGTTTTACGAGTTCGATGAATTTTCTAACCTGTTGCTGAAGGCAGACAAATGCAATTTCGAATTTTTCGATGTGAAATGTCCATAAATGAGAATTTTAGAGCAGATAAACAATCTCTTGTCGGGACTGCCCACAACAGAAAATAAGGAACATATCATGATGGAGTAGAAAAATGATAAATAGTATCATGAATTGATACATCTGTAGCGACAACGCCGCACCAAAAGGAAACGCAGCAACATCGCCGAGACGATCCGCGAGAATCCGAGCAACAGAACCGATCACTTCATCGATATAGATCACAGAGCTAGCCACGTGTACGACAGTCTTCCAATTACGATTGTATTTTGTTAGAAAGTAAGTGATAGTTAATGAACAGCATACCGAGGACAACGGTGTGTGCACCTTTTCCTACACATGCAATAGAATCATGCATTCTATCGCTGCGCCTCGTACGATTCACACCTCCGAAATCCTAGACTCGATCGCAAATGTTTCTGATTTATACCTATAAGGACTTAGTCTCGTTCCCTACCATAGTCGGCGTATCCCTACCTAGTCAGCGTATCCCTACCATAAGGAGCGCCTCCACCCATAATGTCGATCTCCTCCCCACTCCTTTTCTCGAATATAAAAGCCGGCTCACCGACAGAGCGAGCATTCAAGCTCGACCGTCGATCGCGATAGCGTCGTCAGACTGAAAGCTAGTCGAGCCAATTTCTTGTAGTATTACCGTGTAGGGACTTAGTCTGGCGCTGTAGTACCGACCTAAAGATGCAAAACTGGGAGAGACTTGAGGTGTATCCCCACTGTAAGGGACGCCACCACCTGTCGTGAGCGGACTTCCTCCCCACTCCTCTGAAGTAGATATAAAGCGAGCGTGCCAAGCAGCAACAGCCTGAGTAAAGCGACCAATAAGCGAACTTCGTTCAGAACTATAAATTGTAACCGCGTCCCTTTATACTTTTTTTTTTCTTTTACACTTCATATTTATTCGTTTTTTTTTTAGATTAAAAGTTATTCACAGAACTTACGTTTACATTACACATCGATACCCGAATCTTGCATATAGTGCGTGCAGTGAATCGAGGATACTTGTGTTTCTCAGCGACATTCCTTTGGGAGCGGGAGCGGACAAAGCCCCGCCTCCGCCTGAGGCCCCACATCCATCCCTTCGGGCACCTTTCGGGAGAGGGAGCGGGCAAAGCTCCGCCTCTGCCTGGGGGACCCATTTCCATTTTCCCTGTCACCGAATCCGGCGACTCCCGCCCACGTGTCATGTGCTACCTGCGAATCGGGCCGAATTTTATAGTGCACGCCTCCAGGAGAATACAGGGCATTCTTGAGCAACTGCACTCCCTCTCGCGTGTCGTGGGCTCTACTTACACCCTTGCGAACGGCACCGCCGTGTGCTTTACTTGCGACTTCCCGAGAGCAATCGAAATAGTGAGACCTATTGGATTCACAGGCATCTAAGGGCTCCCCGTTTTCCACACTGTTCGGTGAGCCGCGATCCAATAATACAGGGTGTTTCACCACCCCTGTCAAATATTTTAAGGGGTGATCCTACAAGCCAAAATAAGACGAAAATCAAGAATAACAAAATCGCGTCCGAAGCTTCATTTTTGAGTTATCGATGTGTAAAACACGGGCTAAAAACGCCAGTCCAGCGGCAACACTCCATACACGCGCAGTGTCTGCTATCGCGCACCAAGTTCCCCGTACAGAGTGCTCGCTTACCGACGTAACAGAAACTATGTCATACCATACGATGCGATAAGACACTATATTCTTGCGACAATTTATGAAGAAGCACACACCTTTCATTGACGGCATTAAACCTGCCGACTTGAAAAAATCCACAAGGGCATATCAAATCCGCCTCACGGGTTTCTCAAGCAGAGAGGGTGAATGCAAATCACCCACACGCTGCCGCAGGACAGGCGTTTTTAGCCCGTTCTTTACACATCGATAACTAAAAAATGAAGTTTCGGACGCGATTTCATTATTTTTGGTTTTCGTCTTATTTTGACTTGTAGAATCACCCCTTAAAATATTTGACAGGGGTGGGGAAACACCCTGTATATACTCGCTGTATAAGCGACCGCCCACAATGCCTACAAAAGTACCTTCTGTCGGGCGACAGTTTTGAGAATTTCGTCAATTACGCTTCCGACACCCTGTGGGGTATATTAGAGGGACGGTTCCGCCTCGCCGACTAACCTCAGCAGGCGTATAAATACTTTCCGGAAGCGGTGGGATAGGTCCGCTACTCGTCAAGAATAGTTCGCCACTGTAGGAACTAGCATACGTAACACGTTTATAAATTTTGGTGACCGCGATGAGATAGGTCCGCCGCTCATCAAGAATAGTTCGCCACTGTTGGAACTAGCGGACGTAACAGTTTATGTGCCATCGCCATAGTCATCGCGACCACCGCTGTTACCAACATGGCACGAAAAAAGTCGACAGAAAAAACGTATACTAGGTCGAAGATACTCATTGACGAACAATTATTTCAAGTATCTTCATATTGGTGTCTGCACTAGCACGGATTGCTACGTTGTATTGGCCATAGGAATGACAACGAAGAAAGAATTGTTACAACCGAAAGCGGACATTTATCAATTGCTGACAAAATCAAACATCAAAATCGATAATACTTTAACGCTGCAAATCGTCACGTTTAATGGCGCGAAAATTTGATGATTCTGCATTGGCGATCATATCTACTTATGGTTGTCGGAAAATATTCTTATCGTTAAGTGTAAATTCGCGAGGTTTGTTAAAATAGTCAAAGACGCAGGTACAAAAGACCACGCGAATGCGAGAATGGCGGATGAATGTTTCGAAAAGGATTCTCTGACAGATTGCGAACTGTTAGCTCTTTGTTTCAATACTATCCTGTACAAAGCGTCAATAAAAATATAAAAACTAAATACTTTTTAAAAAGAATAAAATATACACACTGTGTAAAAGATGAATCACTGTACGTATTCTTTTATATTCTTTTTTTACCAGAGTTAATGCAGACCGAAAAGTCAATTACCAACCCTTCAGCAAATAAAGGAAACCGCACGGGTATTGTATATTATTAGCAAATGAGGGAAATTGAACGGGTACTGTGTATTATTAGCCTATAAGGGAATCCGAATGGGTATTGTGTATTAGTAGCAAATAAAAGGAACCGCACGGTACTTGTGTGTTATATCTCCGCATTTACTAATTTGTTTGCAGTTTAATAATTTTACTTCGCGATTCACATGGGACTATCAGAGGCAAGGGGTACTATGGTTAAATGACAACGATGATAAATTAATACATTTTTTATTTTCATCCAATGTGTAGTCTAATATTACTGTATTAGTGTTATTAAAATTCGTCTTCTTTAATTGTGTAGTATCTTAAATAATTGTGTAGTTTTTCCGAACTAAGTCTAAGAGGAACTGTATGAACAACTGATCCCCATTCATGTTCGTTGTAATCTTCTTTTATTTCACTGTCACGATTCTTATTTTCCACCAATCCGTATTTGCCCCAATCTTCATCTTCCTCCCCAAAAGGTATTCGACGTGCGAACCGCAGCGCCTCCATATAAACGCTACAGTTCCACTCATCATAGCTTATTATTCGATGGTTATCAGCCATCTAAAATGATACGTAAAAATAAATTTAACGATCCTCCGCAGAAAACATATTATTTTATATTATAGTACTATACAACTTACTTAACAAAATATAAATACGTACCGTTCTTGTTTTCTATGAGTCCACACATATTCTTTTTTTTCCTTGTTTCATGTAGCCTATCATCGACCATTATAGCCATGCAGTCTGGGGATCTTCCGTTTTCGGTGGGTTCCGAAACACCATGTGTTAGCAGCATCACAGAAGCACTGAAGACATTCATGCGCCTCTAGTGCTGATCCGTGGCAATCCTAGCTTAACTTCATCTATCAGACGACAATCGGTGTTTTGTATATGACAACTGCCGTTGTGCACAAATTGTTTTTGCTGAATACAGTCGATGGCGCCGTGCTATGTATGTACATTGCATCGGGGTCCTCCTATAATAACTCCTACGATACCAACTCAATGCTAGTTGCAAAACGGCTATTAAACGTCCAGGCGTCAAATCATTGAACACTTCGAAACGTGTCGCAGAAAAATCGAAATGTGTATACTATTGTGGTCCTTCACTATCGGAGTCAAAATTTGTTTTCGAGTTTTTTTGGTCGCACCTACCAAAATTGTGATACGTGGTGAGAAAATGGTTTCTACAAAATTTCAGAGTCATTGGATTTTTATCCACGCCGCATTTGAGTTGAAGTTTTGAAATTTTCATGATTTCACGCCCATTTCGGACATAATTGTGCTCTGCCATTCTATAAAATTAGTGAATAATTTTTAATACAAGTACTGTAAATTAGACTTTACAGAATGTTTTCTACATGTTCTCCTCCTATATCCACACGCACTTCACATCTTGGTACCACAGAATTGCGAACGCTTTCAAAAGTACCCGGCTTTGTTCTAACTATTCAACAGGCATTTCATATTCTCTCATATAATTCGCCCATGTCATTTACCAGCAAAGAGCACAAATACAATGTACGATACAATAAGAATAGGATGTTATTCTTACCATACTGTGGAAACCTTGCGACAACTTTTTATAGCTGTGCACTGGGGGTTTGCAGTACCCGAAATTGCGGATACCCGAGCCTCAGTAAATACTTGCTCGGATTGTGTTGACATCCCGAAAGTTTGTAAACACATACATATGTTCGAGTACTCGTGATTAAGGGAATCCCCGTTTTAGACTATTGGATAAGATAATATAATATGTACATTATATGTATGAATACAATGTCATCATACTTAACGTGTTCATAGAAGCATAGTTCGTTAAACTTTGTGTACACTGTTCGTGAACAGCGTGTCCCCCAATAGACACAAACATAACTCTGGAAATTCTGACGTCTGCCCCCAATCCAGGAACGCACAGTGAGATATAATTGCTGTTGTTACGTCCACTAGTTCCTACGATAGTGAACGAATCCTCACGAGCGGCGGAAGAATCCCACCGCTGTTACCGAACGCACATACAGTCGGGGACAAAAATAAGTGGACAGGTAGTGGAAATAGGTATCAATGAAGTTTAATGAAAATAGTACTAGTGTTATATACTTAAGTTTTATTTATTATATATCCTTGTCATACATAGATTATTTAGTAAACATTTTTGTATAAACAATCCATATTTAACGAAATAGTAAGCTATTTGTCGAGAGACAAAAATAAGTGGACATATAATAAAAGACGTAATAAATAAAATACATAATAACATTAATATTTGGTATTGCCGCCTTTTGCTTGAATTACTGCTTCCAAACGTCGTGGAATACTGTTTATTAGATTTTTAATATAATCTTTACTAATATTTTCGAATGCTGACTGTACACTTTTGAAACAATCGATCTTGTTATTTCCCTTATCCAATGCAACTTTTGCGTCCAATAAACTCCATAAGTTCTCTATAGGATTCAAGTCGGCACTCTGTGCCGGCCATCCAAGTAATTTAATACTTGAATCCTCAAAAAATTTCTTACTTTTCTTGGTAGTGTGTTTAGGGTCATTGTCCTGTTGGAAGATAAATCTTTCACTGAGACCCATTTTTAATACTGCCTCTTCTAAATATTCATTTAGTATATCAATATACTTATCTGCATTCATGATTTCGTCAATTTGAACTAAAGTACCAATTCCATTCCATGAAAAGCATCCCCACACCATCAATGATCCGCCGCCAAATTTAACCGTTGACGTAATAAACGCTTTCTTATACGTTTCATTTCTTTTTCTCCAGACTTGCTGCTTCTTTTTTAATTGCCGCAACTCAAATTTGCTTTCATCACTCCATATTATATTTTTCCAGAATGATAGTGGCATATTCAAATATTTTTTAGCAAAAGCTAAACGTTTTTTCATATTTGTTTTATTAATACGTGGCTTACGCCTTGCGTTGCAACATTTTAATCCAGCTTCGTGCAATCTTCGTTTTATTGTTTCTGTTGAAATGTTTAATTCTAAAGTTTCTGAAATATTTATCGATGCGATCGTTGGATCCTGTCGATATTTGCGAACAATGCGACGCTCTTCTTGTACGGTGGTACAACGTTTGCGTCCACGAGCTCTTAAATTTTCCACAGTATTATGTAATAGAAATTTTTTATGAATTTTTTCTACCGCACTTTAAGATATATTGTACTTCCGAGCTATCACATGGGAACTTAATTTATTACGATAATTCGAAACAATTAAACGGCGAATTTGATATGAAATTTCCTCTATTTTTGGCATTCTGCAATTATTTCACGATCTTACTTTTACAAAGTTTGAATTGGTACTAAAAACTTTATTTGGGACTATTGCGTGTAAGCGTGACCTACGCCTGATGTTTGTATACATTTCTTGCCTCACAATAATATTGTAACCAAGTGTCCACTTATTTTTGTCCCTCGATAAATGGCTTACTATTTCGTTAAATATGACTTGTTTATACAAAAATGTAAACATTGATTTCAATTCTTTACTAAATAATGTATGTATGACGAGGATATATAATAAATAAAACTTAAGTATATAACACTAGTACTAGTTCCATTAAACTTCATTGATACCTATTTCCACTATCTGTCCACTTAGTTTTGTCCCCGACTGTATGTGTTATTAGATTAGCCGGCGAGGCGGATCCGTCAGTCTAGGAGTCCACTCAGGGTGTCCAATTATCAAAGTTTTCAAAGCTGTTGTGCGACAGGAGGTACCTCTGCAGGCACTCCGGACAATCCCTTACGCGGCAGGTATAAATTAGCGGACCGTGGCAGACCAAGCAGCGGGGGAAATGGTGAGCTCTTTAGTACATGTGCAACCACTAGATTTCCACTATCTCGACCGTTTCAGGTAAGGTCGGGTACACACCGAGACGCCCCTGTGTACGTAGTGACACCCCCCAACCTGAGCTATATCTCGGTGTTTGACATATTCACGTCATTTGGAAGGGTCGGGTACCTTGATGGGTACTGGACTTTATGTCGACGAAGGTGTAACCAGTTTCACCAAGACTGGTATCTCACCGGGCTTCAGCTGCGCGAAAGCAGCGCTGGTTTCGGTTCCAGAGGAGTGCACAACACATACTGAGTACCTGGTTACTATTCATAGTGTATCTCGCGTCCGAATTCCAGTCTGTGAACATCCGAAGAGGTACACGGTTCTCTGGTCCGAGGTTCGAAAGTAGGGCCACGATCGTCAACTCCGAGGATTTGAAATGAATCTCCGACCTACTGAACGGGGCTGTAGAGCCAAGATCGGGTGAAATGCTACTCTGTTCAAAAAGTTCGTAGAATTACCTTGGTACAATTCGACGTTTTAATTTTCTTCCAAATTAATGGTATCCCTTTCAAAATAGTCCCCTTCTGAATATATCCATTTACTCCAGCGGCGTTTCCATTATTCAAAACAACGCTGGAATTCTCTTCGTGCAATGCTGTTCAGCACCCTCGTCGTTTCTTGTTTTATGACGTCAATATTGGCAAAATGAGCCACCCCGCATGACATTTTTTATTTTTGGGAATAAAAAAAAGTCACACGGGGCAAGAACAGGTGACTACGGAGGGTGACCTAGAACAGTGATGCCAAAACGTGCGAAAAATTCACGCACACGAATGGACGCGTGGGCCGGTGCGTTATCGTGGTGGAGAATCCACCGATTTCCTTTCCACAATTCTGGTCTCACCTGGCGTATACGGTTTTATAGGCGTGTGAAAACTTCCACATAAAATGCAGCATTGACTGTGGTACCTGTAGGAACGTATTCGTGATGCACCAAACCCTTAATATAAAAAAATGCAATCAACATGCATTTGACAGAAGATCTGCTTCTTTTCGCTTTCTTCGTTCGCGGTTCTTTTGTCGTTTGCTATTCCTCACATTGTCTTCTTGTTTCTGGATCACACGCGTACACTCACGATTCATCACCCGTTATCACTCTGTCAAAAAGATCTGAGTTTTCTACCCAATCTTTGCAACACCGAACTCGTTCCAATTTTTGATTCACCGAGAGAAACCGTGGAACAATCCTAGCATCGAGTTTTCGCAGTTTCAAATCATTTTTTAAAATGGAATATACGCTTCCTAAACTAATATTAAGCTTTTTAGCGATCGTACAGATGTGAATACGTCGATTTGACAGCACAAGTTTATGAACATGTTCAATGTTCTCATCGTTGTGCGAGGTGGAAGGTCGGCCCTCGCGAGAATCGTCTTCCACGTCTTCCCTTCCTCCCTGGAACTTTTTCACCCATTTGTAAACGGTTGCTGGCTTCATAGCACTCTCTCCATACACTTCTCTTAACATATCAACCACTTCAGACCCTTTTTTCCTGAGTTTCACGAGAAACTTCACATTAATGCGTTGTTCTTTCAACTGATCGCTAGACATTTTTCGAGACGTCTGACGGCCGAATAAAACACAGGCATACTATAGTCGTTGCCATAAGCGAACGGTTCATCATAGGCTCATGAAATTTAATCTGTTTATAGATAAGATTATAAACTGTAAACCTCTACCGGCCAGACCGTTGCAGCATCGCTGAGATAACAGCAAAGAAATCATTCTACGAACTTTTTGAACAGAGTAGTATAGGCTGCGTATGGCTGTCTGCTGGTCTATCTCTTCAGTATTGGTCGGGGTAGAGTGTGCGTACAGGCGTGTACGTAGTGTGTTCGCCGCCTCGTGTGTCCCTGTGGATGCGACGCCGACTATTGGAGGAGCTATCCTCCCTTGACCCCACGTAACTGAAGGCCTCATCCACAGCAAACAAACTGCGGTGCTACTTGATTTTTCTGCGCTCGATCTTAAGACTTTGGTATAAGCTGGAAGTTGTGTACATGATTGCTGATATAGGCGAAAGCTTTAGATGCGGTGAATGTTGCTTCGGCGACAGGTCACAATAAATATCTTGACCGCTGTCGGGAGACTGCAGTTAAAGCGCACGTTGGATCTGTCGGCGAGGGTGTACTGTGCAGAGATGACCAGTTGGCTCCACTCCAACTGATTGATGCCATTGATGCTTCCGAAACGCGATGCTATATGATCCCTATTAGTAGATGTGACCGTTTTGGACAATAAGGAAAATGTGTGTGCTGTTTTTATGATTGTGTCGGAATAGGTGTGCCTATTACAGTGTTAACCAATTAGACCCGTACTTCTTAGGCTAGCCAATTTGTCATCTCTGCACAGTAGATAGAGCCTGCGACATACGCGAGGGAGTGCAGCTGCTCGAGGATATTCTGTATTCTCCTAGAGGAGTGCGTCATTAGGTTCAGTCCGAGTCGTGGGTAGCACGTGGCAGGTGGGTGGGAGGCATCAGGTTCGGTGATGGTACAGGAAGGAAAGAGAAGGGAGGGGGTGTAGTTTCTCCGGATGAAGTACAGAGGAGGGTTCGGCTCGAGAAAAGGGCGAGTATCGTTGGGAGATGGAAGTAGGTCCCTGAAGTAGAGGTGAAACTATGTCCGTTCTCTCTCCTGCGAGATGCCCGAAAGGATGAATGTGAGTCAGAATGGAGACACCTCGCACTTCGCCGATCTGCTTGCTCAATACTGGGACGCGTGTTGTCGAGAAACGCGGGTATCTCCGGCTTACTGCACGCACCGCACGTAGGATTTGAATGACGGTGGTCGATGAATAATATAATCGTGTTAACTTGGAGAAACCCTTAATCTCAATAAGGAATACACAAAAATAAATATAAAAATAAAGTGTAAAGATAAAACAAAAATTAAAACTAAAAGTGTCTAAATACAAAAGAAAGTCCTCAATAAGGTTCGCCTAACAATCGCTTTAACCCTTCGACTACCGCTCCTACACCCGCGATTCAACGCTGTTTTTCAGTGTTGGAGTTTGGTTATGTGGGTCCGACTACTGTAAATGTTACATATACTGCTGAATCATGGCATATTATGACACAATATATTTGTATACGCACTTCCATTGGAATCACGCGACAAAATTTAACATTTTAAATTTAAGGGAATCCCAAAGTCATGTCGACTGTATAGGACGTCCGTAGTCAAAGGGTTAATTCAGCTGTTCCTGCTATGACACGGGCTAGCGGACTGATACCGCTCCGTCGAGTCACTCGCTTTTATATTCGCCTAAGAGGAGTGGGGAGAGAGTCCGTACGCGACGGGTGGAGGCGCCTCTTATGGTGGGGATATGATCTGAGCCTCTCGCACACCTGTCCCTTGTAAACCGAACGCGCGCTATGTTCCTTATAAGACTGACCGGAAACGGGACTAAGTGCCTTCGAGAGCAAATTGAAATAAATTGCGACTGAGACGTAGTACTTATTGAAATAAATCAGAAAATTGATATGCGACTAGGTTCTTCCAAGATGTGTATCGATCGAAGCGCAGCGATAGAATTAATCATTCGGAGCGGTACGCTCGGGCACCTTACTTACTGCGCAACCGCTTTTGCGCAATAGTGCCGTATCACACGGGAGGCTGTGTCCGAAAGTGCCGTTTATTACCACGTCAGCACGGGGATCAGTGCCCCAATATACACATTATTCTACATGTGTGCTACTGCGGAAAAATATAAATGCGAAAATTTGGTGCGGATGCACATTGTATATGTTTGTTTAGAATAGTGTTGGCGAGTAGACTGTTTTCTAACGGGGACATTGTAACTGGTAAAAACATATTTTATTTATTTAACACTAACCGTACCAAGCCCGGTCAAATGACCGGTTTCAAAATTAAATTAAGAATTGTACATTTATTGTTATTTCTTCCGTTCATCTAACTTTGTGTAAATTCTTAGATTGTCTGATTAATCAATTTCTCACTTTTGGTTTTTTTTTGCTTCTTTTTCTACTGAGAAAAATTCATCGCCTGACTTGCTTACCGTGACCGGTCATTTGACCGGTGTATAAATTTATATCATTTTCTAAATTTTTCTGCCTGGGACCTTAGCTCTGGACTTAAGTATCTCAACTATACATAGTTGCATACATCTCAACGCAATATGGGTTTGTTTTATCGTAAGCCGCCGGATAATCTCGCAGAGCCGATACCAAGTATAGCCTAAAAACACAACGAAGTCTTATCGGCATCTTTTGTAAATCAAGAAATACTCCTTCCCTAAGAATAATCTATAGTAACCGACATCTAAGTGCAGTATTCTTTTGAGAATCACAGAGTACAGATCGAAGCCAAAGAGCAGTCAGAGACGACAACGAGTGAACAAATCTTAGAATATTCAGTACATTGGTTTTGTAATTTGTTTTTTCCCTGAATATGTCCAAACGTTCAGTCAGACAGTTATTGGAAGACATTCAGAATATTAGTAATGAGTGTTCTGACGGGCGAAATTCTGAGTCTGGAAATGACCAAATTGAAAGTGAGGAGGATTTAGGCTGGATGCACACGAGCGACTTTTTGTCGTGCGTACCGCAGCGACTGACGTGCGACTGTACGGTGCGACGTCGCTGCGGTGTCGCTGTGCGATTCCGGCAGGCTTTTATTTTGATTTTACCTTTACGAACTCGCAGCGACACTGCAGCGACACCGCAGCGACGTCGCACCGCACAGTCGCACGTCAGTCGCTGCGGTGTCGCACGACAAAAAGTCGCTCGTGTGCATCCAGCCTTATTCGACACTGAGGAAATTGAAAGTGATTATTCATGTGATACCGACGACGAAGAAGAAAGCACTTTGAATGCCCGTAGAGAACAAAAGCGCCGAAGATTTTTATCAGAATCCGAAAGTGGGAGTGACCAAAATGTCCAGAATACTGAAGTGGCTCTTGATGGAACTGTTTGGCAACAAGTAATCCAAGGTCCAACAATCGGCAGACCATCACACAGTTTCAAAGAAGTATCAGGTCCAACGGCATATGCCAAACGGAATATTATATTTGGTAAAGCCAAAACGGCATTTTCCTTGATAATTGATAATGTTATTATTGAGCACATCAAAAAGTGTACGGAAGCAGAAGCGTTGCGAGTTCTAGGAACTAAATGGATTCTGCCGATACCAAAACTATACGCCTTCATTGCAATTCTATACGCATGTGGTGCTTATCAAGCAAGAAATTTACCTATTTCATATCTATGGAATTCGAAATGGGGACCTGCCTTTTTTCGTCAAACTATGAGCAGGAATACTTTCACCGAAATTCTAAAATTTTTCCGATTCGATAAAAAAACACAGCGAAGCGAACGTCTAAAAACCGACAAATTCGCTCTAATTTCACATGTATGGAACAGATTTATTGAGAATAGTCAAAATAGTTACAAGCCCGGACGGACAACTTTTTCACGAGCGCATCACTGGCGACAAAATTATTGGCAAAACAAACAACATTACTTGGGACTATGCGGAGTAACAGAAGAGAATTGCCCAAGCTGGCGAAATCAGCAAAAGACAAAATGGAACGTTTCTCAACAGTACTTTATAAATCAAATAATTGTACTCTAACAATTTATAAATCCAAACGAACCAAAAAAGTTACAATACTAAGTTCGAAGCATAAAAGTGTAAAAATCAATAACGACAGAAAGCGAATACCTGAGACAGTTGCGTATTATAATAAAACCAAATTCGGCGTCGATGTCATCGATCAAATGGCCAGAAAGTACAGCGTCAAATCCAAATCCTATAGATGGCCTGTGCAAGTTTTTTCAACATCCTTGATTTGGCTTGTATCAATGCATGGATCCTTTATAAGGAAACAAGTGGACAAAATATATCCAGACAACAATTTCTACTACAAATAGCAGAAAAGCTTGCCGAAGACTATCACGAATTTCTCCAAGAAGAAAAGGAAAACGTACAAGGAATATCAAGTGGCCAATGTAATATTTCGCATTCGCGAAAAACATGCCAGATACGATTTTGCAAAGATAATAAAACAACTAAATATTGTATGGCCTGTAAAAAATATGTCTGCGGTAAATGTATGAAGGAGAATCCTATCATCTGCAAAAAATGCAAATAAGAGATTAAAAACATCCTTCATTTATTTGTAAGTAAAGTAAACACTGCTCCTATTATCGCCTGTTTATGTTATTTATGATATATATAAAAATTAAAATATATGAGTGGTTATTTTATTATCATTTAAAAGTTACATTATATGCATTACTTTTTACAATAAATTGACAATTTCAGCCGAAAAGAACAACATTTATTTCGTAACTGGTCATTTGACCGGTTACGGTAAGAATAGGTATATATGAAATGCCGGTACGGTTAGTGTTAATGCATATACTTTCCTACACAAAAAGCGATAAGTATAAGAGTGTTCAAATTTCATGTCGCAAAAGTAATGGAACACTAAACAAATTGCATTAGTATTATGTAAAATATGCATATATATTAAGAACATTACAGCAATATTAGTATTTTGTCAGACAGACCTTTAGTTTAATAACTTCTTCTAAACCCTTATGTATATCAGAAATAATGTTTTTTTAAATAGTCCTATGTACTGCGTTCCTACTGTTCTATTAAATGTTGCTTTAATGTTAATTTTGTTTTTATGGGCATTGTTCGGATATTATAGTCTAACTGATCCCATAAATTCTGAATTTAAATCTGGCGATTCAGGTGGTGGAAGAAATACTTCGGAGCAATTATATAATAAATATTCTTGTACGATTTATGTTTAGGATCGTTGTCTTGATAAAACTTGAAACTATCACGTATGTTCATATTAATTGCAGCTTTGTTTCAATTTTGTTTCAAAATATTTACAAATTTACATTTCTCTAGAATGCCATCGATGAACAGTAGTTTTCCCACACTTCCCGTCGAAATGTAACCCCTCACCATTACATTTCCACCACCGTGTTTCATTGTCGATTTCAAGTTTTTGATTTGGAATTCTTCATTTGTTTTACGACATACCATTCGTCTGCCCGTTCCAAGAAGATTGAGTTTGCTTTCATCAGCAAATATTACGTTGCCCCAACAAATTTGATCTTTGCAAACAAAGTGTAGGATCGACAGAAATACAATTGACAAAGAGTGTCGCGGATAAAGAGAAGAAACATCGGCAGTAATCGTCAGTTGGTTGGTGGCTCACAAAGAAAGGTCGCGAACGGTCCCGCTCCGATTTGTATGAACTTTAGTAGGCTTGAAGAACAGTCAAAAATATTAGATACGTACTTTTATTAGCTGCGGTGTCTCAAGTTTAAGGAATGAAACCGCCCCCCAAAGTTCAAACCATTTAGAGCTAACTCAGAAACGGTTACAGGTAGAAAAAAAATGTATTTAACAAAAATTGAATGGTTTCGGTAATTATTTACTTTATAGCACACCTCACCGATTTCAATAATTTTCAAATATGTCATCAAGGTCATGATTCTGAGTAATTTCACTTATACATATAACTGCCGCTCGGCTTTAGTTTTCGAGATATAAGCAAAAATATATTCCATACTATATCGTATTCTGCTTCTGACAGGAGGTGTTTCAGAGTACATATACACAGTTCCAGTATTGTTTACATGTGTGGTATCGTATGTATGTTATAACAAGTTGTTAGATTTTATGGAAAGAAGGTTTCATCCTAGGTCTTAGATCATCTTTTGCTGAACTGCTGTTGGTTGGGCTGGAGTGAATTGCGGCCGCCGTGAGGCGGCCATCTGTGCTCGGACCAAACAGGGAAATCTGAAAACTTGTCATAATTATTGAATATGTTTATAACCCAACCCAACCCAACCTTACGATATATGACTCGCACGTGAACAATGTTAGAGCTGTGTGGTGTGTACTGTAGAATATCTCAGATCAATAACATACATGTTGTAAACAACAACATACCATTTACCGTATCGAATATATTTTTGCGAATATCTCGGAAACTAAAGCCGAGCGGCGGTTATATGTGTAGGGAAAAGTTCTTTAGAATGTTGACCTTGACAACATATTTCAAGGTCATCAAAATCGGTGTGGTGTGCCCTAAAGTAAATAATTATCATGGTTTCTAATGTTAGAAGAAACTGCTGGAGTTAAAAAAAAAATTTTGAACAATGTTTAGGAAAGTTGCGTCTGCTATGTTTATTTGAAAAAATACAGGGACTGTGAATATACCAAAAAAGATTCCATTTTTTATTGCAAAATTAATGGTATACACACGTATATAGTTGCGTCATCCATTAACACAACAATTTTATTTTCTGCCGGCTGAAAATGGACTTGCGTCAAAGCTGGCCGCTTGAAGTATTCACGTCAACGCTACCGTTCGTAATAGTGTTGTTAAAACGAGTGGAGTTCACGATTTCTACAAATTCGTATTTTTATAAGCATAACTAGAACAAGTAAACCACAAACAGAGATTTGCTTTACCCTCTGAGTATTATGACATATGTATATTTTACTTCCGATATTTTGTGTATATTTACATATTGTCTGCATTTTCTATTTTTGGCACATTTAGAATTATTATGAGCGTATAAAGAAGTATATACATATTCGTGAACCCCACTAGTTTTAACAACAGTATTACGAACGATAGCGTTGACACGAATACTACGAGCGGCCGACTTTGACACGAATTTACTGTCGGCCGGCAAAAAAGTAGAATTTTTGTGTTACTTGATGGGGCAACTATATATACAGGGTATCCGCCGTGAACGTGGACAGTCCATTATTTCCTAACGTATTGGAGATATAAAAAAATTGTTTATATGATAATTGCATGGTACAACGGGGCACACTTTTTTAACGAAGACAAACTTTTTTTATATTATTATTTTCCGAGATATGATGGTCAATTTCGGTTTTTTAAATGGAGCTATATATTTTTCTTCAGGTCATTTAATAGTGCTCTTAAAGACTAATTCACTGACCTTTAATGTATATACCCGATTTATAGTGGTTTTCGAGATATTGCGCTTACAAATTTACCGATTTTCAACGGAAGAAACCCGGCCGAATAGGAAATGCCAATAGTGGTCTTGTCCACGCTTTATGTTCCACACATTACACATTGCCTCCTGAAACAGATACGAAGGGTCTGCACCAGAACGGTAGACCCAAACTCTAGACAATAGTTTTCCATTGTAAAGTATCAATGTTACCTTTCTCAATACAACAAATGCAACATCTATGGTGGAAAATAATTGTCCAGATTTGGACTTGCCGTTCCTGGTGCAGACCCTTCGTATCTGTTTCAAGTGGCAGTGTCTAACATGTGGCACTTCAGGCGCGAACAGGAACACCATCGGTACTTCCTATTCGGCCAGACTTTCTTCCGCAAAAATCAGTAAATTTGTAAGCTTTATATCTCGAAAACCAGTCAAAATCGGGTGTATACATTAAGGTCAGTGAATTCTTCTTGAAAAGCATTATTAAATGGCTTGCAGAAAAATATGTAGTTCCGTTTAAAAAAAACGAAGTTGACTATCATATCTCGGAAAATAATAATGTAAAAAAAAGTTGGTCTTCGTTAACAAATGTGCCCCCTAATACCATACAATTTTCACGTAAATAATTTTTTTGTATCTCCAATGCGTTAGGAAATAATGGACTGTCCACGTTTACGGCGGACACCCTGTATGTATGTATACCGTTGATTTCGCAATAAAAAGTGTAATTTTTTGGATATATGCGCAGGCGCTGTATTGTTTTGAAACATTTTTGAAAATTTTTTGTTGACTCCAGCAGTTTCTTCTAACGTGTTAGAAATCATTCAATTTTTGTTGAAGAAGCTTTTTTTCTACCTGTAACCGTTTCGGAGTTAGCTCGTAAGGGTTCACACTTTGAAGAGTGGTTTCACACCTTAAACTTGAGTTACCGCAGCCAAAAAAAAGTATTTATGTAATATTTTTAGCTGTTCTTTAAGCCTAGAAAGTTTCATCCAAATCGGAGCCGTACCATTCGTGACCTTTCCTTGTCAGTGGTAGAACGCTCGCTTGCAAGCAGAGGGACCTGGATTTGATTTCCGATCTTCCGGTCTGATTTTTCCTATTTCCTACAAAAGTCTTTAGCGAAAGTCAATCTTTTCTTCCAATTCGTTTCGTTTATGTATGATTTTCTACGAAGTACCGTGCCCTTGCACCTATTTTGGAATACCAATCGGTTTTCCAATACCTGGCGCACTGTGTCCGGATGCACTACCTATCCAGATACTTAAAATAACTCATTTGTCAATTTAGAAGCACGTAATCCAGAATCTTGTTTTATTTTATGAATAATTTTTTCTTGATCTCGTGCATCAAGTAGTTTTGAACGCCCTTTTTGTGGAATTGATTCGATGCAATCCTCAAGATTTTACCTTCGCATGGTGTCGCTTACGGTGCTCTTCCTTAAATTTAACAATTTGGCAATTTCATGATATGATTTACCTTTCTCTTCATTATAAACAACAAGTTGAGGAACATTAAACGAGGTATTTTTCACTTCACGTCCCATTTTTATTGATATTCTGTATATTATCGACGAAATTTCAAACGAAACTGAGCTTCCCAGATGTACTCTACGTTACGTTCTGAAACGATGTCGCCAATGTAATCTGCTCAGTCACGCAGAATATCCTAAAAATCAGATTAGCCCCACTTTATATAACGCTAGTATAATAATCATAGCGCCCAATGAATAAATGATCAGTCCTGTACAAATCAATCAAGCTAAAAGTGTCTTTGCCTGAATTTCTTAATAAGAGTGTTACTTCATTCGCAAACCGCGAAAACCTGAGCGGGAATAAAAAGACTAACGTTATCGGGAATCAATGATCGATTATTCTTTTATTTTCGACACGTGTACAATCCTCGTCACAGTTTGGCGATCCTGCCAGGATGGGGAAACTTGTTGCTTCGAAAGTAATCATATTCAAACTTCCCGAATCGAAACTATGCTTGTTCGACGATCAACGAAGGAACTACGTCTGCCAGAATACGATCAGCGAGCTGACCACGCAAGATGTGGGATTTAATAAAAATAATTACTACACATACATTAACTATTTTATAATTTTAGATCATGATGTGCCGAACATCTACTTCAACCCTGTGGGAACAGCACAGCTCTATCATACAGAATCGAAAACGATCGTTTACATCAACGATGTAAATCCAATACACGGAACTCCAGATGGTACAAGCGCCTACACCACCCGCTGGTCACATCCACTACCGCTATATTACGATCTGTACTCATTTGATTGCTAGATTTAACGGTAGTTTAGGACGCAAAGATACACTACCTGCTAGTTTAAAGTATAAGAAACCTATTAATCTTTCAAGAGAACGTAGAGAATTACCTAGACGCGTTCGACGAGGTTGGCTCAATCCAATGGGAGATATCGCGAATATTCTTATCGGTACATTCAGTCAGAAAGACGCAGAATATTACACGAAATCGACAAATTACACGAGGATGAGAAAAATTTGAGTGTGCTAGTCATTAATGATATCGTTAAAATCGTTCTAAAGAATACTAAAGAATTTTAACAAAAAATTACTGCTTACGTCCAAAAGATTTTGAACGCAATTAATGAGAATATTGCAAACATAGACAAAAGAGAGATAAGGTCGAATATTTGTTTGAACTTTCTGAAATAATCTCAGAGTATGACGAAATGATAAATAATCTAAGCTCACTCATCACAAAATCGATGCTGTATTACTTGAAAGACCGCAATTAAATGAAATTGTTAAAACCAACGAACATAAATTTGGCTCCAACCATATGCTGTTCCGAAACACTGCTGAATTCGCCTGCGGATTCCTTAGAATCGTTAAAATTAATGTCTTTGTTTTAAGGAGGGAAACCAGTTGCAACGGCCTAAAAAAAAGTCTATTTTCAAGGCGTTTTTTATTTTTGGCAAATAAATTTTTTTTTAATGACTTCAGTAGTGTAATAAAGTACATGAGTTGAACTACTTTTAGTGAAAGTTTCATTAAAAAATATTAGTATTTGTAGCCACAGTAGCCAATGTCGTGAACCGCCTTAACGAATTATTATCAAACGGGCGCATGCGTAACGGGTCAAGAGAAGCTCTGTAACAAAAAACAAAGTATTTTCTTAAAATTTGAAGCAGTAGCTTCAATTGCACGTACGGATTTTCAAAAAAATAATTTGTTACAAAATCGCGAATTTTTTAAAAGAAAGTTGCAAAAGTCGATAAAAAAGTCAACATTCTTTTTAATATTGCAAAAGAAACAATTTATTCAATCGAAAATTTCGCACGTGCAACTGAAGATAATCTAATCATTAGTCTCTACAAAAAATTTCAAATAAATTGGTTGTAAATTAACTGAGTTATGCGCGTGCCCAGTTTGAAAAATCTTGTTTCGAGAAAAACGCATTTAAAGTTTTGAAACGAAGTATTTATGTAATAACGTTGAAATTTTTTGACTTACCAGATTACTTACCATATCTGACTTACCGCGCATTTATTCCAGGGTCATAAAACGTCTCCCAAATCAGAGTTAGAACACTCTTTTTCATTTAAATAACGGATCTGTAGAATTCTAGCGTCATATCTCGCTGCTAATACGGAGCGCGTCTTGCTTGTCGCGGTATTCGGCAGCGTGTGATTTGACTTTTATTTCGAGTACCTCTATTATTTGCAGTAATTCAATGTTTCCGTGATTAACCCGTATTACAACTAAATAAGTCGCCAGTTCAACGATTTTTGTTTTGCCCAAAGTGCTGTTAGTAGTTGTTACGTCTCAGCGTGTTTGAGTTCGGGGCTGGAGCGTAACAGTGATAGATCCGTTTTTATGGGCCAGTCGACAGATGTCGGCTTTATCCGGGGACGAAAACGAGAAAAATTATAATTGAATAAATCAAAATTTAATTGATATAACTTACAATTGAACTTAAACAACCGTAGGGTTTACCACAAACACTTATGTAGACGTTTACTGATACGCGGCAAATAGCACAGTGAACTGGACTCTGCCCTGGAGGTCCTTATTGCTTTATTTATAAGATGAGAAAAGGGTGATGAGCGGGTGACATGTGTCAACGTAGCAATCCTGCTGACAACTGAACCAGGGTATCGAGTACTTGTTCAAGGCTGTTCCGTAGAATCAGCTGATTCCGCTAATGTTAGGTGACGATGACTGTTGGTTCGACCCTGAGCTCGAGCTCAGGTGATTCTGCTGAGTTCTTCGGCCTTGACATTTGCTGCGCTGGATTCGCGGAATGACAACGAACTGCTCGGTCGTGGTACATTATCCTTTTCTAATTTGGAATTGTTCCGGAGAATTAGTTTGCGTTTCTGCTCGGTCCTGATATTGCTGCGCTGGATTCGGGGATGTCAGCAAGTGTGCGGTCATTGCACGTTGGTTGTTGAACTTTGAATTGTTCCGAGGAATTAGTTCGTTTTCTGCTTGGTCCCTAGCCCTCAGGTTGGGTGACGGAAATATAAGGTTACAGCCCTTCCGGTGGTCGTGTTTCGTTAGGTGCTGACCTATTCGGAATTCGCTGAAATATTATTATCGACATGGTAGTTAGGTGCGCGCACGAGGAGTAGGATTTAGAAAGGTCGAATTATACGAGGGTCGTTTGACAAGTATGGTAAAAAAGCAAGTTAAGCGCCGTTTTTTCGAAACAATCGATTTTATTTCTCAACATAGTCTCCATTGAGAGCTATATACTTTCCCAGCCGACAAAACCGTTTTCGCCTTCTTCGGCGCACCTTCGCCAGTCGTTGTCCATTGATTTGACTGCTGCTTCGACTCAGGCGTGTTGTGGTGGATCCATGTTTCGTCCACGGTCATGAATCGACGCAAAAAGTGCTGCCGATTGCGATTAAACATTGCAAACACTGCGTTGAAATGTCCTTTCGCGTGTGTTTTTGGTCGATAGTCAATAATCGTGGCACCTATCACGCACACAGCTTTTTCGTGAGCAAGTTTTCGTGCAGAATATTGTGCACTCGTTCAGTTGAGGTGTCGACAGTCTCAGGAATCTCGCGCGTCTACATTCGGCGGTCTGCCATAACGATACCATGGATTTTTTCAATGATATGCATCGTGGGCGTCCAGAGCGCGGTTCATCTTCAGTGCATGTTCGACCACATTTAAACTCATTTGTCCAAAAATAAACAGTCTTCAATGCTGGTGCAGAATCCCCACGAACTTCATCCAATTCCACTTTGATCTGGGTGGCCATCCACTTCTTTAAATAAAAATGTTTTATCACTGCTCTGAACTCGTTTTTTTTTTATTTTTGTGGCAACTGCTACAATACTCGTTTCAAGCGTCTGTAAAACGTGAACAACGAATCGTTTCTGGTGGAACTTTGACCTGAGGTAGTTTGAAGAGTGACACTTGCATCTGTCACGCCACCAAATGAATTCTAGCACCATCTCATAGAAATTTACCAAACTTATCAAACAACCTTCGTAGGTGCTGAATATTAGTTCGGTATGTTGCGGGACGTAACAATAGTATATTATTAAACGAGAGCGTTAAAACTCTCGTTATTATTTTGAGTGAAACCACCCAAGCATCTGTTTAAAAGTTCTTTATTACTCAAGTCCTCATACATTGGTGTGGTGGCAGCGATTACAACATCCGATAGTGCCGGTTTATGTTGATAATCTGTCAAAGTTCCGTTGGCGTTTGGCTTTGTGTTTCGGCAATTTGTCTGTTGAACTTTTATGATATACAGTTGCCCAAGCAGCCTTATACAGATCATTTACAGAATTGATATATCTGCGAATAGCAAGTCCGCAGTAAGCACTTAATTCGTCAATTCATTTTCCTGTTAGTTTTTCTCGGGCCCCCGAGTCCTTTTGTATTTTCGTTACATTAACGAAGCCTTGCGCCCATTCGTTTTTGAGCGTAATTAATGCACTCCCTTTTGTTACGCCTTGATGTCACAATTCAATTATTCCTTGGTGCGTCTTGCTATCGCCATCTCCCACGTAGTTACTATACTTTATTCCGTGAAGCTGCGAGCAATGCTTCTGTAGCTCCCTTATATTTCCGAATTTCACTACAATACTTCACGGACACAATTTTGAGGCCCAAAACAGTAAAAAAATACAAACAAAATTTTACACTGGTTTTCCCCCTTAAACTGTAATAAGCCTTGCTTCGAGTTAAAATTCCCAATAGTAGAAAAACAAATGTATGCCTTGTATGCCATGGTCATGATACCGTTAGTTACCTAAAAACACCTACACATACTTTCGATAAGCAAGAAACTTGTATTGATAGATAAAGAATCGAGAGGATACATCGCCCTATCTAAACGCAATGTAGACGAGTGTATCAAGATATCCGACCTCTGTATTCGTAAACGTAACACACCTGTTTTCAATGGCGATTTAACAGACCCCTGTACAAAACGCGAGATCGCTATCCTGCCCACGAGCGTAACAGAATGCCCGGTAGCAATTTTGAAATACTCCAAACCTGTTTGGTTTCAATTATATTCGAAACACGAATGGATATCAATGATATACGGCGCAATAGCTCTACGTATCTCATATCCAGATACTTCTTCAGTAGTCGCGATACATGTAAACGAAGCAAACCTTGCAATGATTTGTCCCAGGTGCACAGGTAAAACGGGAACAGTAACGCTTTATTCAAGTAATGAAGAAATTGATTTTTACGAACAAAAATTACAATCAGGTCTGACGAACATAACAATACCAAAACTGAACGAAATTATAACGACTCATGCACACATACCGGAATACGAAGACGAAATATTAACCTCGCTGGACTTCGGATTAGAAGCCAAAGCTGTAGACCAAATTATTACAACCAGGTGTCGAGTTTAACGTGCGGTATATACCCCTAGGGTCTCACCACACGGCCCCCACGGGCGTGGGATTGAGATACGCTCAATCAGCGCATTCGAGTGCAGAATATGCACCCAAACTACCAATCCGCCCCCGGATGACAGTCCAGGAAACGACCTTTGGTCGAGGCAAGGCCTTTCTAAACCTCTACCAGCTCTGCATGCTGGCACCCGAGCAGTTCCGCTGCTCACACGTCGAGCGGCCCGAGCCACTCTACTCCGCGATATGGGGTCACCACTGCCACCACGAATCCAACGCCAATGGTCGGTACGGCACGGGGCGGAAACCCCGTCCGCGGGCACACCGACCCCCGTGGTACCAGTTTTCGGAACTTAGGCCCAAGTACAACTGGTCGCACTCTTGCGGGCCACTTACCAAGGCTTCGCTGCCCGCTCGAGATGCTGTCACATCTCCAAACCGACACGGGTGGGTCAGTTTACCGGGATCCAGCTCGGATGGGGGGGTGTCGCTACTCACCCAGTGGCGGCCCGGCACCTACCACCCCATTACAGAAGGAAACACGACTTCCACGTATACTCGCAGCATCTCACGCAAAGAAACCACCTGGATGACTCTGTAGCGGCACTTCCCGACCTCGCCAACAGAGGGATCAGCAGCGCACAGACTTTCCCGCAAGTCCACGACCATCCTGCGCTCTGTATACAGTGGTGGACATAAGTATTGGCACAGTATGCTATTCCGAATACAAACATTTATAACTACTAAAAAAATTGTTTATACCAATTGTTTTTTGTATGGATCTGTATTTAGAATGTCTTATTTGCCTACATACAAAAACAGAACAAAATTAATAAAGTAGGGAACATACAACTAATAAAAATGCGTTTTACAACCATCTTATACGTGGACAAAAGTATTGGCGCACACTTGAAAATCTTTATTCACACATACTATTTTACTAATATACTGTTGTTCACTTGTTGAAACAAGTGAATGATGTCCCAACAGTCAGTTCAGTCGTTGTTGTGTCAGTCCAACAGTTGATTTAGTAAGGAATATTCAGAATAATGTTATAAATGTCAAGGAAAGGAAAAGAAACTACATCGGAAGAAAGAAAAATTATATTGAACTTATATAAACAAGGTAAATCTTATGCAGAAATTGGAGCAATAGTACAAAGAAGCCGATTTACAATTCGGAACATTATTAAAAGATTTGCGAACAAATCGAATGCCCATAATCACTTACGGAGCGGTCGGCCGTCTAAGTTATCGGAAAGGGAGAAAAGAAAAATAGTAAATATAATTAAACAAAATCCACGAACAAATTCTTCAGAGATTGCAGCACTGGTTGCAGAAGATTACAATAAAGAAATTAGCTCAAAAACGGTACGTAGAGTCCTAAAAGATGCTGGATACTCTGCATGTGTCGCTCGAAGAAAACCGTACATAAGCAAAGTTAATAAAAAAAGACGACTAGAGTTTGCGAAAGAATTTACAAATAAAAATAATGACTTTTGGGACCAAGTTTTGTTCTCAGACGAAAGCAAATTCAATATATTTAAGTCGGATGGTCGGATATTGGTATGGAGAAAGCGTAACACCGAATTGGATTTGAAAAACCTCCAAGCTACAGTTAAGCATGGGGGTGGTGGAGTCTGTATATGGGGGTGCATGTCTTCATCGGGGCTTGGGGAACTGGTGTTCATTAATGAATCAGTAGATGCAAAAACTTATTCGAATATTTTAAAAGAAAATTTAAAGGAAAGTGCAGAAAAATTAAATTTACCGCCCAACTTTTACTTCCAACAAGATAATGCACCTGCACATACGGCGTATACAGTTCGCCAATGGATTGTGTACAATACAGCACATACGTTAAAAACACCTCCCCAAAGCCCGGATTTAAATCCAATTGAAAATATTTGGTACCAATTGGAGAAAAACATCCGAAAACATCATATTTCGAGTAAATCGGAATTAAAACAAATAATCTTGGAAGAATGGACTAAAATCAGCAATGAATTAACAGAGAAGTTGGTCCACTCGATGCCAAATAGATTGAAAGAGGTAGTGAAACGGAAAGGACATGCTACGAAATATTAAACTATAATTTAACATAGCGTTATCCAAAATGTGCCAATACTTTTGTCCGTGCACAAGATGGTTGTAAAACACATTTTTATTAGTTATATGTTCCCTATTTTATTAATTTTGTTTTGTTTTTGTATATAGGCAAGTAAAACATTCTAAATAAAGGTCGATACAAAAAACAAAAGGTATAAACAATTTTTTCAGTAGTTATATACATGTTTGTATATGGAACCGCATACTGTGCCAATACTTATGTCCACCACTGTATGTACACCTACGATCTGACCCTCAGTATCCCGCGTCTAAGGCACGGGCCTGCTAGGTAGCCTTACTGACGAGTCCACTAGCAGGTCCCGGACGAAACGCTCCCTCCTCTTTCCTCCTTCCTTTCCTTCCGAAATTCCATCCGCAGCACCACCGCTACAACTCTCTAAACGATAATAGTATGGGTGCAAATCTAACTCTTGAAAATATTGGGTGTGACGAGGTGTATTATAGGTCAGGATAAATCAAATGAGATAGACAGACACGCTCGATTAATAATAAAAGAAAAATATATATATATATTCGGAATGGATACTCCAATTCGACTGCTATTGTACTACTTCAATTGTACTACTCGGGTACAGACGCTTCGCGTACTTTGGAGCAACGGTGCCCCTCCAGCAAATTGGAAATATCTAAAAATAACTGGAAGGGAGGGGTACCGCCGAACGCGTCTAGGCGACATCGGAGCAGTGACCGCTATTGTTTACCTTTGTTAGAGGCCAGTAAACGCCAGCGGTCATGCAGATTCGCCTACAATAGGGTGCCTAGAATTAAGGTTAACCCTTTCGTTGCTAAAGGCGTATATATACGCTCACTCATATTCATCAATATATACGAAAGGCATATATGTATGTACGCTCTCACAGATCCATCAATATGCAGGATAGTCCACGCAATTGTTTCAGGTTATAACTCCGTTACCAGTGCAGTTACAGAAAAATGTCAAAAGAGAAAGACGAATGGTTCAAAGAGTACTATATTTGTAGGACCATGTTTCAAGTACAATGGTGCATGTGCAATCAACAATTGCATTATTTTTTTAAGTAGAAATGCATACTTTCTTTTACATAGATAGATTCCTCTCACCATTTTACGTAAAAAAGTATTCGAGTACGAAGGTAAAAAAATTATTAGTTACCGAGATATTTAAAAAAAAATGTCTTTATTGAAGAAGATGCTTAAACACTTCTCCATTACAATGTACACTTGCTAGTATACAAACTGCGTATACGGAGAATGTTTTTATGTTTATTTAAATCTTGTATATTTACTAATTGTTTCAACTCGAGTCCCTCCGGACAACATCATCACAACCCAACACCCCTTAACGTTTATTGTGCACGCGAAGAAGATACCATTGCCGTACCTATATCAATAAATAACCATGTTACCGAGATAAACCCCATCATTGAAAGGACTCGTAAAATCAGATTCCAGGACATCAGCCCTTAGGGCACCTTGGAGGAACAAATTGACTTTAAGAAGGGGCGTATAACGATGTCGCCAATTTAATCTGCTCAGTCACACAGAACACCATAATAATCAGATTAGCCCCATTCTATGTAACCCTAGTATAAATATCCTAGCGCCTAATGAATATATTAACAGTCGTGTATAAATCAATCAAGCTAAACGTTTCTTTGCCCAAACTTCCTAATAAGCGTACTACACTATCCCTGCTCGAGATATTACAGAATCTTTTGCAAACCGCCTGAACGGGAATAAAAGGACCACCGTTATCGAAACAACTGGTTGTATATAAACATTCCATTAGAGGTACATACAATTCGAGTCATTATAGCGAATAAACCGCAAGGTAAATTACGTGTCCGAGTATTTTTGCGGCGTGAAATGTCAACACTGTTTAACTTATCGCTTGTTATTTAAAAAAGTATGTTCATTAAATAATTAAAATATATATCTTTACCAACTACAATGTTCACTTTGATACATTTGAAAACAATCAACTCATTAACACTATTATAAGCAAATATATATAGCAATAATATTTCGCACATCATGGTGCCCGAATATTAACGCAAACCACTGTATGTGTTTACAAACTTTCGGAATCCTGACACGAACCTGTAATAAATTCCCAACCCGACCCGTAATTTCGGGTATCCGCACACCCCTAGTAACTAACAAGTATCTGGTGAAGAGTAATAAGATCTTGTGTTCTGAAGTGTGTACACATGGGAGGAGAACAGGTAAGGTAGTCCATTGTTTTCAAGAGACGGGCCTACCCACATAGTTATTGGTAACTTATCAATAAGGCTGCGTTTACATTGGTAAGTTACTTGTACCAGTTACTGGTACAAGTAGCTAGCCTGGCTAGTCCACTTGACCGCCTTACGGCAAACAGGTCTTTACATACGAAAGTGTTTCTTTCCATGCTAGTACCAGTTCTGTTTTCGTGAGTTTACCAATAAAATAATATGATGTGTTCAGCTGTAGCCAAGATATTTTTAGCATGCGTTTCAAAAGTACGGTTTTGACAAAAACGTGTTTATAGTTTTACATGTTAAATTATTATTCTCAGCATTATTTTGAGTGAAATCACCGACGCATCGCTCAAACAAACCGTTTTTACTCAGATCGTTGTAAATTGGATTAATAGCATCCAAGCATCTTTAAGAAGAACCTTGTAATTGTGTTTAAATTCATGTAATTGACCGTTAGCATTTGCACACTAAGAGTTTATACACCCTCTTAATAACGTTTTCACTGTCGCACTATCGGCACTACCCTACCCGGACGCGTTTAAATTGGGCTGTCTGAAAGATTAGTTGTCCTGACAGTGCGAAATTTAGATAGGTATAGTAGGGAAAGACTAGTGGTAAGTAAATAGCCTGGCCAGCTATTCACTTTCCTGTCCTCGCTACTGGTACAAGTACTTGAAACTGAGTTCGGCAATATCAGTAGGCATCGGCATTAACACTTTGCGGTCCGCTGTCAACGCATAGCACAATTCGTACTTACAATTAACCATGCATATTTCGCTGTTTTTCTGATTATATAAATGCTGATATCTAACAAACTGCTCAAGCTAAAGCAATCGAACATTTTTTATCCTAAAGTTCGTGATTTCCTCTATTAGTAAACATCGCAAGTTTTAACTTTTCTATGTGTGCTTTACTTTCTCAGACAGTCAACGATAATGGTCTATTCCTAATGGGAAAAAGTCAAACATAGGTACAGCCGGATTTTTTAAGCGTGTGAATAGATTTGATAGTATCAATATTATAAATCAGACTGTAGAAGGCATTTTTAATATTATTTAAATATATATTTCTTTTGTGTGGTACACTTCAAAGCAATAGTCTAAGCATAATCGTACGTTACACTGAGGACAATAATATCAAGTTTCCCTTCCAATTTGCGTTTCCAATTTGTGCCTTCCCTTTATCCGAATAAACTTCACATCTTCTTGAAGATAAAGTAAAAAAAGTCAAATACAGTCAAATATACGTTCATTTGTTTATAAAGCCAATGTTTCTAAACCGCGACGGCACAGTTCCATCGGCGGACCGCAACGTCCGAAGCGCACCATGCCGTCGATGGACCGGAACGTCGAAATAAGGATCGCAAAGTGTTAATACGATAATGTATGAGTACGCTATTTCTCTTCCGAAATAGAGGAATTAGAAGTATCCGTTCAAGGTTGTGAACATAAGATTATTATTAATATCAACAAAGATTACATCATTACTACAATTGCGTCTATGAAGTGTGTAAGTTCAATGTGTTGCGTAGAGATTCAGATACGATATCGAATGCTAATAAATAATAAAAGTTGATTTTACACCGAAAAGATTGCTTTTAGGACCTATGTTGATTAGACATTTTTTAGTCCCCTCGGCGAGTACTATAAGCCCTTTAAGTACCGGACCCTTTTTTTAATACCCTGTATATTTAGAAGCAGCTACTCTAATGCCGAATTGTTAGGAAACTACAAGAGCAACGTGGCGTTCAGAATCCATGAAGTCTGAAAGGAAACGTAACTATACTTTAGAATGCAACATATTTCATGCTGAAGGAGTATTTGAATTACGAGATATTTTGTTTGTTCGACTTATACAACTGTCATCGTCCACAAATGTTCCATTAATGGAACATTAATAATTATTAACTTACGAGGATTGGGAAAATATTAGTGCAATTATTCAGGTCCCGAAACCCATAGAAGAGGCTACAAACCTGATGAAAGATATGTCCTCACATCCCAGATCATTCATCTAATTCGTATAATGTAATTCTCTATGAAATTAATATCAATCGATTTTCTTCTGTCGAAGAAAGTTTTCTACACATTATAGCAATATTACTCGATCCACGATTCAAGACTATTTCAACAGAACCGAAGACTTCTATTAAAAAGGCGAAGTAAAGTACTTTAATTTACTATGAAGGTCTATTAACCCCTTGCCGTACAATAACGAGTCACACTCGTGACACAGAATATGATTGATACGTTACAAATACGAGTCCAACTATTGTGCCAATTATTACAAAGTTTTTCACTACAGCACAAATTGACCTTCAAAGGATTGTTAGAAGCGAACTGCATGTGCTGACAGACGCTCCTCATTCATCACGGCACTCTTGAACCAGAATAGCAAACATTGTCGCAGGAAATCGTTGGAAAAATCGTATGGCAAGGGGTTAAACAACGAAGAAGATATATCTATGAAAACTTTGCCAAACATCCATACATATGTTAAAAATGAATAAGAAAATGGTCTATGGGACTCTTTTGAAAAAAAAAGTTACATAACTGGCTTCTTCCAGTGCGCCATGATTACATTGTGTAAAGGACGATCTAAAACGATACTTAAAAAGCAGTGTCATTCTTCGAACATTTGTTCCCATCGCGTAATGGAAAAGAGAAGGTCACCGTTTTCCGTATATACAATCAATCGCTTTCAGGTATTTATTGATACCTGGAACATGTGTAACCACTGGAACAAGATAGTCGATTATATCTGTAATTTTGAACCTTAGCAATAAATTATTGATATAATATCAATAATCGATAACCCCAACACTACTGTTTTCATGTCGAACAAGGGTACAAAAGCGAGCTAGTCACTTGTTTTAAGCAAAACAGAGAATTGTTACAACTCCCACAATATTATTATAATTTTTCGATATATATTGATTAGGACTTTTTCATTCATGTCGCGAGTACTATCTGCCCGCAAAGTTTTGAAGCTCTACACAACTCGTCGATCGTTTGCAGAAAAACGTAAACGTGTTAGCTGAAAGAGGGAAGGGAAACAGATCCGGACGTAATTGCACTTTTAATGAGCGGCCGATAAAATCCACCGCCCTCATTCTTGTAGTTCTAATGGCCCGTGGATAACAAAAAAAACATCTCGGGAATGCGTGATTCATTAGCGCGAATTTAATACACCCCCCCCCCCCCCCCCCCCCCCCCCCCCCCCAATAACGCTGAACCTAGTACGAAACAAGCCCCCACATTCTGCTGAGCGCCGATCTCGGCAGAACCTGGGTTTCTTGGACGCTCCGTATGTCAACTGTCATTAAACAGTTGTATTACCACTAACATAAGTAAATGTGTTACAGCCACGCTGCATTTGTGAGTTACGTAGGCAGAAAGCTCATGGAGCTTAACAGACTGGTTTATTTACAATAATTTTTAAAAAGTATGGAGAAGACGTGTAGCGATGTTCAGATGTGTGGTGGTTCGTGGTTCGGACGTAACTGTTAGGTGGCGTTTTCTTACATAATGCAGAACTATTACATTTTCATTGGCTGGAAGCCGAGTACTTGCGATACTCCCTGGATGAACCTTTCTGGATGGCAAGCGGGAGTCCTTAACTGACGGACGTGATACCAGTCTTTCTCATAAGTTTTAAGCAATTCGATTCCCAAGTAACTCTTTGAAACGTTTGATACGTATCAAAAGCTTAAGTGCTTGGTATTGACATTTGATACGAGTAGTGCTAAAATGGGTATTGAGTGGTTTTGGTATCACGCCAACAATAAATGTATCGATACTATTCGAACCAGAGTCGAGCATATGTAAGTATCGAATCAATAATGAATACTGTAGGTATCGAAAAGTATTCATTCCCAAATGATACCTACAAAAATCTTGATGCTTCAAATTTGATTGAGTTCGGATCTGATGTGAGCATAGAATTGTCGCTAGAGTAGATAGTCGAACAATTCGACAAGGAGAAAGAATGGATAGCACAGCAGTAAGCGAAATAGACGTAGTGAAGGATTTTTTTCCCCTATTTAAAAACAATATTTTATTTACTACATTGTCTTTTAATCGATTTCTTTTTTTACTAATTACTTCGTCAGTTACATCGAAAGGAACAGATGTTGCCATTACACAATCATGCTTTTTTGCAAGTTTTGATAGTATTTGATATTTTAATTTGCTTTCCAATACGTCAGTGGATATTCATGTCTGGATAAATATGGTTCTTTCACGTAGCTATTTAATTCTGCAGATATACTAGTTTTACATACGATTGTATTTTTTTGAAATACTTGTGTATCAAATGTCAACCAAAATGAAGAGACTTCCCCCGTTACTGTTTTTTGTAATACATTTCGATGTGCTGTAGATTCCGTACTAGATGTTTCCAAAGGAGTCGCTATATTAATTAATTCATTATATGTTTGTGTAGCGAATGTTTCATTATGGGAAGATAATTGATGAAATCGTAGATCTAGTAATGCTGGAATTGAGTACTTTTTATTCGTTTCATAATTATGAAGGCACTTATTTATTTGCAATCTTAACTCCGTACAAAGTGTTCCTGTAATGCCTCCTTTGCCTTGGAGAGAATCGATGAAAATATATAATTGTTTTTTAATTAATATAATTTTAGAAATACTCAAATATTTTTCAGAACTTTGTTCTTCCGTTATAAAAAAGTATGACTACAGTATCTGTAGAATGTTTGGGAAGACATCCCATTCTTTGTCCGTTAGTTTTTCAAAATTAACTTTTAATGATGACAGAGCTATTAAAATTGATGATTTTAATTTAAGGTTGCTGGAGGAATGAGTATATTTACAAATATTTGAAACGACAGATAAATGACGAGATTCCAAAGCAAAGGTGCTTTGACATATTATTTCAAATGTAGAAATGTAGATGAAAGCGAGAAAAAGAGTGGAAGAATGAAAACATTGTGCTGGCATATTCGGAACTGTGACAGAAGTGTAAACACTGTTACATACAGAATTGTGAACGTATCGATACCAATTCTATCCAAGACGTACTTATAAAGGATCGAGACTTCTGAGTAGGTATCATTTAGGTATCGATACCTTTTGATACTTACGTATTCATATGTGCTTCTGATACCATGATACTTTGAAACTAGGTATCGATATCACATGAGTCGTATCATAACCCATCACTAGTCTCCTTTGTTCGTCGGAGGACGGCCCGAACTATTGTCAGAAAATAAATTCTTTGAATATTAGCGGAATATTTACCGGATGCGTAGCAAACCGCTAAAAACTAAATTGCTGTTTTAGTTACGGTGAAGGCAATTGACGCTGCTTTAGCGAGCGGCAACACATTCAGAAATGCGCGTCATTGAACTGCGGTTTCAAAACAAGTCTGTGTGCGGGTATGTGTAAGATAAACTCCGCTTTTTGCCCCGGCGAATAAAGCAACACCCCCTCATGTTCGCACGCGCTCTTGCCCCATCTCTTTACGTTGGAGCCGGGAACCACATCCGACCCAGAATCAGCCTAATATATCTACTCCGGTACAAGAAGCACAGTGAAAATAACATGAGGACTGAAAAGGGATATAGCCGGAAGTAACTCTTTACTCATTTCGTTATGTACCCAATTTTCATCCATTCAGTACTTCATTTACTACTGGTTTATTTACTATATGAGAGAGAATATACCCAATAAATTGTACATTAGAATTCAGGTGTGGGTAACTGTGCTATGAAAGTCCTAGGCACTTGCGGTAGTTCACGGGCTCTAGCTAAAGCTATTGCTGCAGGTAACATCGCATACCTAAGAAGTGGATCGTTACCCGTATTCAGAAATTTCTAATTTTCATCTTTTCCACTGTGGTGTGTCCTTCTTTATAAACTTCATTATTCAAATACCCCACAAAAAGAAATCAAAGTACATTAAATCTGATAATCCTGGTGGAAACGAAATAATGCTACTGTGTCCAATGCAGCAGAGGAAACATAGTAATCGGTGTAGCTTCAACGCGCTCTGTAGCGAACAAGTATATCGTCCTATTGAAATCTAGGTACTATAATCAAGTCAACCACCTCCAAAAGTACCGAAAGTTTGACTTTCAGAACATTTTTATATCAGACTGCGGTAAGCGTATCATTAAAAATATGATCCTATCAAATATGCATTCACAATGCCGCACCAAACATTTAATAAACACAGTTGGTGACTTACTGCGCTATGCCAGTATGAATTGTTATCAGACCAGTAATGCATATTATGATGGTTCACGTGTCCTCTGTTATTAAAAGTAGTTTTATCCGGTAATAAAATTGTTAAGGCCAGCAACAGGAACTAAGTTTAAGATGCGTATGTGACTTCCGCTATTTTTGAGATTCTAAAAAATAGTGACATACAGGTTATAAATCTTAGCTGTCAGAAAATCGCAAGTTTTGCCAGGACTTGGACACTTGGAGGTTTCCAATACTTTCAGTAGCAACTGACGGATCATGAACCCATGTGCGCATCAGATATTGGCTTGCGAGTTGGGCCAATTTTTCCCAAATTGAAAATATGCAAAACGGTATACCTGCAACCCCCGTTCGATGAACTGCAAGGAGTGTACACAGAACCGGTTGAAAAAGCACCACAATTCCTTATTGGAATTTTAAACTCCAATCTTGGTACGCTACTTTCCAAAGAATATTTTGGTGGGTGCGTACGTTAGCTACTTAAGGATAGTAGAGGTAGAACATTTTTTAGACCCGTTTTGAAACTAACTGCTGAACTGTTTTTTGAACTCGTAAGAACTAGTCAGAACTACTAACTGTAAGGACTTTTAATCTGAACTTTACTGGTTGGACTTGAGCATTATTTTACACATACTAAGGACTTGTTATTAATGAATAAAATGTGTATGTTACAGGTACCAGAGTTATTCTTTGCGAACTCTAACAAACACAAATGACCTGAAGAAACGATCAGAATACATTATTCGTCGCATACATCGAAAAAACTGGTCTGCTAACAATATTTCTATCGTTTAATGGCTGAGATAAAGTCTTGTGAAACGGGTGAAAGCAATTTCGTTTCAATATCCTCGATACTATTCGCTGTGGTACATTCTAATGGTTTTCTACATCGTGAAAATTTCAATACGAATTAAATGATACCGCTTCCGCAACTACAACATGCGTTAATTCGTATGGACTGCTATTACAGCGTTGATGTAAACGTCCCTGTCAACCACGTATAGGACAATCACGAGTTACCACATGAGATGGGACACGCCGATTCTGAAATCTTTCACTACATAATCGTATCGCTCCTCTGTAATTTTGTTTGCACTCTCCCAATACCAAAATCACGTTCATAATTTCGTTGGGTGTGTAATCTGCCATTATGAATAATTTCACGATATGGAAATTGAAACGAAGTCTGTTCAACACTAGAAACCAAATGCTGTGAATATGTGTTGACTGTTTGTAAACATCAGTGCCTACATTCGTCTCATGTTTACAAATTATATCCAGTTTTTGGAACATCCTTTCGAATTTCAACGTTAAGTAAGTGTAAAAAATATTTGTTCGTTGAATTTGTCTTTTCATTTCACATATTTCCCATATCATCCGACTCAAAAAAATGTGCCGAGTAAATATTATTTGTCTTTCAATAAGATATCTGAAAATGCAAACAGGAGGATGTTAAAAATTGGCCATTTTTGGCATCGCCTGGAAATGAAAAATTCATGCAGGATCTTTATGAGTGTCTCCCAAGGAACAAAAAATGTCCTTATCATTTTCCCTAAAAACGATGGGAAAGTTGTTATATAGTCGATTATAGTTCACTTTCCCGTTGACGATAGCCACCAAACTAAGGTGTAAGCAATTTTTACGTTAGGCCGGTGGTTTTGAGGGATGAGACAATGTAAGTTCTGTGCAGAGCTGAAAAGTGGACGTGCGGAAGTAATGCGAAAGGAATACGGGTCTGATTGGTTCAAGTCTAAATAAGCCCACCTAGTTATATAATAAGAAACACACGGATTTTCTTTATTGGCCGAAATGGTCACACTACTAATAGGATCATATAGCACCGCGGCTGGAAGCATCAAAGGCAGAGCGAGCGGAGTACCCTTCTTTCCCCTGTGCCGTCCCGCACGCCAACTTTCCCGCTCTACACAGTAAGAGCATTAGCATATAAACAAAAGAGCATCGATATTTGGTCGCGCATTTGCACGCGTCCGAAGAATCACTTTTTACAGAAACGATAGAATCACGAGCACGCTACTGATAAATTTTCTTTAGAGAAGAGACGTTGGTTAAATCTCATTAGGAAGAATAAAAAATGTAACACAAATATGTTCATGAAGAGCACGTGTGAATATTTGCCGGTGCGTGCGAACATCGGCACTCTTTTGCTTACATGCCAATGCCTTTACATTCTGTTATCTCTACATCATTGATCCCGGCTTCTCAAATTGAATGGAAATCTCGAATAAGGGTCTAAAGTACATTTAGCACGCTTTGGGAAAATGCGGTTTTTAAGTTACACTGTATTCGATAAGTTGTGATGAATTTTTCCTGTGCCTTACACTCTTATTCCATTGAAACAACCAAGAGAACCTGATTGAACCAGAAGCTGATCAGAAGGATCAGCTCGACGTTTTCGTCGTCTATGTTTCGTCATTTTCCTTGTATCCGTCTATGACACATTAATCGTGCCCGTACTTGGTTCAATCATTATTATACACGTACGCCACACTCGACATCCTTAATTCGAACTGGATAAATTAAATTTTGACAAACGTAAACCGCGAAACGCTCGTAACATTTAAACTCCCTCCTTCTAAACTGTGCTTTAGACCTTTCTTCCATAAGTTTCAAACATTTAACGTGCTTCTTGTATTACACATCGCCTTCTGACGAAATATCTGTAACCTGTGTGTACTAGAATGATCGACAGGGACTGTAGAACCATACTTTCCTGTTAATTCAACTTTGACCAAAATGTGCTTGTTTGGACGTCCAAAACAATAAGGCCTCTCAGGAAGGGCCTGAGGGCCATCTGTGGCTGGGCAGCATGGGCCGACGCCAGGCATCCTGAGCATCGGAAACCTACAGTTGTATATAGTTATTTATTACTTCCCGATGCCTGGATGTCTAGAAATCTCTAATTTCAGCGCGTGTTCCATGTTAGCTTTGACACGTACTTCAAACCTTGGTGGTTCTCAGATCCTCCAGAACGTCTTCCATTGCCCTTTCCTAGACACCTCGAGAGGGTGGAGGGTCAAAACGTAGAAACCAATGAGTTTCGAGAATTGACGCATTCTCCACCCTCACGAAGTAGTCAAGGTCTAGGTGAGGGAAATACCGAAAATTATAAAGGTAGCCACCCGGAGAATTTCAACCAGGATTAAGCGTACTCTTAATTACGCAGGACATTGTCACTTCTCACTTGTTTGTTTTATAATAAATTTGTGGAGACAAAGGAATATACAGTCCTTACTTACACCTCACAATTATTAGTCTCATCAGTGCTATAGACCCTTATTCGAGGTTTCCATTCAATTCTCGAAACCACCAGTGGCCTAGCGTATAAATTTCTTACACCTCAATTTGGTAGCTGTCCTTAACGGGAAAACAGACTTTAATCGAAGGGAAATATTTGTAGCGCAGAAAGCAGTATGTCTTTTTCAATTTAGTTTTAGTATTAGTGTTAAGCTTAGTTTTAGTTTTTTGGCGTATTCTTTTTCTTCTTTTTAGCATTTTTCATTAATTATTTCCGTTATTTTTAGAAATATGTAAAAAGTTTATTCACAAAAGTTGTACGCTATCGAGGGGGGCATACCATAGCAGTCATAATTCTTTTGTGGGTGGGGGGTTTTCGGAGATTTCATGATCAACTCTATTTTTTTAAGTGGCCTGCTATACTTTTTTGTTTCTAGGAGAATAGCATATGTTTCTACGATTTCAACAATATAATACAAGGACCGTTCGACGTTAAATGAAGAAATAAGTCAACGATCCTAGCGCCGTTCGAGATACTCCAACTGGTGTTTGTTTGTGTCTACGTTGTATACAAGGTGATTCTGGCAACTGAGTCAGGCTGTAGCTCTGTTCCGAGTGAGGCTAGACAAAAATCGTACAGGAAAATTGTTCAGTTTAACAAGCTGTATAATCCTACAGTATGATTTTTGACACAGGTGCATCGGTGCACTTACAAAATGCAATTGCACTTTCTTCTTAAATAGAACACTTCGATTTTTCGCATAAATTGATTCTTCGTGTTATTCTGCGTATAAATCTATGACATAAAATCATTGAAAATGCAATACTTTACGAGATATTTCATTTTTTTCAGCAACGTAAACAATATGTAAAATCACGAGAATTATGGAAAGCGGTGTGTGTTTAAGTGTGCTGTTAGTAAATACGATAGTGGCATGATAATTCAACGCTAACACAGTAATTGTGTAAAAAGTGAAATATCTCGTAAAGTATTGTATTTTCATTGACCTTACCTTATGCATTTTATACGCAGAATGGCACGAGGAATCTTGTAACTCCGAAACTAATGATACTTGGACTCATGTTCATTAAGACTTCTTTTTATGAGAACTACAGACCCCTGAAGTTTGACCGCAATCTGTATATGAAGGAAAATTGTATTCAACGGTTTCTAGCAATTCTTCATGCCATACTTTTTCAAATGCTTTTCTACATCTAAAGAACAGCATAGTGCAATATTGTATTGTTTCTACTGCTTGTATTATGTTGTTTACACTGCGTTCGTTGCACTGTTGAGTGCTTATTGCTGAAATCAAATTGATATTCAGGGATTATTTTCTTTTTCAATATTATACTCTTATAGAGTATAATTACGAGATATAAAATAATCATTACGAGAGTATTATACTCTCATACTGAGATTGGTCCATGCGATGGTATTTCATGTGGATCTTTACCTGGTTAGGGAATCCTTACAATTTTTTCAGTCTTCTAAGTACTAGGGAAATCACTAATTGTAAGTATTTGTGATGCATTGTACAGTTTGAAATCGTATTGCTTTGATTGGAAGCTCCTTTAATATCTTTCCGTTTATTAGATCAAATCCTGGGGTTTTGTTATTCTTGCGATTTTTAATGATTTTCATTACTTGCTGTTGCGTGATACGTTTTATTCATGACGATGCAGTAGCTGTTGATGTGTTTATTTGTTGTGCAATTGAAGGGGATTGTGTGTCATGTGCTGTAAAAATGACACTTGAGTAGTAAGCAAATTCCTCAACCTTTTCCTGATCAGTTCTTACCCATTGTCACATCTAAAGTATCGCGATGTGGCAAACTATACATGGAAAAAAATTCTGTAGTCACCTGAATGCACTACAGCTAATGAAATGTAATCGAACAGGTGAAAAAACAAATCGTAAAAAGTTCACATACGTGTTTTAACGGTTTAATACTTGCAGGATTTTGTTTACCGTTAACGCAGATTAGTAGCCGGTGGAGTTAAAAAGACACTTTTTACAATAAACATTATATTTTATTACGATCACCAACATTTCTAACATAATGGTTTACACAATTGTCACTCTTTGCCTATTATTTTCTTTCGTGTCTCTACAAACTATTTCTGCACTGTTCACGTTCACGACTCTTTGCATCGAGTTACCGCTGAAATTTCGCGATTATTTTTCTCACCCAAAATTATATCATGCGCACACACACCTACGCGTGCGCGCGCACTGAACGCCACAGTGAAAACGGCCATACCTAATCGGACACGATATAATTTACTATTTTTCTATATAAATTGTACAGAAGAAAAGGAGTTGAGTACTCAGTCGTGTTGTTCTGAGTTTACATTATTGTTTCAGTACGAAGTTTTCTCAGAATTTTGCGACAATCAATAATTATTTAGTTAAATTAAATTTGAGGTATCGGTTACAGGTGACCGCCACGACGTTCAACGTGTTAACGAAAGAAATTTGCAAGACGTAAATTGTAAGCATTCACAGTCCGTGCTGATGACATTTGAAGAACGTATATGTATATGCATCTATAACACTCAAAGGGTTAAATGTGTAAAATTTGCCTGTAGTAGCTGTATTACCAGATGTAGATCAAGTTAAAAGGAAAAGGTGCGGTAAAACTTACGTTTAGGGGAGGCAGCTCCGATGACCTTGACCTTGATATATGTTATGAAGGTCACCATCTCGAGTAACCCCCAGAAGGTTTTAGCCGTCGCTCGTTTTTTATTAAAAAGTTATTAATAAAAATGTATTAATGCTACTACACTACAATCTGCGTATATGTATATTCAATGTGACCTTGACGGTCACATAGTTTATGAAGGTCACCCTCGTGAGTATCCCCCGAAAAGTTTTAGCTGCCCACAATCTTTCTATATTTTGTGTGTGAACACCAGTTTGAGGATCTATAAAATTTTCCGAATGGTTTACTGTTCGATGTATATAAGTTTCATTGCGCAAGGCATCGTATGCACGCCACTTGTCGGTATGAATAACTGAACCGGCAGCAACGTATTTCCGAATTATAGATAAAAGTGTTTCGGTATTCCGATTTGGCACAGGCAAAATAAAAACTTTTTTACTATTACGTTCAGTGCCACCGAAAACCCATTGTCCTTGAATTACACGTCCTCTGTTATATTTTCTCTTGCCTACTTTAGCCTCATCTATTTCAACAATTTTATCCGGTCCACCAATTGGCTCTTGCTTACTTACTAACGATTGTTGAAGTAACTAAAATTAATTTAGCGAACATACGTATACTATTACTTAAGAGCAAATATAACTAAATAACGTGAAATGATAACCGTATGCCATATGTTACCTTTCGACAAAATTGTGTCCAATCGACTACAGCTCTATTATTTAAGTCCAGTTCGTTCATCAAACATCCATGTCGTGGTGGTTGCAGCAACAAAAAGTAGGCAATAAAACGACATATTTTTATCAGATCCATGTGTGTTCTTTCAAACCACGTTCCATGGAATGCACTAATTTTGAAATTGCACGTCACTCTTCGTCGCTTTCGGCCTTTTATAACTTTATAATACGTCTTCGTGCAATGAAATAAATGATTTCCAGAACTATGAGCTAGTGTTAAGTCATTCTGACACCTTGGACATATTACTCTGCTACGAACAACTTTTTTCTCACACAAAAACTTCCACAAGGAATCATAATTGTACGTTATATTGATAAATTCGTGTAAATGCATGTTGGAAATTTTGAAATGGTCTAACCGACAGATACACAGCTATGTGACGGACTGATATCAGTAATATAGGACGTATTATATACAAACGATTATAATATTCCTTAAGCTACTGCTTTGTTTTGATTTCTCTTATTATTCGTACTTGGTATGTTACTTAGTATGCTCTTGTTACAAACATTATCTTCGTTAATTTCAACGCAAGGGTAGAGAAGGGACTCCGCCCCTCCCCCTGCACCCTCACCCCGAAGTGATATAATCTAACCTACCCTAACTCAGTTTTTAATTAAATAGAGAGCTGGATAGTTTGATCTATTTTAAAGATAGATTGGGTTAGGTTGGGTTGTGTTGTTTCGGGGAGGGGGGGCTCAGCCCCTCCCCCGCCAATATAGTGAAGTTTGAAACAAATTTTTCAATTAATAATAATCAAGTATTACGATATATATCAACTTTATTGCAAAGTTGGTTCTATTCGTGACCTATTTTCAATAGGTAATAATTTTTTAATAAAAAACGTGCGACGGCTAAAACTTCCTGGGGGTTACTCGAGATGGTGACCTTCATAACATATGTCAAGGTCAAGGTCATCGGAGCTGCCTCCCCTAAACGTAAGTTTTACCAAAATTAAAAATACTATTAGAAACCAGAACAAGATTTTCCGATGCGTTCCGTCTCAGACAAAACATTCTTCGCGAGAATGTCGAATGGTCGGACCGATGCCAGTACATGTCTGTGCTGATATATTACGATACGTACAAACACCTATGTTCAAATGCATTAAAGAATATTTGTCTGATCGGTGCTGAACGGATACGTTCCGTTTCTGTACGAATGACATAAATCAACCTTTACGGACAGAGCGGACTATTGCAGGCAATAAACTCATTGACCAGTCGGATCTGGAAGATAAATTCTAGAAGATTTGCCACGAAGTAATAAAGAAATTTCTCGATTGTTTGAAAGAGGATTTTGAAAGCGCCACATTTGAAATCTACACAAGAAGGAGACGAACTACCGTTTCAATAATATGTATTTATTAAACTAACAATAAGATCTAGAGTACTACAACGTTACTGCTGTTACGGATCTGGACTCTGTGTCTGAGTCTGGTGGCTTTTAGAATTATAATGACGCTATGGAGGAAATTCAGGAGGTTTTAAGGAGATTCAAAAGTAAGAGAGGGGATAGTAGAATAGGGCAAGATTTTGGTACTATGACACAGCGGTTAGGATGACATAGTGTTTAGGGCGGCTAAGGGTGACGTAGCCTATAACAGAGTTTGACTGTTTTGTATGATGCATATTTGTGATGACGGAGAAAGTAGAATCGGAACAATATTTGTGTATGCACGTAATCGCGAATAGATAAGGGGTAGTACATTACACGTCCATTATCTTAATGAATTTACTTCTGCATTACATTATGGTTATTGTCCTGTGTTTAGTAGAACTGAACATTCATGTTCCATTTAAGGTTTTTACTGGGGATATTAGAATCATAGGTCTCTTGAATCTTTTTATTATTTTCCATATTGTATAGCTTGTATCCTCAGTTGCTCAGAACTTGGTCACGAATGAATTGAAGTCTTCATTTCTCATTCTCATAATTTCCTGTAAAACTATTTTTGTTAAATGGTTTAGCTCTTTTTCATGCTATACATTGCAGTGTAATTTTTCATGGAAACATTCTCTGTACTTAATCTAGTTGCTGGTCTCATTAGTAAGATATGACACTTGTTCGTAATACATAATTTGTTCGTAAATATTAATAAAGAGCGGAGCATGATTAATGCTGAGATCTGCAGCTGTGTGTATATCTATTCTTTTATGTCCATTCCTTTGGAAATACCAAATTCAATAATACCAGGTAGCTTTGTAAAATCGTGTGACTAATGTGTTGGTTCGTTACCTATAAGAATATTCGAATTGTAAGTCATTAATCATTGTATGGGATGTCCTATCCAGCAAGGTGTTTAACATTGAAATCGCTCAATACTATTTTGTTTCCTAATGTTTCTCAAGTGTTTTGTTCAATTTTATGTTTGGGTGGTACATGTACTCAGTACATTTGCATCTGTTCTTCGTTTGTTGAGATAGTGATTCCGGCTGATTGTAGGTTTATTTCATTCCATTCGGAGCGGTGATGTGGTATTTCGATTCTGATTACTACAGCTGTTCCACCATGTGTTTTACCTTGGGGATGATTTGTTTCACATAGTATGTAGTATGGTATTTTAATATGATTTTTATCGGTTAAGTGAAATTTATTTATCAGCAGTATGTCTATTTGGTATTCTGGGAAAAATACTTCTATTTCTTCTAATTTGGGTAATAAATCATTTGCATTTTATACCACAATTTTTAAAACCATTTTAGTCGTTTGATAAAATTTTGATCAATAATTGGGGAAGGGCACTTACTTGCTTGTTTTGTTCTTGTATAGTTTCCAAAATTTTTCAGTGTTTATTGAAAGTTTATTCAGTTGTACGAAAATATGATCGTGTGAGGTTGTTTTGCCAACATTTGGCGTTGGTGGAGTACTGGTTTAGATCTTCAGAATATCTGCATATGTTTGTTGTGGTATGTACAGGATGTTCCGCCACCCCTGTCAAATATTTTAAGAGGCGATCCTACAAGCCAAAATAAGACGAAAATCAAGAATAAAAAAATCGCGTCCGAGGTTTCATTTTTGAGTTGTCGATGTGTAAAAAACGGGCTAAAAACGCCTGTTCAGTGGCAGCACTCCATACACGCGCAGTGTCTGTCATCGCGAGCCAAGTTCCCCGTGCAGAGTGCTCGCTTACCGACGTAACAGAAACTATGACCTACTATACGATGCGATAAGACACTACATTCTTGCGACAATTTATGAAGAAGCAGATACCTTTCGTTCACGGCATTAAACCTGCCTACTTGAAAAAATCCACAAGGGCATATCAAAACCAGCCTCACGGGATTCTCAAGCAGAGAGGGTAAATGCAATTCCTAATTGACGATATTGTCCAAAAAAATCACCCACACGCGCTTACACATGCACCGCGATTATTGTATTCGCAAATGTCCATGTGTACATGCACCACGATTGTCCATCTCATCACACACACGCATCGCGATTATTTCATTCGCAAGTGTCCATGAGAATTACACGCACTATGATTGTCCCGCCCGCGAATGTCCAGAAAGAAATGTTCGAAGCATGCACAAACTTTTGCACCTGGAAACATACACGCCAGGCGATTGTCCCGTTTGCGAGAGTCCACTTAATCACACACATACGCACTGCGATTACTTTACTCACGCACAGGAAAATACTACAAACGAAAAAAATCTGAAAAGCTAAAACCAAGCCTAACACGCATAGTAAAATTAAATTGAAAAAGAGACTGCTTTCTACGCGAGAAATATTTTCTGCCGGTTACAACTGTCTCCTCGTTCGCAATAGTCACCAAACTGAGGAGATCTTGGACAAATTCTATTCGAAAAACTAAAAACTGTGTCGATGCTTTGTTATTAATCGGCATGTCCTTGTTTATCCCTTGGACGCTCGAGATCCGGGCAGCGGTAACTAAACCCCGAGGGTCGAAACTGTTGTTACTTTGTAGATACCGCGACGAGTGTCGTTGAACCGATTGCTTCCATTTCTTTCCAACGATGCAGTATTCTTCCAAACTTCGAGGTAGAAAGAAGTGTTCGTATCTGATATTGTGCCGTTTATTAAATAAAAAGTATAAAAATAGATTGTCTGAAGAATTAAAGAATTGTTAAAACCCATGCTGAAGTTTCTTCCGTCGTAACGGTTCACCATTGAACAGCGGCAACGTATTGTGTGTGTGATCAGTAATTTGAACGCAGATCCTGCGGCTGAACTCGTGTCATCGTTTGATGTCAGCGGCCGTAGATGCGTAAATTTCATTTATCCGCAGACTCTAGTGTGTGTAATTCATATGGACAGTTGCAAGTCAAATAATCGCGGTGTGTGTGCGATAGTGAAGTGCACTGTTGCACGCGTCGGAAAGATCACTTTTTACAAAGATCATAGAACGAAGAGCACGCTATTGACAAATTTTCCTGACAGACGAGACGTTGGTTAAATTTCATGGGAGACTGCAAAATGTTACGCAAATGTTTAGTGTAGAACATGTGTGCATTCCTGCAGAGTTGGGCATTATTCAAATTATTTCGAATAAATGTTTATCTCAAATAATTATCTCAATAATTTATTCGAATACTGATTGCAAATGTATTCGAATAACGATTGATAAATTATTCGAATAATAATACGAATAATTGTTGATTGTTTTTAAACAAAAGAAAAAATAAATCAATTTTTATCCGAATAAATTCTTCTACAAATAATTTCCTATTCGAATAAATTCTTATTCGGCTAAATTCTTGTTCGAATAAATTGTAGTTCGTCACATACGAATAAAATTTTATTTGATACTCTTATTCATTATCTGTTATCTGAATAAAATTTTGCCCGACACTGCATTCCTGCCGGCACGTGCAAATATCTACGCTTTTCTGTTTATATGCCAGTGCCTTTACATTGTCTCATCTCTCGGTCGTTGACCTCGGCCTCTCGAACAGCTGTAATCGGCTGCAAATATTTCTCGCGTAGAAAGCAGTCTCTTTTTCAATTTAATTTTACTGTGAGTGTTAGGCTTGGTTTTAGCTTTTTAGATTTTTTTCGTTTGTAGTATTTTTCTGTGCATGAGAAATTAATCTCGCATTCGTGGGTAAAGTAATCACAGTGCGTATGTCTGTGATTAAGTGAACACTCGCGAACGGGACAATCGCCTGGCGTCTGTGTTTTCACGTGAAAAATTTTGTGCATGCTTTGAACATTTCTTTATGGACATTCGCGGGCGGGACAATCATAGTGCGTGTAATTCTTATGGACACTTGCGAATGAAATAATCGTGATGCGTGTGTGTAATGAGATGGACAATCGTGGTGCGTCGTGTACACATGGACACTTGCGAATGTAATAATCGCGGTGCGTGTGTAAGTGCGTGGGTGATATTTTTGGACAAAATGGACAATTAGAAATTGCACTCACACTCTCTGCTTGAGAATCCCGTGAGGCGGGTTTTGATATGCCCTTGTGGATTTTTTCAAGTAGGCAGGTTCAATGCCGTCAACGAAAGGTGTGTGCTTCTTCATAAATTGTCGCAAGAATGTAGTGTCTTATCGCATCGTATGGTATGTCATAGTTTCTGTTACGTCGGTAAGCGAGCACTTTGTACGGGGAACTTGGCGCGCGATGACAGACACTGCGCGTGTATGGAGTGCTGCCGCTGAACAGGCGTTTTTAGCCCGTTTTTCGGACGCGATTTTTTTATTCTTGATTTTCGTCTTATTTTGGCTTGTAGAATCGCCCCTTAAAATATTTGACAGGGGTGGTGAAACACCCTGTGAACCACGGGTATGTAATGTGGTTATAACAGTTTTCTCTCTTGTTTGTGGTTGCAGTTTTTCACAGAGTAGTTTACTGACTTGTTATGCTTTGTAGCTTCCTTGGCGGTTGCCTCCGCAGTTTATACATATTACTTTTTGTATTTTTCCAACATGTGGGCAGTCTTTAGTTAAATGTGTCTGAGCTCATTTGGCACAGGACGGTGTCCTGTTACAATAGGTATATTTGTTTCCATGTGTTTGATATCTTGTCTACAGAGGTATGTCTTTTTTTTTAATTTTTTACGTTTACTTACATTTTGTGCAGTTCTTTTCATTCGAAATATTTTATGATTATTGTTACTCGATTCTAATTCTACAATAAACAGATCTCACGAATTATTTCTTATATTATGCAGTATATTAGTCAGTGCACTATAGTGTTACCTGAATCTCCAGAGCGTTTATTTCTGCTGTTATACTTTGTTTATCTGTTGCTGGACGCAAATCTCTTATTACAATTTTGCAGTTCCTTTCCGATTTCAGTTGATAGACGTAACATTCTGCGTTTTTCAATTGTAGTGCCTGGGTGATCTTTCTGAAATTTTCTAGTGTTGTAGTTTTAATTTTTATTTGATTTTCTTTACAATGTTTCATGGTGTATGCATGTGTGCCGACTCTCGAGTCAAGTAGCTTAATTAATGACTCAATCATTTTTCCCTCTATGTAAATGGAAAGCGATTTAGCTAGTTGTGATTGTGTGTGTGCTCTTGACTCCGAGATTTCGGATAGTGAAAAATATGAGTTAAGTAAATGCAAGTCAGACAGCCACTTACCGATGTTATTTGTAGTGTGTGATGACATACCTTTAGTTACTTTCCTTTTTTTAGTCGTTTTCTTTGGATTCGGTATGGTCCATAATTCAGGTTGGATGTGAGTGAAGCGGAGGACGTGGGAATACACAGATGCAATAAAATGTTGCGAATAAACTTAGCGGAATATTTATTCAATAATGACAAATAACCAAGAAGTAAACAAGGATCGTGCAGACAAGTATCGCACGTCTGCTGTGTGGGCGGACTTTCTCATGTCGTTCGAACTGACTGCCATGTACATTAGCATTACTTACTAATATTGTGAACTGTGGTTTCATCCATTTTAACTGGTTCATGTCTTGTAGACCCTAAGAGCTATTTATCAAGGACGTCCCCGCCAATTCTTTGGCAGGAGCAATAGTTGAAAAGAAGCGACTCGTTCGTAGCATTAAGACTTTGTTTTCAATAGATGTAAATACGTTTACCTCGGTGGACTGCACAAATGAGATCATTCGATTTTGAATTAGTAAAAAGTGCAGGCCTTTGAAATTATACTATTAGACTAGACGTTTTATAATCATACACTTCGTTTATGTAACTCCGTTTGAGAATCTAATGTCAAAACGTCATAAAATCCAACATCCAGTTTTTACGGTAGCAGGGCTTTAACTGTAAGAGTGCTGTAAAATGTAGCACAAAATTCGTATTATTTTACTAAGTATATGCAGTACTAACATTCTTTCAGGTTATAAATTGAAATATTGTAGGAGTGCGAGAAACCTATCCCTATTGTTAGTGCGTGGATAGCTCTTAGTTTGGAGTTCGACGATTTATGACTGGACTACTCGATGGTCTGCAGGCGCTGGATGGCGATACGCGCAGAAATGTAACCCCTTTATTTTGTTAAACATAACGTCAACTGTTAATTTTACGGGTACCGAGTGAAAAAAAAAGAGCCTGGGGGCCAGTGTTTTTGTCGAGTGGAAGGAAAGGAGTGTGGTGTCGACAGTCAGAGAGGCAACATCGTAGATTTGCGTACATCAATCTTAAAATTAGTGCCTGTAGTTTTAAGTCTATCCGAATGTTTTTTCTTTAGTTATATATATTTTTATTCTTAAATTACACATTCACAGATTACGGAAACCTTTACCAATCGCACAATAAGTACAATTTAAAGTTAAAATAAGCACAATTTAAACTAACAATAAGTTAAATGCTCAGAAACTGCATTACACACAGCTATACGCTTTTCGTATCGTCTGAAAATATCTCGCGTTGCTCACGTGAGTTGATATCTAAATTTTTTGCGCGTTTAACAGAAATTAAAATTCGTATTATGAGTTTATCTCGTTCATTAACTATGTCCTTATGTGCTCCGTTTTTTCTCAACCCTCATAAAAAGTAATGGAATGGTGATAATTGGGGTGACCTTGCTAGCCAAGTAAGCGCTTCGTGCAGGAATTTTTAAAGCCTGTATCTGCTCGTGCGTGTGTACGTACAGTGGCTCACGAAAGTATTCGAACGCTTACATTTGTAATGTTTAATAAGCGAAATGTGTATGTTAAACTAAAGTACATATTTACAGCAATATGGTATGTGTAGCAAAGGGAAAGTCTCAATATTATCTGTGTAAAATTAGAAAACAATTTACCGATATATGCAATGGTTACAGTATGTTCAGTACAAGCACATAACATCGGTGGGTCACAAAAGTATTCGAACGCATGCATTATTATTTATTATTTTTACATACTACCTTATATTAATATTTAGTTGGTCCACCTTTGGCTCTCATTACATTTCTAAGACAGTATTCTATACTGTGCACTAATTTTGGCCAGATATTTACGTCAATAGTATTCCATATTTCAATCATTTATTGTTTTAGTAAACCTTCTGTGTTTATTCCATGACTATTTAATCTTTTACCTATTTCAGACCATAAGTGCTCAATAGGATTAATGTCTGGGTTTTGTGATGGGGTGTTCAGGATGTGGGGTGTATTATGTAGTATCCTTTCTATTACGATCCGAGTAGTACGCTTCGGATCGGTATCTTGCTGAAAGTACAAATTTTATAACAAGCCTAATATTTTTTGCACTTTCTTTAAAATTCTCCTCCAATATATGTAAACACTTGTATTCGTTTAAAATTCCATCGATAAATACTAGATTTCCAGTACCATTAGTTACCATGCAACCCCACATCATGACAGAACCACCTCCGTACTTTACTGTTGGACGTAAGTTTTGTATTTCCATTTCGGCTTGGGATCCTTTCCACAAATAATTACGTCCATCCGAACTAAAATGTTAGATTTACTTTCATCGGAGAATATAACTGTATCCCAGAAGGTATTGTCTTCATTAATACACTTTCTTGCAAAATTTGATTTCCTTTTTTGATTTGTCGTACTAAATGATGTCTTAACATCACTTGTTACAATACATGAATTTTACAAATTCATTGTAAACACCATTTATATCTCAGCGTTCGAATATGTACTTTTGTGACCCACTGATGGTGCGTGCTTCTACTAAATGTACTTTAACTACTATATATGTCCTTGAATTATTTTCTAATTTTACAGAGATGATCTTGAGACTTTCCCCATGCTACAAATAACAGATTATTTTGAACGCTCTAGTTTAACATACACATTCCTCTTATGGAACATTGAAAATGTAAGCATTCGAATACTTTCGTGATACACTGTATGTAAGTTAATAATTGACTAACATTCATTGTAAAAGTGTATAGTAACAATCACTGGTGTATATTTATTAAGAAAATACAATAAAATATTAAAAATCGGCCGTGGAAAGAGACTGAATTCAAATAAAATATACACCATATTGAAATTAAAGGAAGAACAGTATTCAATTGCACAAATATCCGAAGTTATTAATAGAAGTCGAAAGGTACAGTTGCCACGGAAAGTACATTGACAAGCTTCAAAATTTTTTCTTTTGGTCTTTCCTTAGTTGTAAACAAACCGCGTAATGTTTTCATTCCTCAGAATGCTTTGTCAGTGTTTCTGGAGGTGGTATTGTCGCGGCAGGCGCCATCCAACCTTCTCATATGCGAATGGGTTTTATTTGTCCTGTCCCTTGACCGATAATCATCTCCTTCGAAATTCACCCGACCCATTAAGACACTTTCACCTGCATTCCAGACTGACGCCAAGATGACTTTTCCTGATACACTGATTTTCTAGGTCCTCTTCTAAAATTCCTTATCCCATTCGCATACCACAGCGCCCATCCTCTCCAGCCGGGTCCTGTTTAAATACTGGACCCAACCAGGGGATGAAACAGTTCAAAACTTGGAAGCCAGCACGTCAAAACGTTACCCTGTACGAAAAAATTGTAATCCTTTTCTAAATAAAATACATAAAACAAATCTCCGGAGTTACCTCGACGTCATAATTGGTAGCAGCGGTAAGGGATATCACCTGTGGGCTTATCCAGAAGACACTATACTAGTTGTGCTAGTTATTCCATAAGTGAAAATTTCTGGAGGTATCCTGAAGAACCCGAGAACTTCGAAGACCTGGATTGTAATTGACGCAGTGGAGAGAGAGAGCAGAACGAACGTAAGTCTATCTACCGAAACATTTTTCGACTTCTCGCAAGACTTCGTAACTGCTCCTTCTAACATGTCAAGAACACAAAGTCCAACTCGCGCTCAAATCGACATAAAATTGCTAGCCGAAAAATTACTTCATGTATGTGAGCGATTAAAAGCTATAGAAGATAGAACGGAGTCTAGACAGACGGCGCAAACGTCGAACGCGCAGTCCTACATGCCAAGACGCAACGAAGAGACACACTTCCCCGGTACTATCGAGAAATACGAAGAATGTCTGCCTCTGATCCCAGCTTTTGACGGAACCAACACCGAAAATTTTATTACTACGCTGATTAAAGTGTCGGTTATACTAGATCAAAGCCAACACCCTCTGCTTCTACTAGCTTTAATGTCAGAAAAATTAAAAGGACGTGCAGCAGCAACAATTCAACCGGACACTGTAACAACAATCCCAAAATTAATAGAATAAATTCGCTTTCTCTACGGGAGAACAATCGACACGGCATTCCTGAAGACCAGGCGAGACTCCTGCAAGCAAAAGCCGGGCGACCCCATCGGTGATTTTATTCATCGGTTCTCCCTCATACAAGGCGAACTACTGACGGCTGTAAATTCTGAAAGAAGACTCCAAACATACATCGATATCAAGGAGATTATATGCAACGAGGAGGGCATCCAGGCGTTCACACGCAACGTGAGGCCTGAAATATCTCAGTACCTGTTTAGTCAACAATTGGACACCTTAAACCAAGCGTTCGAAGCCGCACGCATGTGCGATACAGAACTTCAGTACATGCGCCAACAAGCGAGGATGTGGAACCAGCCGAAGGACCACAAAGTGCGAAGAGAACCCCACAACCCACAACGAAGGAATCCCGATACGAGATGGGGCAACAACGAGTGTAACTTCTGCAAAAGGCGGGGGCATACCGAAGACGAGTGCAGGTCAAAGCGGCGCAAAGAGCAAGAACACAGACAATTTGAACAACAGCGAAATTTTCAACGGGCACAGAGGAACTCAACACCACCAGGAGCATCGGGAACGTCAGAATGGCAGCAGCAGATGAACATCGTGTAGACTACTCCCCGTTTGTTCGATTAGAACTACCAGGGCTTCAACCCACTACGTTCTTCATCGACACAGGTAGTGAAGTTTCGATGATCAAGGAAAAACAGATTACGGACCAAAACTTACACAGGGGGGGACCAATAACACTCAGGGGTATCACGAACAATACCACAGACACGTTATACTCCATATTCATCCCGTTTAATAGCAAATGCAATAGATTTCAAGTAGTTAACGACGATTCTCCAATTTTACAAGACGGAATACTAGGTGCAGATTTTTTATTCGACCACAATTTTTCCCTTTCATGCAACTCATTAAAAATCGGCAACATCATCAAACGACGCACTGACACAAATAGCAATTGTAAAAACAACACGGTACTTGTCAATTTTATAACGGGAATTGGAGCAGCTACAAAACTCGATGCAAACGGTCATCCTATACTCTCGGACTCTCTTAAAGACCAAATTGAAGCAATAGAAGACTTCGATGAAAAATTGGTTTTCCATGTGCATAGTATTAGCAAGAGTAATGAAAGAATTAATATATTAAGAGATAATACTCGGTTAGATCATTTAACAGAGGGTAAAGATCAAATTTAGGAAATCGTCCCGAACTTTCATGACATTTTTATATTACCCGGAGATCCTCTCCCTAAATCTTCAATCCTAAAACACGAAACTAAAACTACTGCCGACATCCCGATATATACTAAACAATACCGGTATCCTCCAATACACCAGGAAGAAATTAAACGATTGGTGACAGACATATTACAGAAAGGCATCATCCGAGACAGTGACAGCCCATACAACAGTCCATTATGGGTTGTCCCAAAAAAGATAGACGCGTCCGGCAAATAAAAGTGACGATTAGTTATAGGTTACCGAAAGCTAAATGAGAACCATCAAAGACTCATACCCAATACCCAGCATCGATGAAATTGTAGACAGACGTGGTAACGCGAAATACTTTCAAGCTTTCGACTTAGCTTCAGATTTTCATCAAATCGGAGTTAAAGAAGACGATATCCACAAAACTGCTTTTTGATCATAGGATGGACACTTCGAATTTGTCAGAATGCTTTTCGGATTAAAAAACGCCCCACCGACTTTTCAAAGACTGATGAATCGCGGGTTGCAGGGACTGATCAGTAATAATTGCTTTGTTTACATCGACGATATTGTAGTCTTTGGTAGGACCTTAGAGGAACACGCTAAAAACTTAAAAATCCTGTTCGAACAGCTCAGACAATGCGAGTTAAAACTTCATCCCGATAAATGCGAATACCTAAAACCAGAATTAGAATATTTAGGTCACGTCATTTCCGCTAACGGGGTACAACCGAGCCCAAAACGTATCGATAAAGTAAAAAATTATCCGGTTCCAAAAAACCCCAAAGAGATCAAACAATTTTTAGGACTGTGCGGGTATTACAGGAAATTCATTCAAAACTTTGTTAAGATCGCGAAACCACTTAACCAACTTCTACGGAAAGATAGTAACTTCCAATGGACAAATGAACAGCAGGTAGCTTTTAAAGCCCTACGTAACGCACTAACGATACAACCCATCCTTCAATACCCTGACTGGAACGAACCTTTCGCGCTAACGACAGACGCCAGTAACTACGCGTTAAGTGCTGTACTATCACAGGGGCCTATAGGGAAAGACAAACCAACCGCGTACAGTCGCGACCACGATATACTGAGGTCGCAAATCAGGGGGCGTCAAAGTACACGAAATCCGATCGCCGAAACAACAGTTTCGGCAATAAATAGGGAGGTAAGGACCTGAAACTTTAGCTAGTGCCGTACAAAGAAATGTTACTAGGGTGTCAATGTACTTTAGCTTCACAGTTAGAATGAATTTTATGAAATATCAATGGCTATTTGCGTATAGGAAAAAATTCTAAATAATCCACATAATAATTAAGATTTGTTGATTTACGAATACCATTGGTCCTAAGGCATCGCTCTTTTATTGTACGGAACCCGAAAACAGAACGCAGTACACAGCCCTGATTGCCGCGACATCAATCGGCACTGCTTCTTGATGCTTTGTGTCGGTGCGCTGCGAAATTGCGAGAAGAATGGAGAGAGGAAAAGAGGATAGAGCGTTTCGTCCGGCGTCCGGGGTCTGCTAACTCATCAGTAAGGCTACCTAGCAGGCCCGTACCTTAGACGCGGGATACTGATGGTCAGGTCGTAGGTGTACATATACAGAGTGCAGGATGGTCGTGGACTTGCGGGAGAGTCGTGCGCCGCTGATCCCTCTGTTGGCGAGGTCGGGAAGTGCCGCCACAGCTTTAATTTACGACCTCAAAATATCGTGGCCGCTACTATGTGCTTCACGAACCTTAAACAACGCGGAGACTCGACACTCGACGACAGAAAAGGAACTGCTGGCAATCGTTTGGGCAACTAGACATTTCCATCAGTACTTATACGGACGAAGAGTTACCGTTGGGACCGACCACAAACCACTTGTCTGGTTAATGAACATTAAAGATCCTAATTCACGTCTAATGCGATGGAGATTAAAACTGTTAGAGTACGACTACGAGGTAGTGTACAAACAAGGAAAAATTAATACAAACGCGGACGCACTGTCACGAGGTAGAACCAGGATCACAAAAAACGATTTATTAGAGGTCGAATTGGAAAAATACATAACGTTTTACTCAAACAACCCCCAGACATCGACAGACGACGAGGAATTTATTAAAGAATTAGTAGGTTACCCAAAATCAAATATGTCCAAAAGCCATAGAGGTCCTTCAGTTCGAACTCAGGTATAAGTTTGCCAAGGTTTCCTGTAAGGGCTCCCAACTATCATTTACACGGAATTACCACCGGAGATAACCCAAACAGCCAAAACCTATGTATCCGCGCACGAGACCGATAAATCCAAGCTAGAGACCATTCTTAGAGTTTTAAACGACGATTCTATGATCAATGTCATACAAGATCGAAATTAGAGCTCTGAGCTTGCCTTAATTTTTGCAAAATTAAACAAAGATGTAGTGATCTATGTTTCGAAACCGATTCCCACAGTTAAACAAGAGATCATCAGGTTGGCACATGATTCTCTTTTCGGAGGCTATTACGCGTGTGACTGAACCTTGCAAAAGATTCGCAAACAATGCGAATGGCCGAACATCACAAAGGACGTTAAAACTTACGTTGAAAATTGCGAAATTTGCCAACGATAAAAGGACACAAAACGATAAACGTACATATCTCACGCAACTGACATCCCATCGAAACCAGCTGATAAAATTTCCCTTGACCTAATAGGACCTTTAGACACAACTCCCCGTAACCATAAATATATTTTAGTAATACAGGACTATTTAACTAGGTATATCATTTGTAAACCCTTAATCGATAAATCTACAGCAGCCATCATACAAGCCATATGGGCTTCGTGGCTACGCATTTTTGGCAAGCCAAAGGAAATACTTACAAACAACGCAAAAGAGTTTAGTTCTCAAGAGTTTACCGAATTTTGTAGCATGTTGAAATCTAGACATGTTTTCACTTCCGTACATCATCCACAGTCTAACGGAAAAAATGAAAGATCTCACGTTATCTTGAAGGAGATGATTATCGGTCAAGGGACAGGGGCAAGGGATACCCATTCGCATTTCGGAGGGTTGTATGGCGCCTGCCGCGACAATACAAACAGCTGGTGTTCGTCCTTATCGTGGAACACAAGTATTTATTGTTGAAACGTTATTTACTGCTGTGCAGAAAGTACGTTGACAGATATTTTCAGTTGTATTTTACTCTAATTTCTCCAAGGTTTAGTTTTTAAATCATATTTTTCGTATTTTATAACATTGATTGTATCATTTTACATTTATATTTTGCATTTTAAAATAATATTATTTTAGAATGCCAAACATTCGTGAACTTACATCTTCTAAGAGATCACAAATATTTAGTAAGCGTATGAAAGGAGACACACTCGGAAAAATTGCGTCAGATTTCAATATTCCTGAAGAAGGTGTTACAAAGATAGTAAATCGTCTGGAAAAAAATGGTATTGCAGAAAATCTGCCAAAATCAGGACGCCCGAGAAAAACCACAATACGACAGGATTGCATGATAAGAAGAGAGGTGCTTAAAAATCGTTTTATTTCCGCCAAACAATTAAAATCTGAATTGTGTCTCCCTATACAAGAGACACAAGTTCGTGTGCGAATAAAAGAAGCAGGATTTCATGCCCGAGTATCAAGAAACCGACCATTCATTAGTAAGCGTAATGCTAAAAAAACGTTTAGCATTTGCTAAACAATTTGTGAATAAAACGATAGACTTTCGGAAAAACGTTATATTTAGTGAGGAATCGAAGTTTGAACTTCGTTCGAATATGAGAAGAAAATAGGTATGGAGAAAAGTGGTAGAAAGTTTTAAACCCTGACTTATTACTCGAACCGTTAAACATGGAAGTGGATCAGTGTTAATACAAGGCTGCTTTCCACTGGCTAGTGTAGGCAATTTGCAATTTATAGAAGACACATTGACAGGAGGGGATACATGAATATTTTGCAGCAAAATTAACTACAATCAGCTGAAAAAATGAACATCAAGGACTCATTTTCTTTACAACAGGACAACGAGCCTAAGCACGCCAGTAAAATTGCAAGGAAACTTTTCAATGAAAATGACATTAATTTGCTGCCATGGTCAGCACAAAGCGCAGATCTTATCCCAATTGAACATTTATGGGGCCATCTAGATAGAAACATAGCCGAAAACTGCAGAAATAATAAAATTTTGTTCCAAAGAGCATTATCAAAAGCGTAGTCTGAAATAGACCAAAATACAATTACTAAATTAGTAGAAGGTACGTCGAGAAGACTCCAGGAAGTCATAAACAATCGAGGATATTAAACTTCTTACTAAGTCCGTACTTTCTGTCATTCAATTGAATTGTTGAATAAATAAATACAGATGCCACAAAAGTTGCCGGAGATAATTATATCTTCCAACAAGATAATGCTGTCGTGCATAATGCGAAAATGATGAAGGAGTACTTTTCTACCAAAGAAATTCGAGTTTTAGATTGGCCAGCAAGATCTTCGGTTTTTAATATTTGGTCATATACTGAAAATTGTTGGGGAATCTTGCCAGAGTAGTGTACCGAAATAGCAGACAGTTCGAAAATGTGAGTGACTTAAAGCAATATATTCAGGACGGGTGGGAACAATTGAAACAAAAAGGCATTAGAAAACTGTACAAATCTTTTCCAAGGAAATGATAGATGTCATTAAATGTAAAGGAGATACTACAGAGTATTAAACATTCAATACCATCGATTAATTTGTTTATATCCCCAGTTTTTTAACAAATATGCTACAATTTTGTCCCTCTCCATTTCCATAATATTTCTATTCTTTTTTGGTCAAATTAAATCTGTTGCTAAAATTTAAGTTAATTTTATTTATATGTATTAGTAAAGATAGTCTGAAAATATGTATATAAAAAAATTTAATTAGCAATGTCTAATAAATATAAATTAAGTAATTTTTAAAGTGCTATCTTTTTGTCCCGGAGTGTACTTTAAGAAACTGTTAAGGAATTAATATTTTTAAAAAATATTATATAAAAATGTCATCTAACAAGTACCTACTTGTAAGTATCTGATCCACGTATATGTGTGGTTTTAGTAGAGACTCCTTAAGAATTTGATTCTCAAAGTGTTCCAAGTATGTGGTCATGATGAGTAGAGAGATAGATGATATCCTGCATGTATAGCAATGCTGGAGAAATGTTAGGATACTCATTCGATTGTGCGCAGTCTGGGGTCGTGAAAATCTCAGAACTGTTTCATAATTGTCAGACAATATAAAAACTCTGATTAAATTTTATCTAGACACTGTTATGAAAAATTGAATGAATAGAAATGGTTTGATCCAATCGTTTGCAAACAGGTGCTGATATATTCCATTTGATCTCGACAAACGTTTTTGAAATATTACTTCATCATGTACTGTGAATCATTTCTTGTTTTTCAACAATGTCGGATTGTAATACTGTTCCAAACTTTCTATAAATACACATTGTGTTCCAGCACAGGCAGACTACCTATATATCTTGTTTGTCTTTAATGATATGAGAAATATTACAATAAAGCACAATTTGAATGGTTTCGAAGCAGGAACACCTTGTCCACCCTGTATACAATTATTTACAATTAGCAGAAACAACTGAATTCGAACATATAGTTTGTCAAAATTATTTTCCTATGTCATATGTTCTGAAATGTCTGTGTTACTTATGTGATAGAAGAAATACACAAGTTTGATAATACTAAGTTCGAATAAATATTTTACCAACGGAATTATGCGATTCCTCAGTATTATTATATACAACTATAAGTTTGAAAACTCGATATTAGAAAACATTTACGCTCGAAGTATGTCATGTAGGCCATGCAAGTGCAATAAAATTGTGTGAGTAAAAACACATCACTTTAATTCGTCCTATTACATATAGAAAAATTATAATGCTTCACATTATTACCTGAATTTGGCAGACGACTTCACCATAAGGCCAACATCCGTAGACAGCAGGTAGAAAGCCGAATGGAGTAACCAGGAGTCCAATAGCAAGGTCATTGCTCGCTAGACTCGTCAGCAAATACCTTGGCTGCAATAAAGTTGAAGAGAACCTGTTGATCGTTTAGATTACATTGTTGAGGAGAAATGCGTACACAAATGAACTTTGCAAAAAATTTATGTAATATCGCTCCGTGTCAATAGCTACAGATTCATATACAGTGTTTCAGAAGTATAGGTCAACACATAACTGACTAATACAATGTACACGAACAACTAAAAAGTCTCCATAATAACTCTGCAAACTAACAGTCTTTGATCTATGCAGCTTTCTCTTTTGTTCTGTAGATTTTACATTGAAAATAAAAGTAAAAGTAACGAACAGTGAATTATTGTCAGCAAGAAAAATTAATGTAATATATTCCTTCGAATCTGACATCGATTTCAAACAAAAAACTCTAGCGATGAGACTGTATTTTTAATTCGTTATCAGAGTGTAAGATTTTTTCTACGCCCAATCTTTGTTTACGTCACGCAATTTAGAACGCAAGACTAATTGTAAGCTGTTAACCTATACGTGTGGTGGAATATACTAATACCGAGAATGTGAATATATTTTATACATATCGTAGGTATCAGTGAATTTCTGAATTGATTCGGAAATGATTACATTGCAGAAGTTTGTTTAATAAGATTTTTTTCACTTTTGTGTGTTCTATTAGCCAATACTCTTGAGCTATAGTTCTGAATCATCGTGTACGAAGTGTTATTAATGAAAATGCATGCTCTGTCCATTTCAATTATTTTCTATCTCAATAACTCCTGATTTAATCGCAAAAAAAGCTTGTATGATGATTAAATGCAACGATGGCTACCGAAGCTGCGGCATACCCCTACTCTAAGTCCATTTGACTCATATAGGCTGTGATTTGGAACGACAAAGGACGGAGGAGCAACGAGGAGTGAAGTAGAGGGAATTGTAACGAGGGGAATAGACCTAAAGTGGTGGAAGGCCACCGCTCTGGTGGTCATCACTGGTTTATTGATAGGAAAGCATGCATTATTTGTTATACACACTTTTTTACACTTAAAATGGTAATGAAACTAAAAATATTTAAATGAATTTCCTTTCACTTCTATTTCTTTTTTTATCCTGCACCTTATGTTTTTGTGAATTGCAATGAAGATTTTCTATGTAAAATTAATAGAAGCTATGCGGATACTATTTTTCATACATTTTGGCGTTACGCATACTGTGTCCATTGATAGCTTTATTTATTCCTTACAAAGTTTCATAAAATAAAATTTTATGTCATTGGATTAATTACTCGTCGTACGGATCGGCGTTAAGCATTGCCGCTCCATTTACAGATGCTGCAAAACAATGCTGCCAAACTTATGTACGTGGAAGAAGTGTAGTGTTTACAATCATCATAAATACAGCGAGTCACAAAATTATTCAGACAGTAAGGTGCGTTTTACTTTGATGCAGTACATCTTTGTTAATTATGAAGGGAATGAACTTGAAATTGTTTCTGTCAATAGGTTATTTATTGTAGTTTATAAATATGCATTTCTTAGATGTGTAACTAACTTGATATAATTATATAATACCAAAAATTAAATGAGATCATACCGAGTTATCGCGTTACAAAAATATTCGGACACATACTCTGTTTCTCAATATATTTACAAATATTACGTTGCAGATTTCTCAGAAGCTTTCGACTCAAAACGTAGCGTATATTTCCAAACACATTACATTAAGTTTAGCTCTAAGCAGTCAGTTTTACCATATTTTTCAGTCGTTATACCATCGTTCGTGAAAATGTATCGCATAAGTAGGAACGTTCCGTTTAGTGTACACCAGTTTTTGATTTTTCAGAGAGATATGCTTAATTTCAAAAAAAAGCACAGTAGCAGACATCGTCAATAGATTTAAAATCGAAGATAGGATTAAAGTACTTCCACAAAGCGGTCGGCCAAGAATACTTAATGACGGAGAGAATCGAAAAATTGTACGAAACATAAAAGAAAATCCTCAATTAAGTGCTCTGAAATTAGCTGCTCCATTTCGAGAAGAAAGTAGGAAAAGTGTAACCTCACAGCCAATTAAACGTGTCCATAAGCAAAATGATTACAATGGCCGAGTTGCTATTAAGAAACCATATATCAACTAAGTCAATAGGGAAAAACGTGTAATGTTTGCAAAAGATTTAATTTCTAAAGAAGAATCATGGTGGAGTGATGTAATTTTTGTAGATGAGTGTAAATTTAATATGTTCGGTTCAGATGGACGAAGTATGGGGTGGCGTAAGCCAAGTTCTGAATTAAATACGAAAAACTTGCGAGCCACTTTTAAACACGGCGAGGGAAGTGTGACGCCTGGATACTGTATATCAAGCAGCTTAAAAAATTATTTTCAGTATGCCTAAACGGGTGTGTTACAAAACTATTGTGCAGTAAAATAAAAAGGTAATATTAACAAATATTAAAAGTATAAACATTCATTATAACCGACGCACAAAGTGTAGATTTTTATGGTGTCCGAATATTTTTGTAACGCGACAATTTGGTATTATCTCATTTAATTTTTAAGATTGTATAATTATTAAATTCAGTTAATAACCGTCGTACGTTTATAAACCACAATAAATGATCTTTTGAGAGAAACAGTTTGCAGTTCATTCTCTGCATAATTAACACAGATAGACAGCAGCATAGTCAAACGTACCTTACTCCGAATATTTTCGTAACTCCACTAATTCCACTTGAGATAAACATTCGATATCGTATGCAAATCTATAATCATTGTGATAACTTGCTTGTCATATTTCAAACGAATTTTAGTAGCCAATGTCACCTCGAGGTCACTTAAGAAGTACACCTTTGCGTTTCAATTTTGTATAAAAAATAATGTTTGAGGAATATGTTAAAGAAAAACTCAAGGCGTGTTAAATATCTAAAGAACCAGCATCACTTTCAAAGAAGCACACGCAGCACGTGGTGCATCCTTTTCTACCATTAAACGATCATCAAGAATTATTGCAACATTTTCTCTGGCTATTAAGACACTGGGACAAAAGAGGTTATAAGATTCACCGTGTATAATAGAACGTATAAGGTGGGACGGATTGTACTGCGGAACAGAGGGTGAGTCTAGATAAAATGCAGACTCGACATGAAACATAAAAGATTTTGTATGAGGCTTCGCTTTCAATAAAATTTATAATAGTTTCAAAGTTAGTCGCTTACACGTATTTATGTATAGTTCACTAAACCTCGGCTTAGTAGGTATTGGTGCGAACTACTATTTCTTCTTATCTTTATATTGATAAGTATTGGTTATACCGTATTAACCCATTTTTGCCCAAGAAACTGACCCTGTCGCTTTAGAAGCATTTATTATTGAAAAGCTGCACATGTAAAACAAAGTACTACTATAATACCACTGCAGATTCTCGTGTTATCTCTCGTGGGAACATTCAATACGCGTTCAACGTAATGACTGCATACAAAAAAATTTTCTACCGACCGAAAGATAGAGATAGCAGCCGAAAATGTGGGTGTACTCAATTGAGTACAGTGGGCAAAAATGGGTTAAGTGCCATTGAATCTCATAATTAGCATTTACTATTTACATATTAGCATGTTGTCGCATGCAAATTTTTACTGTATGAAACGTAATTACTCAATGGCTTGTTGCATTTTGTCTTTCAACACAGAAGCAGTTTAATACATCAATAAGGCAGTCTTAATTACACACTAGAATGAAAACATGAACATGAACAATTTAAATACATGCTAATCGGTCAATTTTAAACTTAATTTTCTCCAAATGGGAAGCATCGAACGAAAAATTGTATTCCACGTTATCGACATGCTTTTTTATAGAATTATCTTATCTTCAGTTGCATCGTTTCTAATGAGACATGTTGTATATATTAGTGTTCAAACTTTCACAGTGTATTAAAAACGTCAAGTATATAAGGAACATTTATAGAGGATTTCCTAAAAGTGATACAGCGGAAATTGTAAATCCTCCAAGCCAAAATAAATCGGAATGTCCTTTACAATTTTGATATCTAAAGCCTCGTTTTTTAGGTACATACAAGCACTTATAAAATCTGAAATTACCCATTATATAAAAATGTTTGTCATTGTGGGGATACCCAACCTTTTTCATGCGTTACATATGCAACAAAGGTTTTTCTTCCATTGTAAATAACTTTAACAAAGGCAGACTTGTTTATACTAGGAATTTATGTTGAAAGCTAACATTGCGCCTTGCAGGCCGAATTTCAATGAAAATAGAAATTGTAAGAAAGTTGTCTTCATTGTAACTTCAATTGTAAGAAAATTTTCAAACATAAAGTGGAGAGCGATTGAGAATAATTAGTATTGTAAGAATTCGCTAGTCAAACACCTCACAAAATTATACGTGCATTTTGAATGCATTATGATGCACGATATAATAACTCAGGGATGTTGTTAGAAGAATGAATGTGTGCTATAATATTGTTGCAAGCATCGAGTACAACGCCAAGTCGTTGTAAGATCGAACTGAAGCGAGCGTTCGATCTGGTGGTTCTTAAAGAATGGCGGAGGTTATTGATTCAACAGTGTCTCCGATTGACAGCTGTCGAGAGAAGATGTGTCTTCACTGAACTATTCAAACTTTACTATTCCTTGTATCATCCTGTTAATAAGCTGTAAATAGTTGAATATGTCATGTGACAGCACTCCTCGGCGTAACAATATATAACATAAATATTAGAATAAGTGCCATAAGGACCTTCTTAACGGGATATGAGACATTCTTAATAGACGCCACTGTTTTTAGTGGTGTAAAATCTAAGCTTACGGGTGCAACGGAACTTCGATATATTCCTACTAGGATATTTTTCACTAAATTGTTTAGCGAAGTACTGCGGCAAAGGTGAAACCGCGTGACGAAAACAAATAATGACGAGACCCAATCCTTCACGATGTCATCGAGTTACTCTGACTTTACTTGTAAAATCTAAATTCATTGTCAAACTTTCTTTGAAAACACTGGATTACAACAGTTTGACTGCAAATCTAAAAGAGATTCGGCTTGAAGACGTTCGTAGTGTTTTCCCGACTGATTTGGTTCTCGCTGGAGACCAGTATTTAAAATGTGTTTTACCACTAATAATTTAGTGCTAATAATAAACTGCTGGTTTAAGGAGGGCACTGTCGGAGATAGAATATGGCTGTGACATAGTGTTGGAATCGATAAGATACCGGTCCACAGTGTAACGAATCGCCAATCTAGCCGGACAAAAGCCATTTTGGTGACCGTCTCAGAATCTTTTAATTTTTATTGGGTGTTATCAGAAAAGGTTTGGAACGACTGAACACACAATCATAAATTCATTTTATAAAGACTAATAACCTTGGTATCCGCCCAAAGTTGATCGTTCCCTGTGTCTGTTTTACGGGGCAACACAGCCCTAATTTGTGCACCATAGAGACCACTGTATTTCGGAGTTTATGTATAAGATATTTTTGTGTTTCATGTTCGACAATTTTTCATAAAGTACAGAGACCCGCATTAACGTTCGGACACCGTGGTGTGCTAGACATTGTTGAATGGCCATCCTTCATATCAGCGGCTGTTTCAACTCAGCATTTGCTTCGGGCCAGGATGTTTTTTCTTAGGTCCTCTAAACAGTATACTCTGTTCAACCAAGCTCTACCCTTCGCCACAAGGACAGAAGCTTTTACCATATTTGGTTATGAAAAGAACAGTTTCACCTTCAATTAAATTTATAAAGAGCCTGCGAGAAAAGCAATTATTTTTTTCATATAAAAGTGAACGACGGGAATTTCAGTCATTTTATATTATAAAGTTTTTGAGGCTTTGTTAATTAAATAACGCGAATTAACGCATGATGGTATTTCCAGTCATTTTATATTATAAAGTTTTTGCGGCTTTGTTAACTGAATAACGTGAATTAACGCATGACGGTGTTTCCAGTATTTTTCGTTTCCAACTTCTGTTAAATCTAATACTGCCATAGCGGCAGTTGTTGTATTTAATTAAAATAAATATATTTTCGGTAATTATTTATTGGCGATTTATATACACTTTTTAATTCACATAAGTATTTATTTTAAGTCATGCTATAATTTAAAGGATTTCAAAAATAAATAAATTTTTTTATCACAAAATAAAAACTAAAATCAATCAAAATAATCCGTTATTTTTTCCACATTTTTATTTAAAAATTTGAATTATTGTTTAAATGAAAGGCTTCAAAACATTCATCTGGACATAAGGGAGGTTTTTCAACACAATTTTTACATTGAAAACTTGTGTCCTTCCGTTTACAATTTTCAGAACGTTGCTTGCATCTTTCGAAGAACTTTTGTTTTTATAATACTTGAACCTTGATATCCTGGAGGAAACGGTATTTTCTAAGGAAAGTGATGGAAACTCAAATCTATCGGTTTGTTTTTAGCGGATTGTGTTGGACGACCACTGGATGTAACTAATTAAATAAGATCTTTTCCTTCAGTGACACTTGGCGGCAAATTTAACAAATCCAATATAAATTTTTCACGAAAAAACGAGAATTTTCTCTTAAAAAAAGAGCTTTTCGGATGAAACTTTCTATAGATGTAAAAGGAATTCCAAACAACTATGTCTAGCAACTGTAATAAAACTTTTTTGTACCATCTTATGGTTTTACGAGGGCTGGAATAATATGATAGAAATTGGACAGCTCGAACAATGCCCGACATATTATCGTTATAATAAACAATGTCGATCGGTTTCATTTTCTTTTGGCCTCTTTTATTTTCACCTGCAATTAGTTATAGGTGATATGCTGTAATTATTGATAAAACATCGCGCTTGTCCTTCCACTTTGTAACATAGACTTTCTCCATATCATTTCGCCTTTTTTTCAGTTTTTTTGAGGTCACAGATTTAGGACTTCCTTTACGGTTAGCCCGTAATGCACCTGTGGTGTGAGTTTGGGATTTTAGTAATAAATTAGACAATTCTACGCTATTATAAAAATTGTCCATAAATAAATGATGACCACAATTGAGGTACGGATCCATGAGTTTCAAACTATTTCATTTGTCTTAGAATCTTTATTACCACTTGTTTCAGTTTGTTTTCCAGCGTATATTTTTACATTTAAAACATATCCGTCTTTCGTTGATAATTCAAAAACCTTAATGCCAAACTTTGCTTGTTTACCTTTCATGTATTGACGAAAGGATAATCTACCTTTATGTAGCAAAAGTGATTCATCTAATGATAAATCTAGTCTTATCGCCCATGCCCCTTCCCTTTTTTGCATTAGTATTTAAGACATCCAAAATCCTACGACAAGAGCTTGTTGACTCAGTACCATATTAGAAGGATCAAAATCCGGAATAAACGTTTTTAAGCTGAACCCGGTATACAATTCCTTACCCAGCATACAACAGTATTATTACTGTACATATTTGTTTATAATAGTGCTAACGAGTTGGTCGTTTTGTAATGTATTGCACATACTTTTTTAATATTCTAATCATTTGAAGGTACAGTCTTGAGGACCGCATTGAATGAATGCCACAAAAAGAACGTCTAAAATTACTTGACGCACGAGGTCAAGGAAAAATTGTTCGTAAAATAAAACAGGATCCTGGATTAAGTGCTTCTAAATTGACAAATGAATTGTTTAAACAATCTGTATAGAAAGTGCATCCGGTCACAGTACGTCGGTTACTGAAAAACCGCGGATATAACGGCAGGGAACCTCGTAGAAAACCTTACATAAACTAAACGAATCGGTACAAAAGATTGATTTTCGCTAAGGAATTTATTTGCAAAGATCAAACGAGGTGGGAAAATATAATATTTGATTATGAAACCAAACTTAGTCTTTTGGATCGGACGAACAAAGAATGATATGGCGTAAGACGAATAAAGAACTTTAAATCAAAAGCTTGAAATCGACAATGAAACACGGCGGTGAAAGTGTAATGGTATGGGGTTGTATTTCGACCGCAAGTGTAGGTGAACATAGTGAATTTTCATCGATAGCATTTTAGGCAAATATAAATATTTAGACATTTTAAAACAAAATTTAGTGAAAAGTGTCATTCATATGAACATATGTAACAGTTTTAAGTTTTCTCAAGACAATGATTCCAAGCATAAATCGGGGATCATACACAAATATTTATTATATAATTGATTCGCAGTATTGCACCCAGCACCTCAATCCCCGGATTTAAACACCATTGAGAATCTATTTCATCATTTAGATCGCAATATCCGAACAAAGTCCACAAAAACAATACTAGAATTAAAACAATGTTTAATAGCAGGGTGGGAATCCATTACGCAGGACTATAGAAATGAATATTTCTAATACACCTAAGTATTAACGAGAAGTTATTTAACAAGAGGGCGTTCCAAAAAAATATTACTATTGCTATAATATCTTTAAAATATGTCCATATTATGCATATTTTATATAAAACTAATGTAATTTGTTCAGTGTCTGAATATTTTTGCGACATATAATTTGAACACTATTTAACTTGTCGCCTGTTATTTAGAAAAGTTCACCTATAACGGTCGATAGGCTCCGCTATGGGCACTTCACTCTTGTACCATAGAAAACGAAATGCTCCGCTAGGGGGACATGTAAAGAATGTAGTTTTCCTTTCTATTTATGTATAATTGCTACAGTTTGGGATAATATTGTGCGTCTTATTATATTTAGTCATAATATAATCGTGCACTGAGAAGAAATATCAGCATTTATACAGGATGTTTCACCACCCCTGTCAATTTTTAAACACAGATAACTAAAAAATAAAGCTTCTAACGCAATTTCGCTATTCTTGATTTTCGACTTATTTTGGCTTGTACAGTCACCCCTTAAAATTCTTGACAGGGATGGTGAAACAGCCTGTATAGCAATATCTACCACGTTATCTACATATATGAAATATCCAATGACACTTTCGAGTTTGTCATTATTCGGGACTTGTATATCATTAAGATTTCCCTACTTACGGAAGTAATTAACTGAGATATCGACATTATTGATTATTTAGCGGACAATCTAACATTTGGCTTCTGTTATGCCTCGATGGTTTGAATCTCGCGCCAGTAGTTAGAGAGAAGGAAACGTAACACGGTATGATCCGTTCTTACGAGTCAACCCAGACAAAAAGGGAGATATGCTTGCATTATAGTAATAAAATACCCTTTAAAGCAAAAGTAAAAATAGGATATACTTTTTCTTACATATTGGAAATTTAAAAAGAAGATTTCACAAAATATTTTTATTTCGCTCTTGCTTTTTCAAATCTTTTGTAATATTCTGAATAGACGAACGGCTCATAGCTTTTAGTCATGTCATATAATGCACAAAACGATCTAAACGCATGGTTCTATAATATTTTAGATTCTAATTCAATCGTAATGATCCCGTTACGGTCGAGAGATCGTAATAATATTCATACAAATCTTTTAATACAAATTACAATTCACTTAGAGTACTTACAATGACTGCACAAGAATTTGTTGTTTCTTCGCAAAAAACACTGACACTTGAACTAGTTTGAATTCAACTTGTAGTAAAACCTACCATGGATAGATTTCAACTCAAAACCGACTTAATATTGAATTTAGACTCTCAAAGTGGATTGAAGATTACGAGCTGAGCTGACTACACTGTACTGTACTGTGAATTGTCTATCAGTAAACTGGTCCGTGTACTGACTATTGGTTGTTATACTGCTTAATTTATAGGGCTAAAATGGTGTACGTGTTGCTGATGCGAGGACTTAGTCTTACAAGGGAACATATCCAACCCGTACACGCCGATTTTGATGAAATTTATAAGGGAGATAGTTCGCAGAAAAATATTCGACGCGTATTTTTTATGTCGGCAATCGTCCAGGTTGAAGGGGTGATATCAGCCCTCAAAGTTGAGGGTTGAAAACGTATTTTTTGGTATATCTCGGAAACTAAACGATCTAGGAAAAAGATTTTTTTAAATTGTGAGTTTTTGAGTGAGGAAGATATTGATATAAAAAATTTAAAAAAAAATCATTTGTTTAAAAAATATATTAAAAATTTTAATTTTTTTATCGATTTTTCTTGCAAAATGTTAATCCATTTTAATGTAAATTTGGGTATGTGAACTATGGACTAAAATAGAGGATATGTGTTTTTGGAATTTTTTGTTTTTTGTCATTTAACAATAATTATAAGATGTATAATTTTCTTCCATTTTGTGCGAAAAGAAGTATTCGTGCACGTTTTGTAGAAGGTCTCATAAACTTTCGCAATGCTTTGAACGCTAATACTGTGTTACATATATGTTGGATGTTGTTCCTTCAATAGCCAGAGGAGGTACCGCAGGTATAAGTGTGTCGCGGTACTAATCACCGCTGTAAGGGACATAGGTACATACAGGATGTTCCAGATCTCAACCGAAAAACTTTGCCAACATGTTTGGGAGGACATTTCGAGCAAAAAATGTTATATACACCATGGGTCGATTCGTTTTCGTTTTCGTTGTTAAATGACAAAAAACAAAAAATTCCAAAAACACGTATCCTGTATTTTGGTCCATAGTTCACATACCCAAATTTACATTAAAATGGATTAACATTTTGCAAGAAAAATCAATAAACAAATTAAAATTTTTAATATATTTTTTAAACAAATGATTTTTTTTTAAATTTTTTTATATCAATATCTTCCTCACTAAAAAACAGACAATTTAAAAAAAATCTTTTTCCTAGACCCTTTAGTTTCCGAGATATACCAAAAAATACGTTTTCAACCCTCAACTTTGAGGGCTGATATCACCCCTTCAACCTGGACGATTGCCGATAAAAAGAAATACGTGTCGAATATTTTTCTGCGAGCTATCTCCCATATAAATTTCATCAAAATCGGCGTGTACGGGTTGGATATGTTCCCTTGTTAGTCTGTCCGATCCCGAATTCTTGCATGTAACTGACAAGAAGAGGTTTTTAGGTGCCCGCCTCCGATTGCTTTGATTTTCGGGTTTGTTTTGGAGGACCGAAAAGTAACAAATATGTGCTTGTTTATTTTGGCTCGTTTGCATATTTAGGGAGTGAAACCGCCCTTCAAAGTTCATAAGAAGAGGTACACAAGTTATAACACTGTGTTGAATAAAACTTGATGTAAATTTAATCTGCGTCAAAACTTGCTGTATAGATGATGTTCTTGTCGCCAGTTACCCTTATCAGGGGTAAACTACCACTAATCGTTTAAATACGCTTTCGGGAGACTTGAAACGTGTACAAAGATTCATAAGATTCTTAAGAAAACTTACAAGGAGAGTGCACGATCTTCGTCTCACCGATTTAATTGAGACTTCGCACACTGGTATATTTAATCACCCTGTTTACGAAAATACCCCATTATAGGGGCAGATACTCAATATTTTTTGAGATATTCATGATTAAAGTTTTTATACTTTTCCAGTTCGTTTTCAATAATTTCATGTGGTATAATGGGACAAACATATCAGAGTATAATCCTCTTATGACTGCTTATTAATAGTCGTAAACACACGGAATTATTTCCTATGGTGATCTTCGGATGTCTGTCGGTGATACTTTCCACTAGTTGTTTACTTGCAACGAATATACATACACGAGAGTTTGAAATTCTTGACACAAATCTAATATTTGCTGGATTAGTTATTTTCCCTATAGCACTTATGTATTCTTGTAGTGGAATGCCGTCAATAGAATCGAGAACAATTGCTTGATTTTTTTGTGGGAAAACAGGATTTTAGATAGCTCACGCGTAACTTTGTCTTTGTGGGATGTTGGAGTTTCTATTAGCGGAGTCTGTCGGTGTATGCGTGTAGGAGCTTCTGTAGTCGGGAGCTATCATTTTTATTTATGTGGGACTGCAGTGACTGCAGTATTCCACCACTTAACTTGTCACTTCACCCGAGTGTTCTGTTATTCACTTACTTCAATGTTTCGTGTTTGTATACACTCGCGACACAACATTAGACACGTCTTACCGCCTCGAGAGTCGGTAGACAATGATAATTATAATTTAATTATATTATTTCTTAAATGAATATTAACGTCGTAGTCATGCAACAGTACACATACAGATCGTTGCGTGATAAAAATAAGAGAAAAATTGAAATAAAATGTAGTTGGCCATATACATATGTTCCGTACGATTGAAAACCGCTGTCAATTCATTGGCACTTGGCAGCCTCAAATTTTTTTATTTTTTTCAATATTTTAATTTTAGCTTAATGAATTCGCGACAATAATTTGAATTAACTTTTTTTTCTGTATCAAATGAGGAAGCCAAAAGTCATTGGCTTTTCAAATATAATTTTTATGCTTAAGATGGTGCAATAGTAATAAACTGACTATATTTTGAAAATTCAAAATATAAATGATGCCGTTATAAATTATTTATAGTTATTAGAAATATTCCTAGCTTTTTGAAGGGGCGGATTTCCCATTGAGGGTAGTTGTACTTATGGTGACAATTTAGAACTCCATCTTTATAAAGTACTATTTATCTGAATTTTCTTTGCATTCCTTCAACATTTACGCGTCTTTTAAATTTATTATTATAAGCCAGACGTAGCTGACTGATTAAGGGTGGTTCACCCCCAGTAGTAATGGGAGGTCATAAGACCACTAGTCTGTCACCATAAAATAATTGATGGCCAAGGTTTCTTAAGAATTTTTGAACACGTTTGAAGTCTCTTAAGTACGTATTTAAACGATTACGGGTAGTTTACCCCCTGATAAGGGTGACTGACGGCAAGAACATCATCTATACAGCAAGTTTTGACGCAGATTAAATTTACATCAAGTTTTATTCAACACAGTGTTATAACTTGTGTACCTCTTCTTATGAACTTTGGGGGGTGGTTTCACTCCCTAAATATGCAAACGGGCCAAAATAAAAAAGCACGTATTTGTTATTTTTCGGTCTTCTAAAACATACCCGAAAATGAAAGCAATCGGAGGCGGGCACTTAAAAACCTCTCCTTGTTAGTACACGCGTATCTGACGGATTTTTGAAGTTGTTGCTCTCGAAAACGGAGCCTTATATGAAAAACTTTACTCCGCATTTTTAATTTATTTTTACACTAGGAATAACTTCTGCACTGTCGTACCAAAATGGCTATGACATCCTGTATAATTGCCTGTACTTTCCGATTATTACATACGGCGTTATTGCTTGGCTTGATTCGCTTATCTATAAGCGTGTGATGCGCCACAAAGATGTCTACTGCTGCGGATTCTCTAAGCATATAGAACAGCTTCCACGTCAGCTATGCAAGTTGTTCAGACGCATTCCATAGGTTAACCGTTAGGGGGTGATGTTGACAACCCTCAGATTTCAATAACGAAGGTATGTGTTGTCGCGGGTAACGGTTTTCGTCGATTATCAGACGGCTACCCGAGATGGTTAGCCACGTCCCCAGCGCAGCCGTATGAAGAGAGCGTTGGCGGAGCGTTCAAATTGTAAAACGTTCGCCCGCAATTACCACCAAGCGCCGCACAGTGGAACGAATGCCACATTTAGCTAGGCAAAATTAATTCTCCGAAACAGTTATACGTAAAGACAAAATTCTTTTCGCGCGCTTTATGTTTCGATGATGCCTTCTTTATGACACATTGTGCACCCTTCCGGGCACTCGGAGGGTTGCAGGGGGTGTGCATTCCCTATTTTTTTAACGAAATAATATAGACATTTTTGTAACATTGAATAGTTTTAATAACAAGAACTACACTTTGTCTGAAACGTTTCTTCAGATTTTGCATAATTAAAAAAATATTTAAGATTGACATTGCGTGGATCGAATGAGTTCAGTTAGGTGGACAAAAATTACTTTCAAAATTGTAGTGAATAACAAACGAACATCTATCACAGACACTTCTACGACAATATTTTTAGCCTTATATTGTTACAGTGCATCATAGGTTTAAGTTCCAACACCAGACATACAACTGAAGGCGTTATAACATTGTCTGTTCTAAAGATAGCGACACAGCTCATTTCGGTTTAGTATACTTCACAGTTTTATGTGCCAGCTGTTCAGTATCCAAACATTATTCAGAAATTAGTTGACGACTTGCATTTATGACACATTATCTGTATCCATTAAATTGGCACCACCAGTCGTTTACCATGACATCAGTCATTAACAGATTACATACTTTCATAGTACAGTCGGACCTCGGTAACTCGAACCTCAAGGGAAGAGCTAAAAACTTCGAGTTATAGAGGTTTCGACTTATCGAAATTTTTGAGTAAAAGAGATTTAACAACCGAAAATTCGATATACAGAAGCTTTGTACGAAGGCTAATAATTTTCCAATTATAACGGCTTAAAGAAAGAAAAATTCAATTTTTGAACATGAATTATTTATTGTATAAATAAATAAACGTAATCATAAAACGAATACTGGGTTATTATACTTGTTACATATTAAAAAAGTCTGTAATTTTGCTTTGTGTTAATGTATTAATACAGTGTTGATCGATAGCATTTTCAAGTGCGATCAAGGCAGAGAATACGTTTTCCTCGATATTATTGCATCTTTCTGTAAAAGTTTCTAGAACGTTCACTGCTGTTCTTGCCTGATTTGCTGATACCGGTGGTTCGATTACAACAGGCTCCTCGTCATTCAGGTCCTCATCGTCTATTGCAACTTGGGTGGTAAATTCAATAATTTCCGAATCAGTTAATGATCCGTTAACAAAAACTTCGTCGTCACAGTGTACAAAATCTTCAAACGTTATGTTTCCGACGTTGTAATATAACAAAACTTCATTCCATTCGGCTTCTATATTACGACTTGCAACAGGCCCCAATTGTTCTTCAAAATTGTCTTCTATTTGCAAAGAAAACCCACAAGTTTTAAAACAGTTGACTATTGTCTGGTGTGTTACATTTCTCCATGACTTATCTGCTATTCTCATTGCTTGTAAAATTGTGATGGAGGTGCTTTTCCTTTTTTCTATATATGATAAGATTTTTTTTACAACTTCCTTTCTGTATAAAGTTTTAAAATTTTTTATAATTCCTTGGTCTAGAGGTTGTAATTTCGAAGTAGTGTTCGGTGGTGAAAATTGCACTTTGACTGATTGAAGCGACGGGATATTGTTGGGTGCCGTACAATTGTCTATGAATAAAATAATTTTTCGCTTTTCTTTTTTCATTTTTATATCCAGCTGAATTAACCAGTCCGCAAACAATTCGGCGGTCATCCATGCTTTTTTATTGCTCGCATAATCTAAAGGCAATGATTTACAGCCTACAAAGCATCGCGGTATTTTCGATTTTCCTATAATTAAAAGTTTAAGTTTCTCTGTTCCTGACATATTGGCCGCTAATAAAATTGTTACTCTTTCCTTGCTATGTTTGCCTCCCTGACATTTTTCATTTTTGAATGTCATTGTTCTGTCGGGAAGACATTTATAGAATACCGCAGTCTCATCTGCATTAAACACGTTTTGCGGTCCGTAATCCTTTAACAAAGCTTGCAAGTTTACTTTCCATTCGTGACAAACTTCATCTTTGACGCTAGCGCTTTCACCGCACAACTTTCGGAAAACAATATTATGCCTCTTTTTAAATTTCTCTAGCCACCCATTGCTACCCCTAAAGTTGCTATGGTCCAGTGATTTGGCAAAAACTCAGCTTTTTCTTGCATAATTGGCCCTCCTATGCTAACATTTGCGTCTCTACCCTGTTTGAACCATTTTATTAAACATTCCTCGATATCAGGAAATCCTGCAGATCTTTTCCTTTTACGATGCAAATTGTCACACGAAATTGTACTTTTCTGCATAATTTCATCTGCATTTTTCAAAATTGTCGGAAGAGTGCTCGTAGGAATCCCGAATTCCTTAGCGATATCCTTTTTCATTTTTGATCCACTTCTCACTGCTTCAATTACATTCACCTTTTCGGAAAGTGGTAGTGTGTTAAGCTTCCTCTTAGAACTCATTTTATTCAACGTAAACGCAAAAGTTAAAGACACGGGAGATGATGACAATTGTGCGTTCGACTGACAAAAAACGATTAGCATACATGGATATGCACGTGGTCGAAGGGCGAAGAAGTAGGGATACGGCTTGTGTCATCTTATGTTATTTGAGACAATCCTAACGGATGAAAGAAAGGAGACAATATCGAATGATTTGTTTCTGACATCTTGTGACACATAGCTATAAACTTCGAGTTGCAGAGGCAGCGGCGATAGAAATTCGACTTATAGAGGTAAACTTCGACTTGTAGAGGCCTGGCTATTCTAACTTCGAGTTACAGAGGTAAAATAGTGCATCTGGACATGTGGCAAATAATTCGAGTTAAAGTAAGTTTTATTTCGACTTATAGAGGTTTTCGCAGCGGAGCGGAAGGGAATGAACAAAATTGTAGTCTTATAGAGGTTTTCGAGTTATAGAGGTTCGAGTTATCGAGGTTCGACTGTATTTATAATATTTTTTAAGTATGCAAAGTATGAAAAGATATTTCAGACAAAGTTTATTTCTTTTGATTAAAGTTATTGAATGTCACCAAAATTTCTATATTATTTCGTTTAAAAAATGGGGGGTACGCACCCCCTGCAACCTCCGAGTGCTTGGAGGGGTGCACAATGTGTCATAAAGCAGGCATCATCGAACCATAAAGCGCGCAAAAAGAATTTTGTCTTTACCTGTAGTAGTTTCTGAGATATTAATTTTGTCCAGCTAAATGTGGAATTCGTTCCACTGTGCGTCGGCGCAACGGCAGACTTCGACCCCTGAGCGGGAGAACGCTGCCGTTACGAACAACTGTATTTTTTAAAGTCTCCAGTTAGGTATTCTACAGGGTGATATCGAAATAAGTGGTCTAACTTTGGTGCCATTTTTACTCATCCTAAAGATGAAAAAAGGTCATATAAACATAAGTCAGCAAACTCTTTCTTTCCGAGATATAAACACATCTAATTTACATCGAAATTTCGCATGAGTAGCCACCACACGTATGTACAATTGCACTAATCGGTGGATCAACAGAGGCAGACCAGCTGCAAGATCTACACGATCCACTGACTTAAATTCTTTGGATTTTTATTTGTGGGGACATCTTAAACGTTTCGTATAACGAAAGTATGTATAACGGAAGAACTTGAAACACTGGATAGAGCAGTAATGGCCACATGGCAGCAAGAGTAGCTCGTGAATACAAAGAGAACATCGACTTTTTGCTTCACATACGATGTTAAGTTGCGTTCATAAATAATCGGTTCAAACAGAATCGGAAAGTAAATGATTTGGCAACAGCCTCTGCTCCGTTTAGGGCCATGCGTTTTAGAAGAAATTTGTTCGGAGACTCTTTCTGTCCTACTTGAGTTACCAATAAAGGAACTATGAATCACGTCATGTTCAAATACAGCGTGTATAATATATGAATCTTTAAGTCAGCATATTAAATTTGTATACATTACAGCTGAAGAGTTTGATAAAAAATTAGATTTCACTAAGCGACAAATGCTCTCAATGTAAGTTTCGTTTGTTTAATTCCGCTCAATCTTTTCGTTTATTTGGGGTGTCGTGTTTTTAACACTCTTTGTGATTTATTCCGTTTTCAGCTTACTGATTGTTTGCAGCGTGGATGTTGTAATCAATATATGAGATTTGTATTTCGTGTTCAACGCAAATAAAGTAGCAACACACTTCAATGCGATTCGGGAGGGGCAACGTCGGTATGTGTGGTGTTTCAGATGTTGCAATGATTGTGATTACATTCTGTGTACTAGGATTGAGTTCCAAGGGGGTGAAATTAACAACTGAAGTACCGCAAATTAAAGTGGTAAAATAATCAAGTAATAAATCCTCGATCGGCGGCCATATGAAACGTTTCGTGAACCTTACCATCACTTCAATTATGGGATGCGAAAATCCGTGTACTGAAATAAATACTTGTCAACGGAAAAGTTTTGTAACGAATAATCCAGCATATGTCATTGAAATGTCGCAGTAAACGGCGGCGTTATTGAGAGGTGCCTTTATGCGTTTTAATTGTAATGAAGTATCCGAAGCGAGTAAGAACGTTTTCAGTTCTTTGTCCATCTACTGCGACGCAGTCAAATTTTCATAGTTGAGTGTTGCGGTAACGGCCTCTACGCGGAGTAAGGCTTAGGCTACTTCATTACTTTCTCCGGTAACGTTTCCTATGTCGGTGATTAATTGATTAATACAGGGTGCTGAGTGCAAAACATGCACTAATTCTGTTCGGGTCATAGACCCGGCGTAAAAAATTACTTACATATTTTTGGAAGCTAGGCTATAATATGATATTTTTATGCTTGTTATATAAGGATACAATAACTAATCTGAAAATATTCAATAAAATGAAAATTTATTTGCAGAATTACTAAAATAAGTAAGATAGAAATAGTAAATTTAAAAGTAATAAAATATACGTGTTAACGCCAGCGGCGGTCTTGGTTTATGGCACGGCCAAATCTTTTTATGTGCTTCAGGACATCGGTGAAGTCCACATCTGGTCGCCAACCGCTAGGCAAAATTAATTTGCACGGCGGCCAGAAAAGACTAATTTTTACGGTGCATTTGATTGCTGAAGTGTCGTGTCATAAACGCAACCACCCGAAGGGTAACGGTAGGCCCGCTCGGGACGGTTCAACAGAATTCGCGAGCGAGCCCGCGCTCAGAGGAAAATCCTCGCTGTTGCCAAACTTCCGTCCACCGACGACAACCCCTCCCGCACTCTACGACCCCCTCCACTCCACGAAAATGTCATTGGAAAGGATGGAGAAACCTTCATCGTGGATTTTTGTAAAATCTCAAACATGGTACTCTAGAACGCTCTGAGGAGCACCTAGAACGCTCTCAGCAGCACAGAACGCTCTGAACAGCACATTAGATCAATTGTACTTAGAACGCTCTGAGGAGTACATTAGACTTTGCACATTAGAACGCTCTCAGCAGCACACGGAACGCTCTGACCAGTACATTAGATTTTGTAGAACCGTGGCTTCCACAGACAATTAGTAGAGCATAGTTTAGTCGAACACACTGCTCGCAATTTGTATCAAAGAATATACGATTATTAGTGTGAAACTTCGCATTTTGTCCTTCCGGAACAAGGAAGGTGGTCCTTCGAGTTAGTTTGGAAATAATTACTTAGTCGGCACACCACGTGCAAACGCCAACAAGGCCCGAACGATTTTCAATCAACCACGGGCGTTAACAATACGATATTCTAATTTTTACAGTTAGTACAACAATAATACGTGTGTTTTTTGCACTTTATGCACATTGTATTTGTTTTGTTATCATTGGATGGTGGGCAATATTTACATTTTACTCTCTCGGTGGTTTGTTGAGGTACTGAACCCACTTCATCAGATAGTTGTTGCCTTGATGATTGTACTATTTGTATAACTTCTAATGTCCGTGGTAACGCTGTTCTGCTTTGAATCAAAGGTTTTATGAGTTGAAGCCCTAATTCTTGCAGAAAAAAACGACTTTTATATCATTTTCCTGCTTTCCAAGTTACATAAGTTTCTCGCCAAATGACAAAGATATTGTTCCGTCCAACGGAACAAAAGCACGTGAGGATTTCATTTGGTACATTTATCATAGGTTCGCGACAAAAAGGCTATTTTTTATAAAGACGTTTTAGCGTATTGCCGGCAATACAAATTAAATTTTCCTAACAAAGGACTTAGAATTTCTACTCTGTGTCAGCCTCAATAGTCAAGCCAGGTCATAAAACTCAGCGATTCCGAAGAGTAAATTAAAAACGGTACACCAAACGGTACACGTGCTCGAGCGTTTTACCCGGAGGAAAAACCGCAGCGTTGCCAAACCTTCGACGTCCTCACGTCCTTGCAAGGGTCACCCCATCCTATCCGAGAAAATGGCGCGCTACGGGCGCATGGAAGGGTGGTGTGACACTCCAGGGGTACGCTGATTGGAAAATTCAAATGTTTCGAACGAAGACAAATAGCGCACTCCATTAGCGCACAGAGCGTCACTTTTGGGACACTCAATTATTAATTCTTAAACGATCAGTCGTGAAACAAACATCAGCCCTGAAAGATCAATCAGTCGTTAAACATCGTTCAGTCGAAAACGATCATTTGTAACGCAACATTCGTGAATTCATTCGTATCGACACAGTCTGTCTTCGACCATTGCAAGAAACAGCATCAGTCAACTCGCATATCGTTCAGCAATCATTCAACGATTCATTCAATAGAATCAGGTTCATCATTCGAAACTAGATTTAGATCCAGTCCATTTATCTCTCATACTTGAAACAGTTGTTCAAAATTAATGTTTCGGATAACGCGTCGCGAAGACCGTGTACCAGATAGGTGAACCCGAGATTTACAACCTCGAGAAGGAATATTAATCCGCGCGGCCCTCTCGTGACGCAACAATATTGTATACAGATACATCGATCATATTGAAAAAGATGATCATAGGCCACCTCTTCGTTTGCCGCTTGCATGTGTAGTTCGTTCTAACTTGGTCTAAAGTATCTACAGCACCTTTAGTTTTGTTACAATCTAAGACTATTTCCGTTTTTTTTTGTGCGACTCATGCGAAATCTTGGCATCATGACGGAATGTACTGAGAAGCAAAACATTTTTATTTTTTTGGTACATATGACACTATTGTTGTATTTTGCGGTAAAACTGACGTTTAGGGGAGGCAGCCCCGATGACCCTGATCTTGACATATATTATCAAGGTCATCCTCCTCAGTAATTTTCAGGTTTTAGCCGTCGCTTGTTTTTTATTAAAAAGTTATTAACAAAAAAAGTGTGCAAAATGTAGCAGTTATTTTGAGTATTGAAAGGCATAAAGGACTAATATGTATGTGGAAATGGTACATGTATGAACGAAGAAAAGTCGTTTGAAGCAGGAAATCGTTAATGGACAAAGGATTATGATATAAGAAATAGTCGACGAGTATGCGAAATGAGAATTTTACTGAGTATTTAAACGGTCTAATGGATATATAGAACTCATTATTTCAAAGAAAGCCTTAATGCGTCTTGGAATTTTTGACCCCCCCCCCCCCCCCCCCCCAATACAAGCCAACCTAACTGATTTTTTAATTAAATTCAGGATAGAATAGTTTGATTTGTCCCAAGGACATATTAGGTTAGGGCGGGACCCTCCCCCTGCACCCTCCCCATAATCTAACCTAACCTAACCTAATGTGTCCTTGGGATAAATCGAACTATCCTATCCTGAATTTAATTCAAGAATGAGTTTGGTTGGGTTGGATTTCTTTTTGGGTGGGGGTGCATGTGTTGAAGTTTGGAGCGGGTTTTTCATTCAGTAATGGCCAGGTGTTACGACATGTATCAACTTTGTTGCAAAATGGATCTCCTTACGTGTTCTATATTTAATAATCAATAACTTTGTAAACAATAACGAGCGACGGCTAAATCCTCTTGAGCGTTACTCAAGAAGGTGTCCTTGATAACATATGTCAAGTTCAAGGTCATCGGGGCTGCCTCCCCTAAACGTCAGTTTTACCATTTTTTCTTATAGTATGATAATCATTACTATGATACATACTATATTTGATTCAATCCATATGACGTGAAAAATGGTCACATTTTATATTATATCCTTTGAGTTGTTTTGCAAGGTCATTTACAACGCGAAGGCCTTAATTTTTTAAAGACATAGTTTTACCGGCACATACATTTTACCGATACCGACGTTGTCGAATCTTGCTAAGAATTCCACGTTACGGGTCATAATGACCCGAACGTAATGAATGTAACAATTTTGATTTTGCACTTATGTACTCAATTTCTCAAAAAAATTTATTCAGTACTTTAAAACATGCATAAAAATAAACAAAGTCAATAAGTCTATATCCAATAAGATAGTAAATGAAAAAGTTGTACGAGCTTAAAAACATAGTCGGGTCACGTAGACCCGAACACAGCAGAAGGGTTAAGAGAAACAGTCTAAGACTTCAGATACTTATGTGGAATGATGAAAATGTCAGGATGAATGAGTGTGAATGTATGTGAGAGAGAGAACGGATGAGCGCATGCGTGCGAATGATTTGTTAATTGATGCGTGATTGGTGTGTGAGAGGTCATGTCACTTAGCGACAGAGACGATCGACAAATCAAAAGACGTTAGACGCTGGACGACAAAAGACAAAAGGACGCTGGACAACAGTCGAATTTAGACGGTCGGAGTGAACGCATAGAATGGTATAGGCGAATAGACGGTAGACGAATAGACGAAAGAGTAGAAGAAGAGGCGAAGAAGTGGACGCAACGGAAGGTAGACGCGACGAAGAGACGATTAGACGAACGCGAAAGACGATCGAGGATGTGTTGACTGTTCCTTTCCCTGCTATTGCCAATCGTCTCTATACATACATATAGACATACATTGATATATACATATACATATCACACTTATAATACTCACGAAGTGGAATAAAAAATGACTAATCAACATACGTTCTAAAATCAATCCTTTCGATGTAAAATAAATTTTTATTTTTACATGCGTTCGATATCGTTAGTCTAAAGAAAATGAAACAAATAATGTGGAGGACTTACGACTACGAATAGAAAATGCATGTCCTATAATACGAGACATGGAAGGAATATTTGAAAATGTACGTCGATCTCTGATCCGCAGATGTGAGTTTTGTATTGAAATGGACGGAAGACATATCGAACATCTGTAACAAATGTGAAGATAAACTGCTGTATTTTTTATTCAAAGGATTGATTTTAGTACCTATGTTGATTAGACATTTTTTACTCCACTCGGTGAATGCTATAAGCACCGACATAGTCTTCGACTTTTTCTTCGAACATCCTGTATAATCTATGTATTGGAACTGCCCTGGCGCACATTAAGGCGGTCCTTAGTTTTAGGGGTCAAAATTTTAAGTTGAATTTTCTTTTACATGACCTCCGAAAATTGTGACACTTTGTGAGAAAATGGTTTCTACAAAATTTCAGTCATTGGACAAAGAGAATCCGTGCCCCATTTGAGTTGAAGTTTTGAAATTTTAATGATTTCACGTCAATTTCGGACATAATTGTGTTCCGCAATTTAGAAGCATTAGTGAATATTTTTTAATAAGTGTACAATTCCTTAGATATATAATGGGAACATTAGTGTTTGATTTACAACAATATAGTAAAAATCGTTGAATTTTACCATTGAACTAGTTAGCATATAACACAGTATCTAACAAGGAACTTTACCGAGTTGACACACTCCGATTTTGATGAAGTTTCGATGATATGGTTCTCAAAAAATATTGGACACGTATTTTTATACATCGGCCATCGTCCACTTTGAAGGAGTGAAAGCAGCCCTTGAAGTAGGGGGTAAAAAACCTATTTAGCAGTATATCTCGAAAACTATTGGAGATAGAAAAAAAGTTTAAATGCAGATTTTGCCTATTTTTAAATACCGAATCAAACTATATAAACAGTTTTATAAAAAATTAATTTGTTTAAAAAAATATATTAAAAATTTACGTATTTTTGCCAATTTTTCCAGCAAAATGTTGACAAATTTTTATGAAAGTTTGTACACGTAAACTTTGGATCAATATAAAAAATACGGATGAATTCAAAGTTTTAGTTTTCACCTTGCAAATGATATTACTGTATGCGCAATATGAACACATTTTGTTTCCGATGAAAGTTTTTCGGTTCGTATGATCAAGGTATCAGTATGTTGTTATGACATATCAGGCAATTGCACTACCCTACATGATATTATTGTATTTGCAAGGGTAGATATCGATAGAGCTGGTAAAAAAAACTCATTCCTCAAATTCCCTTCGTAAGGGGTATGGCAGACCCGCGCGGCGCAAGTAACGATCGTGCGGGTCGCGGTCAGATATAGACTGTAATTAAAAAAGTAATCAAGTTTGAAATGTTGGTTTTATTCAGGTATCCCAGGCTGTTTTTACGAAAAGAGCTGTTCATTTTATGGGATCCCAGTGTCCCCAGTATCGAACGAGTAAAAGTGCACCAACGTGTTCAAATACAGTAGAACCTCGATTAACCGAACGTTTGAATCCGAACATCGGTTATCCGAACATTGGTTGCCCGGGTAAATATTGTGAACATACATATGTCTGCCAGAGACAAGCTAGAATATCGTTAGCATACCATTATCAGTTTATCTTTTCACTGGATACCAACATGTCAACGAAACATAAGCATACCGTTTTATCAATTCAGGCGAAACGTGAAATTTTAACTCTATTGAATAGTGGTGAAACTATAAGTGAAATAGCAGCGACTTCCGGGATTTGAAAATCAACAATTTGTGACATAAAATACGAAAGTGTGAAATTATGGATTATGGCGAGGGTTCATCGCAGTGCACACGAGAAAGTATGAAATCTGATAACAATAAAATTCTTGACGTGGCTCTGTTTGAATGGTTTTGTCAAAAGAGAGACAAAGGAGAGCCTACATCGAGGCCTGTCATATGCGAAAAAGCTTTACAATGTAATCGAAAATTGAATGAAGGTTGTAACTTTAAAGTATCATCGGGTTGGTTAGCAAAATTCAAATCACGTTACGGTATTCGTGGGTTGAATATGTCAGGCGAGAAGCTGTCATCGGATAAATCTGCAGCTGAGATCTTTAAAAACGAATTTATAGAATTGTAAACGAATGACTATGATGTGTTACAAAATGTGTACAACGCAGATGAAACTGGTTTATTATGGAAATCATTCCCGCGAAAGACTTAGGTGTGTCAACATGAACGCCCAGCACCGGGTCATATCATAAGGTCAGTAAAGATAGAATCACGGCTCTTTTCCGTGCGAATGTCGCTGGAAATCATAAGCTTCCTGTTTCATTAATTGGAAAAAGCAAAAAACCTCGATGCTTCAAGGATGTAAATTTGAGTGCTATACCTGTTACATACAGTGTGTCCGCGCCAAAATGATACAGGCCCGTAATTTCTGAAGTATTAAAAATACAAAAAAATTGTTTATATGAAGCTTGTATGGTTCAAGCGGACCAATGTTTTGGCGAAGACGAATTCTTTTTACGTTATTATTTTCAGAAATATGAAGTTCAAGTTTGTTTTTTTAAATGGAACTATATGTTTTTCTTCAGATCATTCGATTTTGCTTTTCAAGATGAATTCACTGACCTTCAATGTATACACCCGATTTTTAGTGGTTTCGCTTGAACCATACAAGCTTCATATAAACAATTTTCTTGTATTTTTAATACTTCAGAAATTACGGGCCTGTATCACTTTGGCGCGGACACACTGTATATGGCCCAAAAAAATGTTTGGATGGATTTTAACATCTTTACTGAATGGTTTTCAACGATTTTTGTGCCAGCAGTGAAAGAACGACAGTTAATAATGATAGATAACGCAACAAGCCATCCATCGTGTGATATACTAAATGACAAAGATGAGTTTATAAAAGTCTACGTTCTGCCGCTTACCGTTACATCATTGACACAGCCTATAGACCAAGGCGTAATTGAGTGTTTCAAACGATATTATAAGAGACATTTAATGCATAAATTTATTCTAAGATGTGATAATACTGAGAATGATGTATTAAATGCATATAAAAAGTTAAACGTAAAAGAATGTATATATCTCTTGCTAATGCGTGGGATGACATTACAAATTCTACTTTATAAAATTAATAGAATAGGTTATTATCAGACATAACACATACATATTGAAGATAGCGATAAAATATCCAAAATATCGGATGATGTTAGATAAATTCTATTAAGTTTAAATAACATACCAGGATGTACAAATTGTGATGAAAGCGATGGAACAGAATGGCTCGAAAATGACAAAATGAACAATATAAATGACGACGAAATTATGGAAAGGGTTAAAGGGAACTATAACGAAGGAAGTAATCACGAAGATGATATATCCTCAAATGACATTCCCACGGATTCGGAAGCATTCACAGCATCAGAGTTAGTTACGAGATGGAATGAAGCACAGAAAGAAAGTACTCCCGCGGAATTACTAACGTTAAAAAAAATATGCAATTTAGCAGCTCAGAAAGATTGGAAGAACAAAGATGTTTAAAACATATGTATGTAGTATGTGTGATATGTAATAAATTATAGTTTTTCATGTAAAATGTAGTTATAATCTGAGTCGTTTGATTATCCGAAAAAGGCGATTATCCGATCATCTTGAACGCCATTAATTCGGATAATCGAGGTTCTACCGTAGTAGGTATATACATACAAAATACATCTATATGAAAAGGATTATATACATTTATAGCAATAATTACAATTTTCGAAGAAATGGCTGAAACACCAGCGTTCCTGGCACCATAAATATTTTAAAGCACTGACTTCTGCACATTCGTACCAAATCGTAGTATCAATGTGGTGAAAACAGAACTCAACTAGATATTCAAAATTTTCTGGTCTGTTACTTCTTATAAATGTTATAAACAAAAACTAATCAGTGCTCGATTGGTAACAAATTGCTAAAATACCGTATTCCCTGGATTAATGTAACGGCGTTCGTGGCAGAGAAATTACATTAACCCGAGGTAATCGAGATTGTCATCACCTTCTCGGGGACAGTTTTTATGAGCGTAACTTAAATAGAGATATTCTGAGAGGGAGACACCGAGGTAGAGCATCGGCCAGGTACACTGAAAAACAAACAATGTTCTTTTTCCATTATAGGATGACTCACTCATTGCACTTGTCTTATCTTTTTCAACAGCCAGTCGCCAGTCGAAAGATTGCGTGGACTTGCTCTAGCACACAGAGGCGTTGTTAACGTGCACCTTAGCAGAGTACATGGTACGCTCCTAGCGGGGTTTTTTCCATCATAGAATTTCAAAGAAGGGACCGTGTTTGCATCGAGCTTTCGGCGCCAGCACGCTCCAAAAGACCCAAAACGGCAGAGAGTATGATAAGACACAGAAACTGCGAAGGGTGACCGCGTCCACCCCTTGCAGCAGTCCGCGAGGCGGCTCCAACGTTCTCCAACCCGGAGTTTTCCCCGGCGTTGCCGAGTTTCCGCCCACCAAGAACCAGAATCCCCCCCCGGACTGCGCTCAGGGCGCAGTGGAAGGGAGGTGCGAGGCTTCTCATTTTTAGTACTTTGCAAAACAGATCGGATTCGCTCGAATACAGGCTTAACATACTTGGCTTCGGCTCAAACACTCGTGCATTAGCATCAAGTCGACATAAAACACACTTGCCTTCGGCTCATTTATTAAACATCCTCGGCTTGTAATTAGTGTAAATATATTCTTAAAACCTCAACACTACATCTTTTCTCCAACCTGGAGGTGGTCCTTCGAGCTAACATAATTATTGTGGCACTCAGCGTGCAAACATCAACAAGGCTCGAGCGATCCCTTGGATCAACCACGAGCAGTAACAGGCGTGTTTCGCACAAAAGTGTGAATAAATTCAATTTCTGACTTGACAGATAATGAAAATGTAAACAAAGAAAAATGTTTTCACATATGGCTATTGTAATAGCCAAAGTATGTTTTGTCTTTAAAAGTACTGCTGACTGCTCTATAAACGTTTAAAATTTAACCAAACTATCAAGGCACTTCACCAGTCGCTCTCCTACTACTGTGTTTACCGCATCAAAGATTGTAACAGATCTGTGACATAGTCGACAGTATAATATGTTCCAAGACGCACGAAATGATTCATGGATCACCCTTTTCTGGTTACTTTAACGCTTTCTGCAACATTCTTAGTTAGGCATATTTTATTTGCGAAATTTTTATGTTCAATACGCTCTATGGAAAATCTTCCGCATTGCTCTACATTGAAAATTGTTTTATTGAGAAGGTGGAAGTGTACACTATCGAAAGAAAAAATTCATCTGCTCCTTTTTTTAAAAAATCGGAAATACTAATCACATACGCAGAATAATTTGCTGAACCACCACGCCATCGAACCACACTGTCCGCAGTGCGACCTCTTAAAAATGTTAACTAAGATGTGGTTTTTCGAAATGGTCTGTTGCTTTCGGGTAAGGTAATAAAGTAATATACTAACGGAATCCTAGTTTCGCACTATCATATTTTGCAGATTGTTTTGTTCATAATTCTTATGCATATAGTCAGTCACCAGCTGGCAATCTAGTCGATTAGAGTGAAGAACAAAAGTTTTTAGTTGGTCAGAATGGCCATGCGAAAAGTATTACATCAAAACTATATTGAGTTTGGTCGTAACGTCGAAAGATTAACGAATTTTCAGAAGAGGCATTAGAATGTCGTAATAAAATATAAGGAAATGTCAAGACGAACATACGCAAAAAGGAATCTTTACTACAATGAAATAAAGATCTCTTTTATCGCCTACTGACGTCAACTGATCCTTTTTTGGCAATTACATACGAAATTCTGGAACAACATATAAAAGAAATCTTAAAACATCTTAAAGAATTACTAATGATCCGGAATCTAAGGACAGACGAGACAAAGACGGAATTTCAGGAAGGAGATTATTCGTTTCTTCGAGATTTTTGTAAAGTATCCATTGACCTTGTTCTTATGTGAGTATGTGTTGAATGTGCTGTGCAAAATACAATATAAAATCATTGCGACTATACATAAGTAATTTTTATGTGCTGGTTTACTAAAAATTAGTAAAACTGTTCAATATCACCTTCACTTTTCAGTTTACAAGAAAAATAACAAAATATTTCAAATCACCAGGTCGAAATACGAACAAAACAGCATAGAATAATTTATTCACACTTTTTCGCGAACACGTCACTGCGCTGCGGAGCGAGGTTGAGATATGTATGTGGTGGGAATACGAATTTTACACAAGACCGAGGTGAGAAATGTTTCACTGATTCGGGTACCACTGTACCTTTTCTTTCAATAAAAAATCGAGAACGCCTTCACTTCTTCAAATGGCATCATACAATTTTTTCTACACGGTATTGTAGGTGACATTGAGACAAATTCAATGATATAGGACAGAGGCATTTTTGTTCAATGACTTGCTGAGAATATTGTTTTTAATCTAACGAGGGCCCTTATGCACGCGTAAGTCAAATACAAATGTTCTTCAGTGTGAAATCCGCTTCAAATCCATATTATACTTTTTCCGCGATCGCACGAACATAATAATATGTATTTCAGGGCAACAGCGCCCGTGATGACGTGCACTTTCGAACACCACCTCCCGTGCGATACCGCACACCGAGCGTGCCGCTCAGAAATCATTATTCTCTCGCTACGCTTCGCACGAGCAACATCTCTATCAGCTCTAGAACGTACTCGCGATCGCAAATTCATCCATTATAAAAGTTAGTCTCGCGCGACCGAACGAGCCTAGAGTGGGGCGTATCTCCACCGTAAGAGGTGCCTCGGCTTGCCACGAGTCGGTTTTCTCCCCACTCCTTAGCCGAGTTTATAAGAGAGCTCACCGACGAGTCGAGCATCATTCTGCTATCGCGAGCTGCAGTAGTGACCGAGCGACCGAGCGACCGAGCGACTGATTCGAATATATTCCTCTGCATTATATTTATTCTTTGTTTCGATTAAATGAGTTTATCAGAGAGCTCACCGGCGAGTCGAGCATCATTCTGCTAGCACGAGACGCATTAGTAACATCGCGACCGAGCGACCGATACGATTATACTCCACGCGTTATATTTAGTTTTCGTTGATTAACACGTTCGACGTGGAGCCGATTTTACTGGACTTTCTATTCAGGCGGCGGAGAGCTGTCAGCGGATGCTTGGTCATAGGAGTATAAACAGAAGATAACGCGCTCAACGCGGTTTCAATTTTATTTCAGTTTCCGTTTGGACCATGGGGGGGGGGGGGGGGGCCTTCAGCAAATGCACAAGTATAGAAAGTATAAACAAAAGATAGTGGGATTGAGAACGGTAAAAAGACGACCACCAATAGACGATCAGTTAGTCAAAGCCACCAGAGTAAAGACATCATTTGAGGAAAGATAATTTTCGTTCGTTTCGTAGAAATCTTTCCATATTATATGAATTAGAAAATTTATTTTTTAAATTTGATATTGTTGGTCCTCAGGGATTGATATCACCTGAACGGAAAGTTTAGTGTCGGTCCCCAGAGATCGACGCCGCGTTTAACGTGTTAAAAGGCGTTTACTCTATTTGATTTTATGATTTTACACCCTGTCCTACGAAAAATGCGTGTAGCGGATCGAGGACACCCGAACATAATAAAATATGCGCTTCGGTACGAGGATCGCTGTAGCACGAGGTGTCATCCACCCAATGCACATCCATCCCTTCGGGAGGTGGAGGTAGCCATAGCTCCGCCTCCACCCGAGGAACCATACCCATGCCTTCGGGAATTCCTCGGGAGAGGGAGCGGACATAATTCCGCCTTTGCCCCAGGACCCATGTCCATCCTTTCGGGAACTCTTCGGGGCAGGGAGGACCCATTCCTTATCCAACAACGCATCCGATGTCTCTCGCCCTCTGGACATGTGCAAAAATCGAGTCGGCCCGAATTTATCGACCTACGCCACCAGAAGGTACAGAGAATCAACAACCTGCTACATTCACCGTCGGGTGCCGCGGGTTCGATTTACACCCTTGCAAACGGGAACGACATTTGCTTTGCGTGCGGATGAAATAATAGGAATATATTGGGTACGTCGATATTTAAGGGCCTCTCGATTCCCTCTCTGCTCAATCTACCGCGATCCTATAATTAGTGCCCGCCGCGTTAGCAACTGCGTCGACTGCCGCGACCGGACGTAACACCAGTAATGCTTTATCACTGAATGTGAACAGTCAACAGAACATATACAATAAATACCTTGTTCATGGTACATATGTAACCGTATTATCTAATATTGAACACCAAGTAAGTACTCAAACTGCAAGCCACCTTCCGCAACGCAAAGTTCTGCTCTTTTTATTAAATTTCGAAACATAGCACGAAATAACCAACGGAGTGCAAAGGGCTAGACTTGGTTGCAGCCGTAAACGGTCGCCACGAAGCAAATGGTGGAACCCCATTATAACGTTTTCGCCTTACCCGGGTAACACGGCTTTGCCCGGGCACACGCCAGTCTTGGGAATAATGTGAAAAAATTTTACACAAATAACTTTTCTGTCGAAGAAGGGGAAGGAGGCCCAAGAAAGAAAGCAAGGGAAATAGAAGTGCTGGAAGAAGCCAGGAAGAAAGGCAGATTGATGGGAATATACGCGGCCAGTGGAAACCTCAAGAGGGAGGTTAGCATGGAGGTCAACGAGACAGGGAAGAAATTTTTGAGGCGATGAGGGACGCCTGGAAAAAGAAGAGCGGCAATCCGGATAATAACGGGTGAGAGGCGCTTTAACTGATAGATCGCTAGTGAAATGAGAACCCTTCAGAGAAAGGGTGTGAAAGTGGTCGACCGATCAATTGACCAGCGGAGGGGAGGTTAACGAACCCTGAATCCGAAAGGGAGCAGGGGATCGGAACGACCCTTACCTCGAAGAAGAGGAACAGAGAGTCAGGAGAAAAGGTATAAAAGGGGCATACGGTAATGGCCACGCCCACTACAAGGTCTGCCCCGACGAAAAGGAGAAATGAGAGCCCCAAAAATAGAACCTACGCCGTGACGGTAAGGTCGAATGGGGGAGAGGGGGCGACCTTCCAGGCCACCCTCGAGGAAATACAGAAAAAAATACAATTGGATGGAATAGAAGTAAAAAGCGTGAGAAAAACCTACTTTGCAGAAGACGTGCTCATCCAGGTAAGAGCAGAGGATGGAGCAGAAACACTGGCCAGGAAAATCAGGCTGGCAGGTATGCATGTGGCCCGGCTGGATGGCAGAAGTAAAAGACTCCACATCCATAACCTGAATAGTGCTACAAAAGAAGGGGGAGTAATCCGGAGTACACGGAGTGTGAGTGTACTCTTGTACTCTTCACAATCGTGATGAAGAACACAGTACGCAACATTAATTTTTGTACTTACAATTAGCCTATATTCGCCCGACTTCCGTCTCCTTTTTCCTTCATCCTTTCTGTACTTTCATTCGCTTCCTTCTTTCATCCTTCCCTACATTTACAACTCCATCATCCACTCCCTCCTTTCTCCAGTATTCTTATTACGTTGTTCTGCCCCCCATCCTCTTCGTTTCCTAATCTCCTACAACTCTCTGTAACATCTTTCCATGTTTCCTCTTTCTATTCGCACAGCATATATCTCCTTTCCTCCCGCTCTTCCCAATATTTCCCTTCCTTCATTTCATTTCCAATTCTACATCCCATGATCCTCCTCAATCTACTCTCCTCCACCCCTTTTTCAAATACCCCGGAATCCCTTCCTCCTTGACCATCTTATACCATTTCTTGTTCATAGATTCCAATATTTTCTCCTATCATTCCACTTTTCCACCTTCTGGATCTCCTTATCCCTGTCCTCTATCGCTTCCCACTTCTGTTGTTCCACTGTCCCTCTTACTTCGCGGTTAACTTTCCAATACTCGTCTTATTTGTCCCCTTCCCTTCCCGTTCTTTCAAATTCAAGTTTCCTTTCGAATCCTCCTGCTCATGTCCTTGCCCATACCCTTATTTTGCCCCACTGCACTTCCTCTCTCACCATGTAACCTGGTGTCCTCCATTCCACCGCAATCGTCCATCTTATCAATCTATCCTGCAGCCTCTCTAATTTTTCCCTTTCGTAACATTCTGACACCTATGACCCAACCCCCATCACCGGCCACACCAGTCAATCGAAAAGCCGTAACCTCATTTCCCAATCGTTCCTAACCCGTCTCTTTCCTACCCGCCATGCCTACATCATAACTCCCGCAGGGTTATGCGCCCTCTCCTTTGCCTGATCCTCCTGTCCCCACTTCACTGTAGCATGTACCCCAGGTACCCGAATTTCTTCGTGCCCTCTACTTTTCCCCTTCCAAAGCCACCTTACCTTCCTCATCCTTCCGCCCTCTTTCCTAAACCTCATTTCCTTCATCCCGTCCCTGTCCTCCGCATGCAGCACCATGCCGCCCGCAAATGCCAAACTGTCTACCCCCCATCCTTACCCCCAGCTTCTCCTTAGTAATTTGTCGCCCACGTCCGCTATCAAGATGTGGAACAGCAAGGGACATAGTGGACATCTCTGCCTCCTCCCCCTCACTGTCCAAACAGCTCACTTATCCCCCCCTCATTTTCACTATACTCTTCATCACCTTATACACCTCTTCCAACCTTCTCCTTAAACTTTTCTTTATCACTGTCTCTTCTAAGCTTCCACTAACTTACCTCTGTCCACCGAATCACACGCGACTGTCGAATCAAGGGACAAGGCCTACATCTTCCTATCCCTTTCCATTATTCTCTTCCTAATCAGACAATTTATAACATAAATGTTATCAATTACCACCATCTCTTTCCTAAACCCAATTTGACTGCGTGGCAGCACTCCCTTCTCCTTCTCCTCCTCTCTCAAGCACCTCTGCCATCACACCCGCGTATATCTTGTACTGGGTTGGTGTTAACGCCCGTGGTCGATTAAAGAATCGTTCGGGCCTTGTTGGCGTTTGCACGTGTGTGCCGACTAAGTATTATTTCCGAACTAATTCGAAGGACCACCTTCCTTGTGACGGAAGGACAAAATGCAAAGTTGTTACTAAAGGAACGGATATTCTACTTTACAAAGGTGTGAGCGGGGTGCTCGTTTAAACTATGTTCTAGTACTTGTGTAGAAGCTACGGTTATACAAAATCTAGTGTGCTGCTCAGAGCGTTCCGTGTACTGCTGAGAGCATTCTATGTTACTAACTAATGTGCTCCTCGGAGCGTGCTAAACAACTAAACTAGTGTGCTCCTCGGAGCGTGCTAATCAACTATATGTTAAGATTTACAAAAATCAACGATGAAGGCTCTTCCCTCCCTTCCAATAACATTTTCATGGAGTGGAGGGGACCGTAGAGCGTGGGAGGGGTTGTCGTCGGTGGATGGAAGTTTGGCAACAGCGGGGTTTTTCCTATGAGCGCAGGCCCGCTCGCAAGTCCCGATGAACCGTCCCAAGCGGGCCTACCGATATCCTTCGGATGGTTGCGTTTATGACACGGCACTTCAGCATTCAAATGCACCGAAAATTACTCTTTCCTGGCCGCCCTGCAAATTAATTTTGCCTAGCCCGGGGCGACCAGATGTGGACTTCGCGGATGTCCTGAAGCACATAAAAAGATTTGACCGTGTCATAAACCAAACCCGCCGCTGGCGTTAACAGTTGGCATTATTGTAAACCCCGGTACATATCTACCGTCTCCCCTTGCCCCTTTTATATTATTAGTACCACAGTCCACTGCTTGCATATCTTCGATCAGCCTACTCCCCTTCATATCATATTATATATCTCCCAAGCCCATTCCACCACTCTTTCTCCTCCATACTTCTACACCTCGTTTGGTATTTCATAAATCCCCACCACCTCCTTATCCATTAACCCCCTGAACACCTCCCTATCTCTCCCTTTCCTATTTCAACCTCTTTCCTCCTCCCCTTCCAACTCAACCAGTTCTAATAATCTCATGAGTACACCGACGCAATGCCTCCATTTACTTTCATACTTATCTTCCTTTCTTTGTTTACCACCCATCATACTACCTTCTACCCACTGTCTTTGCTCTCCCTGCTTCCCTCTCTCACTCTTCGGTTTCATCTCTTTTCTTATCTACGCACAACCTCAAATTCTAATCTCTTCATAACAAGATAGTCCTCCTTACTCGTTCATTTCTCCATTTCTTCATGCCCCTTCTCATCGCTCTCTTCTTCTCCTCGCACTCCTTATGCCGCCGTCCTCTTTTACTTCCTTCCGCCTTCTCCAATCCTTCCCCCTTATAGCATCAGCCCCCATCCCCATTTCCCCTATTCAGCTCCCAGTCCACCTTCTATTCTCTGATCCCTTGTGCTCTTCCTTAACCTTGTCCTTCCTGCTTCTATTCACTCTCAGTTTCCCTTCTTCTCTACCACAGCCATCCTTCTCATCTTTTTTCCTTCCATCTTCATACTTACAACTACCGGTTGGTTGTTCGAGTCTGCATCGTCCTCACCCTCTATCTTCGAAACTCGGCTCCGCACCCTTCCATTATCGTCCCCTTCTCAGTTTCCATTTTGGAACGTCCACCTTACCCACTCCATGGTCTATAGCAATTGTCTCGCCTCCTTTTTCGCCACCTTATCTTTTGACCTCCTTTCGATCCATTCGTTTTCATCTCCCCAAATCCTACCCCCTTATTTCCCGTTCACGCATTAAAATCCCGCACGCCCGTTCAGATCACCTTTTCGTCATTCTTGTTCTGCATCCACCTTCTCAGCTCCCTTCCTTTTTTATCCCTATCCCCATTCGTATACATCCCCATGACATTCCATCTCTCTCCCCCTAGTCTAACATGACCTCCAGCATCTCCTCCTCATCTCCTCTTTCCTTCTATCATCCTCTATCTCTATATCCCTCCTCACTCCTGATAACATCCTCCCTATTTCTCTAACCTTTTTACTTCTTTTACTTGCCCTTTGGACTCTTGTACCATAGTCCCTCGGCAATGTACCCTCTAAGCTGTCCCGTCCCCTTTCTTCCATCCATGTTTCCGACAAAACTATCACATCCCACCTGTGTAGCTCTTTCCAGACGCGTTTGTCCTTCCCATTCAGCCACGCCACGTTCCAGAATGAAATTTTCATTTCTTTCCCCTCACCTATTCCCGTCAACTCCTGTGCCCCTTTAATCTATCCCCCTTATGCCACTCTCAACCCTTCGACGGACCTTTTCCCCTCCTCGTCCTGTCCACTCCGTTGCTCCCTTTCCCCCAATTTCTCAATTCCCCCACCCTTTCTTCCCAAATCCACCAGACTCCCTCTATTTATATTCTGCGTAAGCAACTCACACCCATCTCTGCTTTCCTCCGTCTTCTACTGCTATTTTGTTTAACTCTGTCCGCGTTTATCTTTCTCTCTGTGTGTGCCCACCCTATTATCTCTCCTTTCTCCGTTTCAAGCCCTCCTTCTTCTCCATCACTTTGCCTCTCCCTATCTTTCAGTCTCACCACTACCACCTCTCCCTGCCCTTGTACCTCTTTTCCTATCCACCTCAGCTCCTGTACCGTCCCCTTCACTTGTATGTGCCGTTATGACCACCATGACGTCATATTTTAAATTAACTCCTTTTTTCAGGCAGTGAATCATCTTCTTCTTTCTCCCTTTTCCCTTTCTTCTATCATCCATTTTCCCCTGCAGCCCTAACTTTCCCCTCCCCTCGTTTCGTCCCTACTTCTATCCTTCTTCGGTCTTCCTTCCCTCCATCCTCTCCATCCTACATTATAATTCTTTCAATTGCTACCCCTGGCCCCCCTACCCAATTCCCTCCATATTCCGTTCTAGCTCCCCCATTTTTGCCCATACCCTTTCTCTTTCTTCCCTCTATCTTTGCTCTCCCCTCCTGAGTTCACCCCTTAACTCCTCCATCTCATTTATGTCCTCCTTCCTCCCTCATCCCTCTAATCTCTGTTTTCATCCCTTCCCTCATCTTCCTGACCATCTCTCCTTTCTTCTTTTCCTCCGGCGACCTTGCTACCAGTCTGCTAGACTTAAACACATTCCCCATCTGATTCCCCTTCCTCTTCTCCTTCTCCCTTTTCCATCTCTGTTCTCTCCCATGTCTCCTTTCGAGAACCCGCACTCGTGCTTCCCTCTCTTCTAGATCCCCTGCCTCAATCGGTCTTCCGCTCTTCTTCTCCTCTTCCTTCTCTGCCTCCCGCGCCCTTTTGCCTTTCACGTCAATCTTATTCTCCATTCTACCCTTTTACACTTCTTCTCCTTCTCCTCATCTACACCAGTCTGACATTTCTACCTTGCCACATATAATACCACCTTAATTCTGCCTCCTCTCACCAGCTTGTACTACACGTTTGCTTTCCCCTGCACGTCTACGCCTCCTCGCCAATACTCTCGACGTAACCTCCTTTCTCTATCAGTACCCTTCTTCGTTCCTACTGTCCCATCCGGCCCCTTGTTATTCCACCTTCTCCCCTCATTTGCCACCACACACTTCTTCCACTCTTGGCTAACACTCCCCACTCCTTCTACCTTCTCTACTCCTTTCAAGCCATCAGAATCTCTTTCGCGCGTCTACTACCACTCTCTCTCTCTCTCTCTCTCTCCGGAAACGGAAGTCCAATGTAAAGTACGCCTTATAACAGATATTCAGGCGTTTTACCTTCGCAGAACTTTCATGCAGACACTGTTTATAAGCAGTGATGGCTCATATTCATGAACATTCACGCTATCACAAACTTTCATTCTGTTAGTAACCGTTGTTGTAATTACTTTTTGTTCCAATTTGTGTGCGTGTCTGTGTGTAGTGCAACTTGTAAGTGCTTCTATAAGATTGTATTTCACGGCCGGAAGTAAATTGCGCATCCTAAATGAAGAAGTCATGGCTATTTAAAAGTGCATAATCTGTAATATAGAGCCTCTTTTCTTTTGTTTTTGCGTCTTTTCATTACGGAGTTAACTGGCAGAGTTTGCACAACAGGTCGGACGCATCCATCCATCTACTTTGCATCGTACAAACGGGTACAAAAAAAAATAAGTTACAATAAACATGCACTCGCCGGCAATATTAAAGAATCACGAAATTTTCGTCGAAAAGTTGTTTATATATGAACTGTTATAACTTCGTGAATGAAAATCGTACAATAATTTGTCCGGGGTCATTTTGAAGAGCGAAAGCTCTACTTTCGCCTGACTTGGTTGATTTTTCTCGAAGACGCTTTGACGCTAGGAAGCAGGCGGGAATGTGAAGGTGGTTTGTTTTCCCGGAAATTTTACAAAATTAAACGACTCTACACAGTTGAAACATTTTTTTCGCGAATCACCTCATCATGAATTTGACAATTATCCTCCTCTTTACAAGAATCCATTAAAAGATTATTCGCGAATTTTTGTCACCGTTTTATTCCACTTTGAATGGAAAGCGTGCCGTCACCATTAGAAGAATCCAATGTACACCACGAGGAGATTGCACGGTCGGACTTGTGCCTTGTATGGATGTGTTTATTTAGTGTGTTTAGAAACGCGTATTATCCCATCGTTTCCCCATCACTTGTTGATGCCACTTCTTGGCATCTTTCTTGCACATTAACGCATTGCCACATTAACTTTTGGGAAATATCGTTCCAAAGTCGCCAATGTGTATCACTCAATGTATTGATGTCACAGGCGGCGTATACCCTACAGACTCGTTTGATTTTGTAAAATTTACGGGAAAAGTCTCACGAGGATTGTATGGTTTTCCTACATGAAGTTATACCTGTTCCAAGATCGACCATTTTTCGGCGAAATTTTCGTGATCCAGTAATTTTGTCGCCGAGTGTATTTAAAGACAAGTTAAAGCGAGGTGTTTAACTCATTCCATTCAGAAGTGGTTCTTCAAGGGAAAATAAGGCTTTCAAAGCCCCACGTTGGGCATCAGTGAAAATAAGACCTTTGGAGCCTTAACACTAGTTATAGTTTGTTTTGAAACTTTTCAAAATGGTGCTAACGTTTACGAATAATGAAAAAGTGGATATGTTCAGTGTTTATGTGCTTAGCAATAAAAATACTGTAAGTGCTGCAAGAATGTATAAGAATACATATTCAAAGAGTATACAACAAACACGAATATACTTTTACAAAGTTGAGCGTAACTGAAGAGAACACGGATCTGTCTTAAAAGCTAAACGAGTTGTAGAAAAGTCAGTAACAAACACAGACGGTGATACAGTGTGTGTGCATGCTTATGTTGAGTTTAACACGACGAACAGCTAAAGAGTATAGTCTAATCCAAGGTTCCGTCAGACAAATATTAAAATCTCAAAAGTTTTGTGTATAAGATTTTACCATTGGGCACACTTTACATGGAGGTGATGAATTACGAAGCATGTGGTTCTGTTAATTTTTCTTACAACAGATCGAAAATAATCCAAATTTTTCTCGTCAAATTTTATGGTCAAATGAATGCGCATTTTCAAATAACGGAATGTATAGTAGATGTATCGAACACACATGAGCCGCACAAAACCCGCATTTTCGAAGATATACAAACAATCAAATCAGGTTCGCGTGGAGAACATATTAAATAGTGACAGACATCAACACTTCCTACAATTTATATTACGAAATCTCCTTCAATACGTTCCCTTGTAAGCGCGAATGCATTTAAAATATTTTCAACAAGATGGTGCACGGGCACATAATGCACGCGTTGTAACAGATTGCCTGAAGCAGTCTTACGACCAAAAATGGTTTGGTATATGTAGTCCAGAACTTGGCCACCACGTTCGCCTGACTTGCATTCTCATGATTTATTCTTCTGGGGATATCTTAAACATAGGGTATCCTCGCATCCTTTTCTTTCAGTGAAAGACTTCAAATAAAAAATTATAACAGATTGTTCGCATTTAACTAGCGACCACCTTGATTCTTTAATGAAAATATAAAAAACGGCCCGTTAAATACATGTTATGTGAAGATGGAACATTTGAACATCTTCTGTAATACGGCATACTTTACATTAAAAAACTTGAAATATCTCTCGAAACGTTACTTTTTCTGACATTATACCCTAATACATTTTTTTGTGCTGAATATTTCGAAGAATCGATCCATGTAAAAAAATATGCATTATCATTTACAAAACATTGCATTTTCATTTTTTAGGTATCTCGTTGCAGTTGTTACGAGCCGGAGGGGGCGGCTGACGTAGCCGGGGTTTCATTGGAATATAGTATTTATTAGTATCAGCCGATCCAGTGCGTCCGTTAGCACTAGGAGCTGCTAGGAAATAGACGCGGGGACGAACTGACTTATGGCTAACGTCGGGAACCCCAGGAGGTTGATTTCCGTGGACGAACTGGCGTGTGGCTAACGCCGGAAGCCGCAGGAAATGGTAGTCGTAGGCCTCGTAACTTTTAGTAATAATGTGATATACTTCGAGCGGTAGAAGTATACTGTTGTGGGTTCTGAGTGTTAGATAGATAGTTGAATAGATATTGACTTTTAATATAAGTAAATGTGAATATATATTCTTCAACGCCAGGGCATTACAAATGTATAAGTGTAAGATCGCGGTAACTAATATTTAACTATGATACAAGAATGATTTCAATAGCATGTGATTGAAGTGATTTGAAATTGATTTCGATTCCGACGAAGCTAGAATCTACTCCTTCCCGACGTTCACGCAAAGGAGTAAACGGGGGCTCGAAGAGAAAATGTTAAATTGATGCTTATCAGTAATTGCGGTACTGTATGGCTAAATAGCTCGACAGGGATTCAGATACCCGATCTTGCAGAGTTTCCTCGTTCAAAGACTCTTGCTTAACTGAATCCGACTAGTCGTCATTGCTCCCCTGTTTATACCAAAAAATCAGAGGAAAAATGATGGAGGAGACTAGAGAAAGTATGCGTTTCGGGAGTCTTCTTGTAGGAAAGATTCTAGCTACGCGGAGATCTTCCCTAAATTTCCTTAGAATTCATGTCAACCCAGACACGAGTGCTCCAACTCCAAATAAGGGAATAAGCGATGCCGATTGTAACACACTTATAAAAAAATTGAGCTTATAGAAAAACACATTCTTATACAATTCAACATTTTCCTGTACAACTTTCTTTTTATGTCAAGCCAAATACGAGTTATAAATCGTTCAACTTGCGTGATTCACTCTGTATACGTCGTATGATATAATAGTTGAACAATTTTTGAACTTCATGATTTATGCTAAACATAACAGCCTGTAATGTAATTAACGAGGTATGACAATTTTCACTGTTCGAGCTATGTTAACTCGATGCAAAAAGTAAAGGTCAAATTAATCAAAATTTAAGCTCCATAAAAAGAAATCAGTTGAAAGTGTCGTAATATCTTATCTTAAATCTTGCATATGTAGAATTATTTGAAAAATCAATTGCTTTCAGAAAGAGTACATGATAACATTAAAAAAAGGGTCTTCTGCACGCATCCACTTACACTGAAACTATTGCTAAACATATCCTTGTCGGAACTACACCATGTATTGTTACATAACTTGACTACCTAAAATAACTCTGAAATCATACGTATATGAAAAAATGTTTCATACAAAAGTCACATATTATCGAGGGGGACACATGATACGCGCACTACTTTTTCGCTGCCTTGTTTTATTATGCATCTATCCAGTTCACTTTCGATTTTTTAAACGGAACATCCCACTTTTTATTTCACAGTTCGAGAGAGTATCAAATTCCGAATATAAAAGTATTGAAGTACATATGGACTATGTAGGACTGGTAGTTGCTGCGAAATTAATCAATTAACTCTAGTTCGTGTGAAATCATGTTCAGTTTTCGTTATCTTATGCCAACGTATTGCGTTGTCATAACTCCTCCCCCTCTCCGGATCTCTGCCCCCCCCCCCCCCTCGATCCCCGGACCCCCCCCTCGATCTCCGGATTACCCCCTCCCACTCGCCCCTCCCTCTCTCCTGATTTCCAGATCTCCCGCTCTCCCTCTCTCCTACTCTATTCACCCCTTCTCCGCCCCTCTATCCATTCTTCCATTACTCGCCCCCACAAAAATACAATACGTTGTAGTTTATAGTTAGATGAACATTTCGTCTTCGAGTGAACTGAGTCCTTCCGCGGAAAGTAAGCTAGTACAGAACTCTGTTCGGTAAAATCAAATAAAAAATGAACTGTCCGTCAGACGCGATCGCGTACCTCGCGACTTGACCGACTGTTCCCGTCTTGGGGCGGCTCATGTCTTTGACGTTTTGGAAAAGGTTCTGGAATTGTCAATTCTGCATAACTTTAGTATACTGACACCGAGAGCCTGGCAACGGCGAACATGTGATTCTTTTGAAAGTCATCAAAGTACTGCGTTGTTCTTAAAGTTAGTTTTGACCGAATTTGTGTATGTTTCAAGTATCGTATGACAGTTTCGACGTTCTTGTTAGCTAGTGATTGACCTCGGGTGAATGTACGGATTTTATATGGAATGTGATGACAAGATGACTTCAGAAAAGTGCCATATTTCAAACTATTTAACGTTAATAAGTATTAAAGTTGAGCACGTAACAGTCAAAAAGATACGAAAAAACATTCAATGTTATTTATTGTATATCCTACAATAAACTCTAGAGGTACTGAGCTCGTCAAGATCGTCTCTCCTTCTTCATTTTAACTTTATTTTGCAATTTTACACTAATTCTGAAGGTAGACATTGGAACATTGTCCTTCATTTATGGAACTACAGTATACTGTTTGCTTTTGTTGAAAACTTTCAATGCTGCTTTCAGTAAACAGCTATTAGTAATGTGTTATTTTAGAATGTCGACTTTCTTTATAAGGCTGACACCACTGAGAAAAGTAAAAATTGTATCGTTTGAATTTTACGCCCATTTTTTCAATTTTAACGACTGCATTTTTAATTCCTTCTGTATGTGCCTTTGTAAACAAATTACATAAACGTCGTTAAATAATATTTAACGCTTTCGTTATATCTTTTTTAATGAACCATTTATTCATTGAGTACTTTTTACATGTTCCTACTCGTTCACCATATTGACATAGTCTGAACGTTTAATTGGGAAGCATACTGTATATTCAGCGACAGTTATATTTTTCAGAACGTATCTCTAAAAAAATTTAGAAAAAGAGTGTCGATGTAAACTTTGTCGATGATTTCGACGTATCCCCCTATATGTGACGTTGAACGCGATTATGATATGTAGTGCGACCAAATTTTTTGCTGAATTCAAACAAATAATCACTGATAGTGCTGGGGGCTAAGTGTTTAGGCTGGATTTTTTGAGTGTCATTTATTCGGCACTCCTTTGTCAGCTCGTTAATATTTGATTGCATTATTATCTTTTTAGTTAAAAAATTAATGAGCTTTCTGAGGATATCCTATTGAATATTCAAATATGAACATGGCTACAGTTAGATGGGTGTGCAACATATTTCGGATATGTATATGTACTTCGAAACAAAACTGGAATACCTGTTTCCTAACAAACAGGTTGGAAAAGATGGACCAGTTTCATTTCCTCCTAGTGTATGGTGTTTACTAAACATCTTGGTGCAAAATAAAAATGCGACATTTGTCACCAGCAAATCATCTTGCATTTTCTACAAACAAGTTCCTTTTCTCTATGCTTAAGAAGGGTAAGTAAAAAATATAGTACGAATAAAAGAAACTACATACAATTCACTGACCTGTGCATGGATATATTTGCTGTATCGTTTGCTGTTGATGACACATATCACTAATAGATTCGCACAAAGAATACCAAGACTGAGTAGAAGAATTAGTGTAGCGCGTAGCAGTTCCCCTGGTCCAGGTCCAGTCCATGTGGCTTCGGGCATATCTCTCCGCCAGCAGCTGCTGTTACTCAAAGCAGGTGCAAGCAATATTGTTTGTTTATGTTCCATTTTTTCATTCACTAGCGATTTGAATTTTGGAAAATAGTGTTCAATCTCCTAGCCCAGACGAGACGCTCGTGTCTCGTATGAGGCTGGGCTGACTGACAGGTTTTCCGACAGGATTTCATTCTTGCCGCACCGCCAGTCCTGATGTGCTCGTCTTCTGATAGTTTACGGAACATTTAAAAATCCCCTTCATTGCTGCTAATCGGGGAACTCTTCTATATCTTTACTCTCCAGGTGTGTGGCTAGTAGTAACTTACTAAGCGCACGCCCTCATCAGAACAGATACATGAACTTTTTATTCATATCATCATGTATTCGAACTGGCACTTTCGATCACAAAACTGTCTTCGCACATGGTATATGACGTCAAGGCACGTTTCGTTTTCTCTTGGTGAATGTATCTGCAATAAAGACGAATAAAATCTATGTAAATTATTATTCAAAAATCATTTAATTTTACATAATTTTATATAAGGCGTTCTGCGGCAATTGCCGTTTAAAATAACACGTAAAACGTTCGTTTAATAATATGACAGCAGTGGTGAAGTTTTTTCGGTTCTTCCTTTAATTAATAATTCTGATTCATTAAACAAAATTAAATTTTTATCATTTCTGAAGGTTCTCTCCAGGTTATGTTCTTTCTTCCAAAAGGAATGGTATAGTTTCCTTTTAACATAGTGTTAAATATTGGAATGGATTCTGATAAATGTTGATAATTATGATAAACTCCGGGCAATTGAGTTTTTTATGATACACAGGCTCCCCACGCTTATCTATTAGAAGCAGATATTTCCTAACATATTGAAGGTACAAAAAATGTTTTATATGAAAGCTGTATGGTACGTGGGTGTTGGAACTTCACATTGGAATCTAATATATCAACTTAACACTAACCGTACCAGACCCGGTCAAATGACCGGTTTCAAAATTTAGTTTAAAACTGTACATTTATTGTTATTTCTTTTGTTCGTCTAACTTGATGTAAATTCTTATATTATCTGATTTATCAATTTCTCAATTTTTGTTTTTTTTGCTACTTTTTTTTACTGAGGAAAATTCATCGCCTGGCTTGTTTATGACCGGTTACAGTAAGAATAGGTATATGTGAAGTGCCGGTACGGTTAGTGTTAAACGGTAGACATAATTAACGTAGTTCTAGCAGCTTCTGATCTGTGAAGGTTTGTGTGTTAATCTCAGGGAGGTTTTGGAACCGTTTGAAAAAGTCTATTGTTGCCCGTAACAGCATAGTTTCAACGGATAATTCTTTTTTAACCGTCTACAGAAGATTATAGACTCTCTATAGTTTTAAAATTTATACGGTTTAAAATCGGATGCGTCGACCTTCAGTCAGTTCTCTCCCGAATTTCGTAATGAGAAGTTCGTTTAATATTAACAACTGAAATTGTTCTTCAACGTCTTGCGTTTTTCTGAATAGTTCATCGTTTCTGATTAATAATTGATACTGCTCATTATCTTTTTGAGTCTTCCTAAAGTGTAGATTGCTTGTTACTCAAAATTGATACTGTCTTTCATTTCTGTAACATTTACAATAGTACGATACTCAAACATTTTAATTGTGCGAATAACATTACTGTTAACTAAACCGAAACGTCTGTGAAACATAACTGTTAGTTTTTGAATTTTTCGGTAACTTTCTCAGCAGCCGGGGAAAATTTTTTAACGAGAACGAATTTTTTTAAGTTATTATTTTGAGAGATTTGTAGGTTAAGTTCACTTTTTTAAATGGAGCTATGCATCCTGTTCAGATAATTTGGTAGTGCATTTTAAGACGATCTCATCACTCTTTAATGTATACCCTTGATGTCAACTGATTATCGATATGTTGCACTTCGTACTATCGCACAAATTTACTGATTTTTAGCGGAATAAACCCGGCCAAGTACAAAATACCGATGGTCATCTTGTTCGCGCCTTAAGCGCCGCAAGTTAGACATTACGTCTTGAAGGAGATACGAAGGATATGCGCCAGGGCCGGAAGGCCCAAACTACAGTTTGTGAGACTCATTATTAGACAATAGTAGTTAATAAATAAAATGATAACACAAAAAAATTCGTTCTCGCAAAAAAATTTACCTCCTCGTACCATGCAACTTTCATAGAAGACATTTTTTGTAGCTTCAGTATGTTAGGAAATACCTGATTGTAAACGATAATCGCGGGCATCCTGTAGATCGGATGTGGGGAACACACACGATGCTCAGTTAAAGACAAACTTTATAGTACAGTTAAACAAATGATAAACTTGAAATGATGAGGGCACATAACAAGATAAGAAAGGAATATCAGTAATACATGGCGAGAGAATATAAATCATGTATAGAACAGAAAGAAATATGATCTCAACGATCTTTCACAGACTAAAATTGAAACAGGTAAGGCTGATGCAATGAGATGTCTGCAAAGGAGCGGGCATAGTTCTGGTGATCGTCTATTGAGACACCTCACAGAGTAACATCGATAGATGAGAGTTAACGAAATTTTAATAAATGCATTAATAAGTATTCAATGCACATATTGTTTCTGCATATTTGCATTTATACACTATAAATGTATTTGTGTTTTTTTCTCGTACATACTATTTTTGAAGTAATGAGTATGTAATAAGTCATCTATTTGCAATTCTTTTTCGAAATGTTATAAAGAAGTGTCTATGTAATTATATCCAGCAGTGGAATCAGTGGGAAATTGAAGGACGTTTCGTACAACTCTGGACGAGGTCTTAATCTCGGCCTCTTTAGATTCACACTCTCGCCGCAGTTCCTAATGAGTTTTTGGCGTAGATGCGGTCTTTTCTTTTAGGAAAACCCATGACGAGTGGGGGGGGGGGGGTAATGAGGCAGATGGTGAGAGGTAGATAGATGGGTTAGGAGAAGAGGGGGAAGGGAAAGTGGATTGGAGGAGAGGGTTGGCCGGTTTGGGTCCGGGGTACAATAGGCCCAAGGTATATCCTGCCGATTGTAAGAGACAATTAAATGGGACACTAAACATGGGTATGTCTTTTATCGGCAGCGCCTTCAACTCCAGGAAGGGCGAACCTGGGTACCAAAGGCCCACCTGCTCTATTTGCGACTTTGGACTACAGGATCGGTAACCCACAACGCTTAGTGAGAACCGATGGAGCAAGCAGCAACGGTTGACGCAGTACTACTAAGAAACGTCCAAGGCAAGTTTCAGAACGAGGACTAAGACACAAACGGCACGGAAACTGACTGGTGATAATGACGAGGTAATAAAAACGGATAACGAGAAGATGTACACTAGCGACGATAATGGCCCCAGACGAGGAGCCGCAGCGCAACCCTATCACTGGCAAGAGACGATTGAGGGTCCTCACCTCGGACTCTTCCGAGATGGAGAACTGGAAGAGGAAACATCGACTCCCCCTCGATTTCGGGAGTGAAATCGGCGACAGAGATGACGGCGCTGGCGAGGTTCGCTGATCTCTTCAAAAAGCTACTGGTCTGGTTGAGGAACCAGGCGGCCTCGATGGCTATAAGGGAGCACGCGAAGATGGGAGAAGGGCTCCTTATCGAGACGTTGACCGACATTGGGACATCCTGGTTACAGGATATTCGCTGCTCGTCCGGGGCTACCGCACCATCTCGTGCGCGGCAGCAAGTGCGCTCGCGGGGCTGCTCCCATTCGAGGTGTCCGCGGTGGAGAATGCGGAGACGTATAAACGTCTCCGCGAACTCCGCGGCCTCGGCGGGGCGCCCCTGAACCCTCAGGCGGTCGAGGCGGTGAAGGCGGAGGCGAGACGGCTCTCGTTAAACGAGTGGCAGAGCTGGCTCAGGGAGCCAACGAATGCCACTCGGAGAGCCGTCCAGGCCGTGCTGCCTGTCCTGAATGAATGGACAGGCAGCCGGCCGGGAAGGCTGACCTACCGCGTGACGCAGGTGTTCACCGGGCATGGCTGCTTCGGTGAATTCCTGCGTCGAATCGGTAGGGAGGCCACCCCGCAGTGTCATCACTGCGGGGCGGATGAGGACACGGCGCAACACACCATAGAGGTGTGCTCGGCATGGGCCGAGGAGCGCCGTGTCCTCGCAAACGAAGTCGGGACGGAATTGACGCTGCCGGCCATCGCGAGTAAGATGGTCGGCAGCAGTAGCGCCTGGAGCGCAATGGCCTCCTTCTGCGAGCGCGTGATGCTGCAGAAGGAGGCCGCGGAACGGGATAGGGAACGGACTTCCCATCCCGCCCGCCGGGGCAGAGGGAGAGGCAGGCGGGGCGGAGCGAGGTCCCGCCGCCGGCCTCCCAGCGTGTAGGGCAGAAGGCGGCGCTTGGGGAGGGGCGTGGGTTTATTCCCTCCCCCGAACGAAGCCGGACGGTCGGCTACGGCCGACGCAAGAGCGATCGTGGCGCGGAATATTGTGTTCCTCGCCACGATCGCACGGGATCGCAGGCGGAACAGGGTAGGGGGCCCGTCCGCCGAAGTCAGCGAACCCGAGGAGGAGGCGGCGTTGCTGGGTGACCGATGCAACGTCGCCTGGAGGTATGAAGGGGGTCCGTTTGACCCCCGAGTCGTGTCCTTATGGGGTTCCCGGAGCCCTCCCTTACATATATATATATATATATATATATATATATATATATATATATATATATATATATATATATATATATATATTCGCTGCATCTCCATCTTGCAGAAATCCTTGCAGAGGAAAAGAGAAGTGAGCATATAATGTCAAACAGAATCTACGCTCACTGAAATCACAAGGAGGTTCAGCACCCAGATGGAGCTGATGCCGGAAATGGGCATAGAAACAACGACACCCGGCGAAGATCAGCCGTGGTGCAAGGTCAGCGGTGGAGGAGAGAAGACGGCGATAAGAAATAATGATGCGAATACCTCCAACCGAGGCTTTACCTCCTTGAGATTTTTTCGGGGATAAGCGGTGGTTAACTGGAGGAGAAGCTTTACGATGGATAATTACCAACACTCTTCGTTTGTTCTTTCCATTGGTTCTGGCGCCGAAGTTGCTTTTATTGCACTTAAACTGCACAGGGCGCACTGACTGGAGAGCAGATGTATCTACTTCCTGAATATACACCAGATGCCGCCAGCCAGCGACAATTCTGCGTCAACACCGCCGAGGACGGAAGAGAGGAATAGTAAAGGAAGCCCTTTTTTGGAGGAGGGAAAATGCGTTATGCGCGCTAGGCAATTGTCGTTGCCTGGAAGTACGGGACTCGCACAGACTAAAACCCCTTCTCTAATCCGGCCTCTGGTATCTACTCTACCAATATTCTAGATACGGTGTTCTGCAATACGTCTGGATATGGTGTATCATGCCTCCTGCTCGCTGAGGGACAAGGTACTTCCCAGAGTTCGGCGGGCCTAGACCATCCCGCCTAAGGTGGTCTCCAAGGTGATGGAAAGCGGCAAAGTCCGTGTCAGCTTTGTTTATTGTAGGGCGAGGATAACACCTGATATTATAACGTGCTATAGGTGCCACGATATAGGGCACCTGACCAAAGAGTGCAAAAAACCATTGGTGGAGGCCGGTTGTTGCAAGAGATACTGCATCAAAGGGCACTCTAGAAATGAATGCGAGGCACAGACTAGGTGCAGTGTATGCTCTGGAAAGGGATTGCAAAGTAAGGACCTCGAGCACATTGTCGGATCCGCGAGATGTCCGGCCTTTAAGGAGGCCATTAAAAAGGCGCAGCAAGTGGGGGCCCGGAGGGAGGACAGGAGGTAGGATTCAAGATCCTATAGATTAGTCTTAATAGGAGCAGACTGGCACAGGATCTCCTGCTCCGGACTGCGTTGGATGTGCAGGCAGACGTGGAGGTGGTCAGCGAACCCAATTCGATTATGGACGGATGGGCGACTGATAACAGACACAAAGCGGCAATATGGCTGACTTTGGAGCGCCAAAGGAAATTGGGCTCCCTTGGAAACTGCTGCAGGAGAGACGGGCTTGTGGCTCTGGAATTGGAAGAATGGCTCGTAGCTGGCTGCTATTATTCTCCCAATAGCAGCATGGAGCTGTATAACCTGGCCCTGGTAGAGCTTGAAGACATGGTCGAAAGAAGCAAAAAGAAATGTGCACTCCTAATGGGCGACTTTAACGCCAAGACACCCATGTAGGGCTCCAAACGCGTGGGCAGGAGGGAGTATGCGGTGACGAAGCTGTGTGAAAGAAATGATTGGGCACTCGTAATATCTGGGGATTTGTCATACTTTCCAACGGGGCAGGTCTACCAGTAAGATTGATTTCCTGATAGTGAATCAGAGAACGGTGAATAGGGTAAGGGAGTCTAGGGTCCTGAACCTGTTTATCGCCTCTGACCACAGATAACTGGTTCACGAAACTGATTATGACCCCGTACAGAGAAATCACCCAACCCCCGCTAAAGTAAGGCTGGATTGGCTTAAGGATAATTTGGACCTGGCTCTCATGCTAAGAGGCACTAAGGAAATTAGATGTAGAAAGGACGTCGAAGACATGGTCGAGGACATCAACGCTGCGGCTACAAGCAGCCGGGTGGATGTCCTGGCGAGAGTCAAGGATAGGGCCCCCAACTACTGGTGGAACGAGAGGATAGCACAGATGAGAAGAGCCACCTTTGCTACAAGATGCAAGATGCAGAAGATCTAATTTGAAGGGGTGGACGGATAGCCCGCAAGTTCTAATGTTAAATGAGGCATATGAAGCAGCCAGGAGAGAACTAAACAAAGCTATTTTAAGCAGCAAAAGAAATGCTTGGAACGAGCTCTGCGTTAAGATGAACGCTGACGTCTGGGGGCGCCCGTTCAAGTTGGTAATAAAGATTTTGAAGGTCCCCACCGGCTCGGCCGTATTGGACAAGAACCAGACCGCCGCAGTTATACAGAGGGTTTTCCGTTTCGTCACGAAGCCGGAGGAATCTGACCCGACGTTCTCAGCTGCGAAAGTGGGCGCCCTTGAGGAGGGAGATTGTGAGGACACTGAAGTCACGTTAGATGAGCTTAGAGAAGTAGCAGGATTAAACTTAGGAAGGTGCCTGGTTTAGATGGCATGCGAGGGGAAACAGCGAAGTACCTCACCCAATACTGGGCCAAAGATGAGGCTACTATTTAGTGCCTGTATGGGTTTAGGCTCGTTCCCTAGTGCCTGGAAGAAGGCTAGACTAGTGTTAATCCCGAATGGCCTAAGGTAGGTAGCTAAGTACCTACCCGCTCGGTTTTCACGCACTGAGAAATGCGGGGTCGCGCTCAGAAGGAGTAAAATTTTATAGGACGGCCTACCAGTAGACTACGTACTGAATGGTTAAAGTTGCTCGGAAGGGACTTGAACCCGATCTTACTAATATCTATCTCAAACAAAAAATAGACGTGTACTACGTCCTGTCTAAGCTATAACTGCGCCCCAGAACACAAAAACCAACCCCTTCTTATGCCCAAAATTTGGCCTAAAAAGTGGCGGGGCTACGCATGACCTTTCCTAGTTTCTATGGAAAAGTCTCGCGAATTACGTGGCTACGAAAACAACAGCTGCATCCATACGTACGCATATGAGAACCCTTTAGGGGAGTCGAAGACTAAACTATGACGGAAGACTCCGTGCGTAACAATGGGTTCAGAGGGGAGAGAGTACTGCCTTATTGTAAGTCCGGACGTCAAAGATGCGTTTAATTCGGTACGGAGGAAGGATATACTGAGGGAGTTGAAACGCAGAGGTTTTCCGGCATACCTCAAGGCGGTTATCGACAGCTACATTGAAAGACGATACATCGCATTCCCCACCCGCGAGGGAGGCAAGGAGATGCAAGTGTACGCGGGTGTCACCCACGGGTCTATCGTCGGCCCCACAATGTGGAACATAGTTTTTGACGACCTTCTAAGGATAGACGTCCCGGGGGGCTATAGACTTATCGGCTACAAGGATGACCTCGCCGTCATCATTGAAAACAAGAGCTTGCAGGTCATCCGCAGTACGCGCGAAGATTTGATGACAACACTGGCGGGGTGGTATAAGTATAAGGGTCTGGCGCTGGCGACCGAGAAGACAGAAATGATCTTGCTGACGAGGAGAAAGGTGGGCGACAACTTCTCGGTCCTGGCCCTGGACCAAGGCGCTATAAATGTAAAGAGGCACCTGAAATATCTAGGCATATATTTTGAGACCAATAGAATATTTAGACATCAGGTCACGAAGTGCACAGAGAAACCGTGGAGGGTGGCCGGGGCGTCAGGTAGGCTACTCCCTAAGTTGGGCGGAGGTGGTTCCAGGAGTTGTATCCTATACTACCAAGTGGTCGAGTCTGTCATTATATACGGGGCTGCCATATGGGGGCAGGCTGTCGATTTTGGTGTGGGGAGGTCCTTACTGACGGCCGCGCAGAAGATTGCCTTAGTAAGAGTGGCCAGGGCCTACAGGACGATGTCGCCAGACGCTACATGCGTCATTACGGCAACGTTCCCGATCATGCTTAGAATAGCGGATCGGTGCAAAAAATTCTTGGAGGAGGAGTGTCGTAAAGCGTATACAGGGAGTACGACCACCGGAAGTCTGACGGCTATGAAAGGGAGCTGCTCGCACGACTCAGCGACGCGGACATGGCAGGAGTCGTGGAATAGATCTGCTTATAGCAGATGGACACATCAATTGATTCCGGACCTCACCAGGTGCTGTCGATCTCCGATAAGTATTTTCGACTACCCCCTCACGCAGCTGCTGTCTGGTCACGGCTGTTTCAATAAGTACCGCAGGAAAATTGGCAAGACAACATCAGCACAATATTGGTTCTGCGAGGAGATGGTGTGACGATGGTCAGCACACCTTTTTTGTGAGCGAGGCCTGGGGCCCACAGAGGAGCTCGCTGGAACTAAAGTTAGCCCCCCCCCCCCCCCCCCCACACACCACACACAGAGGTACTCAAATAGGACCTCTGCGCGGGAAACGCCAACAAGATGGAAACCTGGAGGGATTCTGCCAGGAACGTCCTTCAAGCGAAAGAGGCTGAAGAGTGCCTCAGAGAGGGGAGGCAGATGGTGGCATGAGCCTCACGGGACTCCTCGATACCATCGTTTAAGCATAGGACAGTGATCGACTTTTATTTGTTTATTTTGTATTATTTACTGACCTAAATTTTGTGTCATTGTTTATTTATTTGTTTATTCATCTAACCTTACGTGTACTTTTATTTATTTATATATTTATTTTTATATTTATAGTTATGTTTTGCGACGTATTTATTTATTTATTTACAGACTTATACATTTTTGAATTTTTCCTCAAAAAAATGTCCTTTACACCCCCACCACCCAGGAGTTGAGAAGAGGAGATTTCTTCGGAAGGAGAGAGACGCCAGGAGGAACGGGGGACGTCGCGGGAGCTAACGCCACAGCCCTTCGGCGCTAAAGAAGAGAGAGCTTGGATGAGAGCCCTTCGTATTGCAGTGTACCAGGGCCGGGCACTCATCATGGAAGGAGCCAGGAGGAGGAGGGGTTTTTATTGGGTATGCCAGCCTGCTGGTGAGTCCCACACTACCTGCCGGGGCAAGGTATTTCCCAGAGTACGGCGGGCGTAGACCATCCCGGCTTTGAACCGGACGCTCCGAGTTGCCACCTATTCCTTCCGGTTTAAGGCCAATTTAGCCTTCCCATATCCTCTCTGCTTTAACCTTCCACGATGGACTTTCTGTAATTTTCCGGAGTTACCTCTATTCCCAGCTAAACTTCCAAGGCCTCTTTTTGTCCAGCGGACATTCGACATTTCGGACACTCGAAAAATGCGTGTAACGCATCGTCGTCTTCTTTGCCACAATACCAGCAAGAGGTATCACTAGTCTTACCGATGCGTCTCCAGTATGCGTTGAAACACCCATCGCCTGTGAAAAGCCGTGTAAGATGAAATACTGGGTTACGCACTCCGGCTTTTAACCATTCTGCGATGTCCGAAATGAGTCTACAGGTCCACCGGACAGTGTGGGCAGCTATCCCATATTTTCAGTCATCCTGTCATGGATTTATCGGCCCTCTTGGGCCCTAATCTCCGCCACACTGTACGTATTATCAGACTCTTTCTAGCGTGTAAGGCGGCTCTGTACGTCCCTTACCTGCTTCTCACACTTGTGGAAAATATGATTTATCTCCCTTATTTTCCTTTCAATCGGTAAAATGACGGCCAAGGCGCATAAGGCATTTACCAAAGTCGTCCTATACGTCCTGCGCACTCTTGTCAGATTTTTCAAGGCATCGACATTGTTGCGCGTGATGATGACCGCTACATAATCCGCATACCCTAGCAGTTTACATCCTAGCGGGATAACAAGCCTCAGTATTTCGTCGTACGTGCTGTTTCACAGAATAGGATCAATGATAGGTCCCTGTGGAACACCCGCGAAGACTTCAGTGACTGTGCGTGCATCATTGGTGTTATAAGCTATAAATTTGTTGCTGAGGTAGCCCACTATGAGTTTCCTGAGATATGCTGGGAAGCCTATTTTCCGGAGTTCTGCGGGAATGTATCTCCCTTATACAGTTAAAAGCAGTTTTGATATCTGAAGTAATTAGAGCATAGTGACGTCCTACTGTCTTACACTGGTCCCAAATAACCATCATTTCGTTAATCACTTGCGTGCTATTTTGACCCTTTATGAAACCAAATTGGTTTGGCGAGAGCTCACCCCTCGCCAGTGCCAGGTTCATTCTCGCCTGTATTATATATTCCAGCCATTCCACAAGTACTGGTAATATACATAAAGGTCTATAATCATTAGGCGACACAGTAGGCTGTACTTTCTTCGGTATCAGGACCAGCTTTGCAATTTTCCATTTGTTCGAGGAAGTACCGGGCTGGAGGCAAGCACTGAACAGATATAGAATCTCTTTCGGGTGGTGCGCTGCCAAGAACCTCACCGCTTCCTCAGGGATGGCGTCGATTCCCGTGGCCTTCTTTGGCTTAACCCTGCGCCGAGGTTCGGTAATGAAAAGTCTATGCACGATGAAATCTATCTGTGAGCTATGCAGCTGTACTGTGCCTCGCGACCCCTTCAGGTGTTTCATTACTGTGCGATATGGCTGCCCCTAAATATCGGCGTCCCCTAGGTCACACAGCCTTTTCCATGCGTCGGCCGTGCTTTAGACGATGGCTCGATGCAAAGTACTCCTCGCATCTCTGAAATCATGCCGTAGTAAGGCATGTATTCGGTAATCGCCATTTTTAATGGCCCTCCTTAATTAAATAAGCCTCTTTTAATTAAAGGTCTCTTTTCTAAGGGCGGTGTTTTCACTTATCCGCCAGTAGTTTCGTGTTTTGCCATAGGTCGCTGCCGGGAAGCTGGCTGTACAAGCTGTTGCTATATTCTCTAACCTGGTAGGGCCCATGCCTCCGATCCTCGTAAAATCTTACTCAGCTCCTTCGACAATTTCCTCATATTCGTCTCGTTGTTGCGAAGCCGCTCTCCGTGTTTTGGACTGGATTTCCCAATTTTTCTAAAAACATAGCGGACGTAACGGTGGTCGAAGCCCGAAAAAAAATCCAGGTCCCTACTATCGATCAGATTACAAAAAATCAATCTGTGACCTATTCCTATGCCTTTAAAAAATATTACTGTCTAAGGTAAGTTTCTATCGGCTGAGTACAGGGGAGGCAGGTCACTTCCACTACACTACTCGCAAACCATTGTGCCTCGATCGACCAATTTTCTCAATCCCCATAAAGCCAACTTAGCATTAAACTCTCCTAAGACAAAGATGTTGCCATTAACGGCTCTAATGAGCAGTTCTTTGTTTGCCATCCTGCTATTGTACATATCTGTTTTCACAGTAGGCGAGATATAGCAGCTCACCAACAGGATGTTCTTTTGTTCTATCGCTACAAATCCAAGGCATGAAATGGTGCGAATTCAGGTTCCTAAACTTTTCTGTCCTTTACTCGTGATACAGATTACAATGTCTGCCTTTTCATCTTGATACCAGTCCTGGGGTATCCTGTCGAGCTCCGAAATGGCCAAAATGTCGGTTTTTTACTCCACTGCAACCTGGACCAGAAGATCTTGTGTAAACCTACTTCTGTTCAGGTTAATCTGGAGAATACTCAAATCTTCGTCACGATAAACCATTGCTGCTGCCTATCTGACACTTCCATCCTAGTGGCGCCTCCTTATAAACCGGGCACCGTATGGAACCCGCAATATGGCCGGTTGGCTCCTTTTTTATTTCTCTGTCGAAGCACTGTCTACACCTCGTAGGTCCACTGCAGTCCTTCAAATGGTGTCCCATTTGTCCGCATCTTCTGCACACTAGGGCATAAAGGAAGCCCTACAGCAAGGAAGAAGGGAGGAAGCCGTCTCAACGATGCCGTAAAGAAACAGAAGAGGAGGCGTCGACGAGGGCCACAGCCGCGTTCAAAGGGAGAGGCCATGACAGTAAAAATCCGTGCGGAACCTACCCTTGCCGAAGTAGTCGGCAAAATGAAGTACGGGCGGGAGGGGGGGGGGGGGGGGGGGGGGCTTCACGTTGTTGGCTAGAGAAAGAATGGAGGTCTTCCAGGAGATCTCCAGTTCGCGGGAGAGGTACCGCGTGGGTAAGGGGTTAACGATGTGAGGGCGCGCGCTCGAAGTGTATCGATTATGCGGTGGCAGAGTCAATGGGACTGAGGGATTGGATCCAATGGTGGCCAAGGTTCTCGGACTATCATCTGACCCAATTTTGCAGTGGAATCGGGGGCTTTGAGCACTACCTGCAGAGGATCGGAATGGAACGGTCTGTGGACTGTTGGTTCTGCCCCACGCAGAATGTCACGGCGCGGCGCAGCACACAGATTGTCTCGAGACATAGCGAAACCAACGTAGAGAACCTTGGGCGGAGCTGAGGAGAAGCAAGGTTCTCCAAGGACATTCGAAGCGGTGTGTCGCGGCCATTCTTCATCGGAAGGAAGAACAGATAAGGACGCGGAGGACATGTTCGGCACCGGGAAGGAGACTGAAGAGAAGAAGTGGAGCCAACAACAGTATCAGCTAGACCGTAAGGAGTTCCCTCCCATCAAGTGGGTCAAATCTCACTTAACGACGGAGCAGATGTAGAAGAGAAAGAAGTAGGACAAAACCCGCCCTTCGCGGGACAGAGAGCTGTAAACTTGCTGATTCACAGCAAGAAGGGGAGGAGAGACCACCTGAACCTCTTGTGTAAGTAAGAGGATGTAGGGTGGTCATGATCCTAGGAACGAATACTCTCCCTGTGGAAGGAATACCCGCAGAGCTTTATGCCCCATGGTGAGTGCACAGTGGGAAAGCACACACCACCATCTGGGCCCTTTTTAACAAGTGGGAGTTTTAGTGGATAGTCTAGATGACTATTGTCCGGAATTTCCACACTACCAGATTGGCCTAGTGTGCGTGAACGCATTTTCATTCTCTGTGGCCACATAAGCAAAACGGATATGGTGATGGTGGGAGGTGGATACAGGTGATATCTAACAATATCGTAGATATGAGACTGCTTATGTAATAATGTAAGGATTATTCTCACTGCTTTTTTAAAATACATTAACGATACATTTTTGTGCGAACGAGTTGCATTTGTTACTGTAGAGACTGTTTGTGGTTTTCATACTTTTATGATATATACCATCATCTTAATTGTGAATTTTATTGTAATCATTTTAACAAAAAATGACTTTTACAATCGTTTATTTTGTGACTGACGCTATCTTCCTAGAGTATCTTATGTTTCGTAACTCATTAAAAAATTGTTCGCTAACATATACGAATGTAACTAATACATATTAAATTGGGGATAATTAGTAGTAACAATTACATGAGTAATGAATTCATAAGTTTCGATATAAGCAGTTATTTTAAAAAGAAGGCAAGTATTTCGGACTTAAATACGGAAATATTTTAGTAAGAAGCCAACATGATAGTCACATCATTAACTCACCATTTTACTTATGTTCAGTTCTCTTACTATCTCAAGTGCAGTCTGAACTTACCAAACTGTAAACGTCAAATATTTTTGTAAATAATGCGCTTAGGAAAAAAAGCTTAGAGATGTGCCTACTTATGTTTTTATAGCAAAAGAAGAACTAATTGAAGTTGGTACTTCAACAGTTGTAACTTTTCCTTGTGAGTATTATCAGTTGTTAATTGTGCGTTAGAAGAAGTCATTTCTTTTGTCTCTTTCTTATTTAAGAGCACATTTATAAAAATCAATATTAAATGTAAATCTGTAAAATGTTAATAATTAAGTAATAAAATGTTTTTACATCCTGAGATTTTACACCACGAGCAGAAAAGGCTTTTTCATTACAATTATTTCATAATAACTACTGTTTATGTGTCATATTCAACGGCACCTTGTGTATTAGGCATCATTATGCGCTCGCACTGTACTAGCAAAAAAGTCTTACATTATACAGAACCAACATTATAATCAAACACTACACAAACGTAGTCAGTCCATTGGTAGCTGCATGCTTAACTTATTTGTTCACCGCTGGTCTAAACAGTTCTACTTTCATCGGGAACAAAATGTGTTTATATTGCGCATATAATAATACTTATTGCAAGGCAGAAACTAAAAATTTAATTTCTCCATAATTTTGGCGTTGATTCAAAGTTTACATGTACAAAGTTTTATAAAAATTCATTGACATTCTGCCAGAAAAATTTGCAATAATATGTAAATTTTTAATATAATTTTTAAACAAATGACTTTTATGAAACACTGTTTAAACAGTTAGATTCAACATTAAAAACTAGACAAACCTTTCATTTAAATTTTCTTTCTATCCCCAATGGTTTTCAAGATATACTAGCAAATACTTTTTTCACTGCATACTTCAGGGATTGCTTTAACCCCTTCAAAGGTGATGATGGTCGATATAAAAAATACTGTCTAGTATTTTCTCGAAATCCATATCAAGCGTGTGTCAATTCCGCCGCATTCCTTGTTAGTTCTCCGGAAAATCTAATTTGAAAATCCGCTGCGTACGTATAGCAGTTTCAGCTAAGATACGGTAAAATATGGTTCGTCGAGGGATGTATAACGCCTAACCTGCTTGTATACAATGTATATAATGTATACAATTTTCTCGAACACAAAGCCTCATATGAGAAAATTTTATTCTTTCTTTTCGACTTATTTTTACATATAGAATCACCTCCTGCCCGGTTGCACCGCCCATCCTGGCTCACCTGTTATACAGGGTACCTCGTAACATGTGGAAATCACTTCAGGGATAATTTCAGCACACCAAAAGAATAGAAAAGTTTATGTAAACATATGTCCTATTAACTTTCTGTATGCAGGGTGTTTCACTATTGCTGATAAATATTTTAAGGGGTGATTCTACAAGTCAAAATAAGTCGAAAATCAAGAACGATGAAATTGCGGTGGAGACTTCATTTGTTAGTTATCTATGTTTAAAAATTAGGCTCTAAACGCCTGTCGCCTGGCAACTTGACCTACATATTGCAGACCAGCTCGTTCAGTGGAGGTCAACGCGAGACAAATTCACACTGCAGAACGCACACTTACCGACGTAACAGAAATAATGTCATATAATACATTGCGATACGACACTATGTTCTTGCAATAATTTTTTAAATAGCTCACACACACGTTGTACGACAATAGTACGTCAATTAGTCACTTTATATCAAGTTGCAATAAACAAATAGCCAGAAATAGTTCAGCGTGAGTCATTTGCAAAGCGGCTTCAATACATTAAGTTCTTTCCCCCTCCTAGCAACGCACGCGACACGCATAGTTGCGCTCTGGTCGCGGTTTCTATCGCGACTGCAAGAGGTCCGCGACCGATTCGCGGGGTTTACGAACAAAGAGGCTGTATCGCGACAACATAGGGCGCCACACGACGACGGAAAAGCAGCTCTTAAGCAACTCTTCAGCTGCTAGCAGCTGCCGAGTATAGATTGGCGTTAGCCGATCACTTGCGTAGACGATCTGTTGGTGGTATTTCTTCCCACTTCTCCAAGAGACACGGGCGGAAGAGACCCGTACACGTCGACCGCATGAAGCCTTTTTCCATCATATTAATAAGGGGCAATCTCAAGCCGCTCAACCAACGCGGAGTAACTGACGATCAGTGAGAGTTGGCCCCCTGATCTTAGTGATGGGTTATGATACGACTCAAGCGATATCGATACCTAGTTTCAAAGTATCATGGTATCACAAGCACATATGAATACGTAAGTATCAAAAGGTATCGATACCTAAATGATAGCTACTCAGAAGTCTCGATCCTTAATAAGTACGTCTCGGATGGAATTGGTATCGATACGTTCATAACTCTGTATATAACAGTGTTTACACTTCTGTCACAGTTCTGAACATGCCAGCACAATGTTTTCATTCTTCCTCTCTTTTTCTCGCTTTCATCTACATTTCTACATTTGAAATAATATGTCAAAGCACCTTTGCTTAGGAATTTCGTCATTTATCTGTCGTTTCAAATATTTGTAAATATACTCATTCCTCCAGCAACCTTAAATTAAAATCATCAATTTCAATAGCTCTGTCATCATTAAAAGTTAATTTTGAAAAACTAACGGACAAAGAATGGGATGTCTTCCCAAACATTCTACAGATACTGTAGTCATACTTTTTTATAACGGAAGAACAAAGTTCTGAAAAATATGTTAGTATTTCTAAAATTATATTAATTAAAAAACAATTATATATTTTCATCGATTCTCTCCAAGGCAAAGGAGGCATTACAGGAACACTTTGTACGGAGTTTAGATTGCAAGTAAATAAGTACCTTCATAATTATGAAACGAATAAAAAGTATTCAATTCCAGCATTACTATTAGATCTACGATTTCATCAATTATCTTCCCATAATGAAACATTTGCTACACAAACATATAACGAATTAATTAATATAGCGACTCCTTTGGAAACATCTAGTACGGAATCTACAGCATATCGAATTGTATTACAAAAAATAGTAACGGGGGAAGTCTCTTCATTTTGGTCGACATTTGATACACAAGTATTACAAAAAAATATAATCGTATGTAAAACGAGTATCTCTGCAGAATTAAATAGCTACGTGAAATAACCATATTTATCCAGATATGAAAATCCACTGACGTATTGGAAAGCTAATGCATTAAAATATCCAATACTATGAAAACTTGCAAAAAAGCATGTTTGTGTAATGGCAACATCTGTTCCTTTCGATGTAACTGACGAAGTAATTAGTAAAAACAGAAATCGATTAAAAGACAATGTAGTAAATAAAATACTGTTTTTAAATAGGGGAAAAAAATCCTTCACTGCGTCTATTTCGCTTACTGCTGTGCTATCCATTCTTTCTCCTTGTTGAATTGTTCGACTATCTCCTCTAGCGACAATTCTATGCTCCTATCAGATCCGAACTCAGTCAATTTTAAAGCATTAAGATTTGTGAAGGTATCATTTGGGAATTAATATTTTTTTATACCTACAGTATTCATTATTGTTTCAGTACTTACATATGCTCGACTCTGGTTCGAATAGTATGGATACATTTATTGTTGCCGTGATACCAATACTAAGTATTGGCACCACTTGTATCAAATGTCAATACAAAGCACTTAAGCTTTTGATATGTATCAAACATTTCAGGCAATTACTGGGAAATAGAATTGCTTAAAACTTATGAGAAAGATTGGTATCGTGCCCGTCACTGCCTGAACTAAGGTCTCTTATTTGTACCGTTGCAGGACGAGATATACTCCGCCAGGGGGGAGCACTCTTCTCCCACATCCATCTTCTGAACCATCGCCAGATCGCACGTTTGCGAACCGCTGCTCCACCAGCGTCATAGACCTAAGACGGTTTCAAACCACGGCGCTGTTAGAATTAAGATTGATTGTGTACCACCGTGACTTTTAAGACTAAGACTGTAAACAGTAGCTAATAAGTTGTATATAATAAACAGAAATGTACACTTGTACAGTGCGCCTCTCATTTCGCGGATCCTGGCTGACCGACTGAAACGGCAGCAAACTCCCTTCTCAGCTCAAACGGCGACCAACACCCAGAGGTTGATCGCAAACGTTACACTACAAACATATCTGTCCGCGCTTTTTGAAAGCGGCGCACATTCGCGTCACTCACAGTGCCTAGCGGATATTCAGGAAGTACTGTTCGCCTATCGCGTACCGAAACGCCATGGCGCGCGGCTCGTGAAAACTTCGCGTGTGGGAGACACATACCTCCACTGTCGAGCGACTCGCAAGGACTTCGCATGTGGAAGACACGTACCTCCACTGTCGAGCAACTCGTGGAGACTTCGCGGGTTGGAACACGTACTGTGTAGAGCTGGAAAGTTGGTGTGCAGAAGAAATGCGAAAGGAATGCGGGTCTGATTGGTTAAAGCATAAATAAGCCCACCTATTTCGACACAATCATAAAAACAGAGCACAAGGATTTTGGTTATTGGCCGAAACAGTCACATCTACTAATAAGGATCATATAGCACCGCGGTTCGGAAGCATCAAAGGCGGAGCGAACGCTGTACCCTTCTTACCCCTGTGCCGTCCCGCACGCCAACTTTCCAGCTCTATACAGAACCCTCACTGTCGAGCGACTCGTGAAGACTCCACGGGTAGGGGACACGTACCTTCACTGTCGAGCTTAACACGAGGTCGAAACCCCTCGAATCTAAAAGTAATCAATTAACAAAAAGTAATAGTGTTGGAGTTTAAAGTAAACGTCGGGATAACCGTCAACTTAAATTTGGATCGTATACACGACGACGCGATCCTACACCTCTCTCGATGAATTCGAACTTCGAATGTCGAGAAGAGTAAGTCGAACTATACGGTCTGTCATTGCGATCAATATACAGCGATCCGCATTAAGATTCGGACATCATGGTGTCCGAGGTATTATTGCTGTATATATTTGTTTATAATATTGTTGAAGAGTTGATTGTTTTTTAACGTATTACAGTGAGCACTGGAGTTGGTACAAACATGTATTTCATTTATTTAATACAGATATTTTTTTAAATAATAAGCGATAAGTTAAACGGTTTCCAAATTCCATGTCGCAAAAGTATTCGGACACTATACAAATTGCATTAATCTCTTCTCTACATACAGTGACTCGCATTAATATTCGGATACTATGATATACAAGATATTATTGCTGTTATATTTGTGTACAATAATGTTAACGAGGTAATAGTAGTATCATGCAATAAAGTGAACATCGTAGTTGGAAAAAACATAAATGTTATTTATTTAATACACATATGCTTTTAAATAATAATGAATAAGTGAAATAATGTACAAATTTCACGTCGCAAAAATATTCGGACACTAACCGGTCACTCGGACCGCTAATTCGGACAATAAATAAATTACATTAATATCGTATGAAATATGCGAATATGCTTATTTAAGAGATATTATAGTGAATATTAATACTTCGTTGGATAACCATTTTGCTTAATAACCTCGTGCAATCCCTTTGGCATATTACAAATGATTTTTTCTAAATATTTCTGCGTAATACACTTCCATTCTTCTATTAAACGTTGTTTTAATTCTGGTATTGTTCTTATAGGCATTTTTCGAATATTACGATTTCATTGGTCCCATATTTTCAATCGGATTTAAGTCCGGTGATTGAGGTGGTGGGTGCAGCGCTTTGGGACAATTATACAGGGTGTTTCATCACCCCTGTCAAAAGTTTCAAGGGGTGATTCTACAAGCCAAAATAAGACGAAAATCAAGAATAAAAAAATCGCATCCGAGGCTTCATTTTTGAGTTATCGATGTGTAAAAAACAGGCTAAAAACGCCTGTCCAGCGGCAGCACTCCATACACGCACAGTGTCTGTCATCGCGCGCCCAGTTCCTCGTACAGAGTGCTCGCTTACCGATGTAACAGAAACTATGACATACCATACGATGCGACAAGACACTACATTCTTGTGACAATTTATGAAGAAGCACACACCTTTCGTTGACGGCACTGAACCTGCCTACTTGAAAAAATCCACAAGGGCATATCAAAACCCGCCTCACGGGATTCTCAAGCAGAGAGAGTGAATGCAATGTCTAATTGACGATTTTGTCCAAAAAAATCACCCACACGCGCTTACACACGCACCGCGATTATTGTATTCGCAAGTGTTCATGTGTACACACACCACGATCGTCCATTTCACCACACACACGCATTGCGATTATTTCATTCGCAAGTGTCCATGAGAATTACACGCACTATGATTGTCCTCTCCGCGAATGTCCACAAAAAAATGTTTAAAGCATGCACAAAATTTTCCACCTGAAAGCACAGGCCAGGCGATTGTTCCGTACACATGAACACTTGCGAATACAATAATCGCGGTGCGTGTGTAAGCGCGTCTGGGTGATTTTTTTGGACAAAATCGTCAATTAGACATTGCATTCACCCTCTCTGCTTGAGAATCCCGTGAGGCGGGTTTTAATATGCCCTTGTGGATTTTTTCAAGCAGGCAGGTTCAATGCCGTCAACGAAAAGTGTGTGCTTCTTCATAAATTGTCGCAAGAATGTAGTGTCTTATCGCATCGTATGGTATGTCATAGTTTCTGTTACATCGGTAAACGAGCACTCTGTACGGGGAACTTGGCGCGCGATGGCAGACACTGCGCGTGTATGGATTGCTGCCGCTGGACAGGCGTTTTTAGCCCGTTTTTTACACATCGATAACTCAAAAATGAAGCCTCGGACGCGATTTTTTTATTCTTGATTTTCGTCTTATTTTGGCTTGTAGAATCACCCCTTAAAATTTTTGACAGGGGTGGTGAAACACCCTGTATAGTAAATACTCTTGTACTATTCTAGATTTATGTTTTGGATCATTGTCTTCATAATATTTAAAACTGTCACGAATATTCATATTAACAGTACTTTTGATTGAATTCTGTTTTAAAATATTTAAATATTTGTATTTGTCTAGAATTTCATCAATGAAAACTAATTCACATACGCCCGACATCGAAATACAACCTCATACCATCACACTTCCATAGCCATGTTTCACTGTCGGTTTCAAATTTTTGATTTGGAATTCCTGATTTCGTTTACGCCAGACTATTTTACGCTCGTCTGATCCGAAAAGATTAAATTTGCTTTCATCGGCAAATATTACATTGTTCCACCACGTTTGATCTTTCAAAACAAATTCTTTAGCGAAAGTCAGTCTCTTCTTTCTATTCTTCTCGTTTACGTACGGTTCTTTTCGAGCTACTCTGCCGTTTTATCCATGGTTTCTTAGTACACGACGCACCGTGTCCGGATGCACTTTCTTCCCAGATTCTTCACATAATTCGTTGGTTAGTTTAGGAGCACTTATTCCAGGATCCTTTTTTATTTTACAAACAATTTTCCTTTCATCTCGTGCATCAAGTAACTTTGGACGTCCTTTTTGTGGAATTTAATCAATGCGGTCCTCAACATTGTATCTTTTTATGATGTCTCCTATGGTGCTTTGTTTCAAATTTAACAATTTGGCAATCTCACGATACGATTTACCCTTCTCTCGATTATAAATTACCAGTTGACGAATATCAGAAAAGGAATTTTTTTGTTTTACGTCCCATTTTAGCTAATATTTAATGTGCTCTCGACGAAATATCGCAAAAAACTGAGCTCTTGAGGACGCAATACAACAATGTTTGTAAACATTGTAGAGACGCAGCACCCAAGTAGCGATGAAACCGAGTTATTAAGCGACATACCGTAGGGTAAATAACGTGTTCGAATATTTTTGCGACATGAAATTTGCGCATTATTTCACTTATTCATTATTATTTAAAAACATATGTGTATTAAATAAATAATATTTATGTTTTTTCCAACTACGATGTTCACTTTAATGCATGATACCACAATTACCTCGTTAACATTATTGTAAACAAATATAACAGCGATAATATCTCGTATATCGTAGTGTCCGAATATTAATGCGAGTCACTGTATATAAAAGTCAAAACTTGTATGTATGTTCCGTAAAGGCTTCTATACCGTTCATCGTATCCGCACAAAATTTGGCACGCCTATTCTTCGACACCCTAGAAAAAATACTGCGGGGGTCCCCACCCCCCAACCATCCCAAAAGCTCACCCCCTCTTAAGTAAGGCCCGTGTAATTTTTTGTGTAGAAGCTCAATAATTTTAAGGAGAAATATGGGACGAAAATTGATTCTTCATATATTCCCCCTTAAAAATAAAGTAAAAAATTAATAACTATGACGTTTTAAAGAAATAAAAAATGTATGTGCGGTTTTAAAATTTATTGTGGAAGTATTATTTAAAAAAAACAAGAAATAAATGTGTAAAGTGAAATGTGAACAAGTGAGGATTTGAAGAATCCTCGAAATCTTTTTTTATTCGCCTACAGCCCACCCCCTCAAACGCCCGAACAACGCCGGGCCCACGCAGCTAGTATTATATAAAATATGCATCATGTTTCAGAATATGTTAATGCTTAGGCATACTAGAACTATTTTTTTTAATAATCCTGTGTGATGGGTTTCCTCCCTTTTATTAAACGTTATTTTAATCCCAGTATTGTTTTATAGACATTGTTCAGATATTACAGTCTAATTGATGTCATAAATACTCAATGGGGTTTGTATCTGGCGATTGAGGTGGTGTGAGCAATACTTTGGGGCACTTATATAATAAATATTATTGTACGATACTCGACTTATGCTTGGAATCATTGTCTTGAAAAAACTTATAACTGTTACATATGTGCATATTAATGGCACATTTCATTAAATTTCGTTTTAAGGTATCTAAATATTTATATTTGCTTAAAATGCTATTGGTGAAAACTCATTCTGTTCACCTACACCTGCGGTCGAAATGCAACCACATACTATAATATTACACTTCCACCGCCGTGTTTCATTGTTAATTTCCAGTTTTTCATTTTAAATTCTTTATTTGTTTTATGCTATACCATTCTTCGTCCGTTCGAGCCAAAAAGATCTAATTTGCTTCCATAAGCAAATATTACGTCCCACCACGTTTGATCTTTGCAAATAAAGTCTTTATCGATAATCAATCTTTTCGTCCGATTCATCTCGTTTATGTATGATTTTCTACGAGGTACCCTGCCGTTGTATCCATGGTTTTTCAATACCCGACGCACTGTGTTCGTATGTGCTTTCTGTCCAGATTCTTGAAGTAATTCTTTTGTCAATTTAGAAGTACTTAATCCAGGATCTTGTTTTACTTTACGAATAATCTTTCCTTGATCTCGTGCGTCAATTAATTTTGGACGTCCGTTTTGTGAAATTGATTCGATGAGGCCCTTAAAATTATACATTCGTATGATGTCGCTTACGATGCTCTTCCTTAAATTTAACAATTTGGTAATTTCATGATACGATTTACATTTCTCTCCATTATAAATAACGAGTTGACGAACCCCAAACATGGTATTTTTTGCTTTATGTCACATTTTCGCCGAGATTCTGCATATTATTCACGACATTTCAAACAAAACTGAGCTACTCAGGTACACTGTACGTTACGTTCGCAAGCATTGAAACAACCGATTGTATATTGCAGGCCTCTCGACGTTTCGTGGACGATTTCGTAGCACGCTGCGTTAAAATGTATGTTCACTGAGCAGAAATTTCCAGAGCTCTGCGATTCATTTGTCTTTTTCCGGGCAGGAACGCGCCTCGAGAGGCGAAACACATTCAAGCGAGAATAGTCGTCGAAGGCGCATATTACAAAAACCGATCGATTCCGGCAAATCACCCGTGGTATACGTTCGAAAATCATTAGCTGTAGACGCGGTTTATTTTGTTTCTTTATTAATAAACCTACACTTATATTCGTATACATATCATAGAACAGCCTACACAATTTTGAGAAGTAGGATTCGATTCGTTTGAGTTCGTTGCGTGTATCCTGCTATGTGCAAGCACGTGTGACAAATTATGCGAAGTGATCATCTCAGCTGTGAGCTGGATAATAGCTATTAGCGACGACTGTTCATATCGATTACGCATCTTCTGCTGAGTGCGAACACGTCGGACAGTGGCGGTTATTTGTCTCAGCTGTGTGCAAGATAATAACTATTTGGAAAATTCTCAATCGTTCGTTTGCGTATGTTCCGCTGTGCGCGAGTACGTGCGGCAGCTTACGTGAAGTTACTGTCTCAGCTGTGTGCGGGACAATGATCAAGAATGGCAAACGCCGCAGATAAGCACACTATCGTCGAATTGAAAACGTTGTTGCAGTATCAGGAATTGCCAACTACGGGCAATAAATCCGAGCTGGTATATCGATTAAATGAGGCAAATCCTAATGGATGGGTGGGTGTACGGAGCGCCGAAGATTTGCAAGAGGTCGAAGGTATCGATGGGCAGAACAACGAAAACGAAAATGATTATGGAAGTACGTGTAACATACAAGAAATGACGCAGATAGAAAGAGAACTTATCCGCTACGAAAACGATCTCGTAAGAAGAGAGAGGAAGAGAACTGGTGTGAAGAGAACGAGAACGTGACAGAAACTCGAGTACGAGCGAAAGCAGAAATTCTAGAATGAGTAGGTTTAATCTGAATTCTTTAAAGGATATGCTGAACGAATTTGGTGCTACAGGCAACTGATTCCAATGGTGGTATTGTCAGGTAGCATTGGTACGTACAACTTATTCTCTTGACGAAAATTCAATTAGGATACTGACCAGTTCAAAATTAAAAGGACAAGCACTGAATTTGTAGCGCTCGAAACCCGAGCACACAGACATGCGTATGGAGCCATTGCTGAACAAAATGAAATCACTTTTTGATATTCGGAAAAGTAAAATGGATATGCGCCAACGATTCGAAAACCGCACATGGAAATATAATGAAACATTTGGCGAGTATTTTCACGACGAAATTGTCTTGGCAAACCACTTGTCGGTGGATGACGATGAAGTAATCCACCATATCATCGACGGCACACCGGATCCAGTACTGAAAAATCAAACAAGACTACAAAATTTGAAGATCAAAGGATCGTTGCTGAAGACGTTCGAGAAAACCTCGATTGAACATAAAGGACCTCGATATTCTGTTCAGAAGAACCGGAAGCACGAGAACCAAGGCAGCGAGCACGAGAACCAGGGCAGCAAGTATGAAGATCAGAAGACGAAGCGAGGAGCGGTGCGATGCTTCAGTTCCTATGAATTAGGACCAGTAGCGGCCTGCTGTGAGTAAAAGTGAAACATTTGGCGTGCAGAACGTTGAAACATTTTATGACACACGCGCTGGCAAAGTTGTTTTTAAGAAAGCCATTTTTCCGTCCATTTATTAATTAAGACGGTAACAATGCCGGCCTCGTTGAAACTTTCGTGGACGTTCTCAATAGCATACGAGAGTGTCACAAAATTGGCACTTCCGAATGGCCCACGGCGCGAGGCCTGACGGCCTTGCAACTGACTGCGTCATAAATTCCGGGCCTGGAGGAAACTCCGCTGCCTTGCCAAATTTCTGCTAGGACGTTTTCCCCCGCCATGTCGCAGTTGATTTCCGAAAAAACGCGCCAAGGGCGCAAGGAATAGATGGCGCGATTTGACTAATTAAAATTACCTGATTGGCTAACACCAACGCGGCGCTGGATTAGCCAATTAGAAAAAGCGTTTCTCGCAGAGCTTTTGAGGAACTTCGAAAAGCTTCTCGATGATGAGTCTCTAGCGGCACTCTATACGAACAAGATATTTTGGTCTTGTACACGCAAGCATAAACAATCATTCGTACTGAACTTTGTGTGGTTATTTGTAGTAACCAGTACACGGTCACGCTTCTTTAGACACATCCTCGAGACACCAAAAGTCATCAGAAAATAGGCGACCAAACAACGAAGCAGGCGGCTATGTAATGGCCACCCCTGGAAAAGACAAACAGACCGTCGAACATATCTGTAATTCCCGTAGATGATAACGAATTTCGATGAAACGTAAGTTATAAATTTATTTCTGCCGGAGAAGAACTTCATATGTTGCTCGATACGCTGATTGATACTAGGATTCTGATCAGTTTCTTCAGACAAAAATTCTTACCCGATCAGTTTGTTAAAAATCCGACGTAGAAAGTAGCCTCCATTTTTGCGGTATTAATAATACGAGATTGTCTGGAGTCGATGTTGTAGAATCGCCTGATTAGTTTAACGATAATACGAAGGATATCAATTTACTGGTAGTAGCAGGTGACACGATGAAATCTGCCGTGATGTTAGGTTGCGATGCTTTAAAAGCTTTCGGATACATGTAGTTTACGGAAAACTTTATGTGCGTATGACGAAACGATGAGTGACATTTTAAGTATAGAAGAGTTCGGAGAGAAAAATGAAGAGGTTGACGCATTGATAATTAACCATTCCATAGATGGACAAACGAAATCCGCGAGAAAACAAATATTCATTGAAAATTATATCAAGCCGAATTGATCGAGCGTTCCGAAAGTTAATGCAGAATTAACACTATCGTTAAAAGAATATAAGCCGTTTCATTATTCACCAAGGCGACTATCTTACGCGGAGAAGAAAGTTTTGCGAGAAATCAGATAAGTTGCTCGAGAAACAAATTATTCGTCCGAGCGAATCTGAATATGCATCACCTATAGTATTAATCAAGAAAAGAAAATAACAAATTCAGGTTGTGCGTCAATTATCTGACTCTGAATAAAGTATTAATAAAAGACAATTATGCACTTCCATTAATCGAGGATAAGTTGGATGTACTGAATAATAAGAAGTGGAAGTACTGGAACCAAGGAGCATTACCTCTCAGTACTAAAGAAGGTATTTGAATTGTTGATCGGAAACAAGTTAGAATTAAGATTGGATAAGCGTAAATTTCCATGCACCGATATCGAGTACTAACCTCTTAGCTGTGAATGACGAGTATACTCGTTATGCGAGAAAAGTAATTACCATTCGTTATTTAAATATAAATAAATTTAAACAATAAAATTATTGATTTTTCAAAAGAATACAAGTGCTGTTTCCTTATAATTTAATTCAATTTTACAGCAGCTGCACATACTCTGTGTTTGACAACGTAGATACACACTTTTAAAAGGCGGCACCACAGCTAAGAGGCTAAGGATGTCGGATTTCTGAGAATGGTGTGAGTCTGATAGAGAACGGCGTGAACGTGGTATTAGGTTCGATTCCTCACTATCGATCAGATCACGCTCCAATCGCAGTCTGATCAAATTGTGAGTGTTCAGGCTATCAATCAGATCACGGTCCTATCCCGCTCCAGTCTCGGTCCGATAAAATACTCCTCCCCTGTTTTCAAATGTACGTGTTCGCACTACCAGTCACGCTCTGATCTCGGTCCGATCACGCTTCAGGAAGGTTCCTCGGGAAGAATATTTTACTGGAGCGTGATCGAACTTGTTTGGAGCTGGACCGACGTTGTGAACACGCTTCTCGATCCACCACCAGTCAATCCGCAATTTTTCTAGTATTGTTAGATACGAATTTGTCCTTATCATCCACTATATGGGAATATAGTGAGAAATATTCCCCTTCAGCTTTCCTGTTCATCAAACTGAGATCAATCCACATTGATCTGTTATTGTTTTTTCTTGTTTGGCACTTTTCACTTTCTTTATCTTCTTCGTCCAATGCGACAGCAATTATAATCAAATCGTTATCCGGAAATACTGCCATTGTTTGTGAAAAATGATTACGAACTGGACGGCCGTACGGTGATCCACACTATCGATTAGGTCTCCGTCCGATCACGAATATTGTTTCCGAGAAACCTTGCCGGGTCGTGATCGGACCGAGACCAGAGCATGGATGCTAGCGTGAACACGTACATTTGAAAACACGGGAAGAATATTCGATTGGACCGTGATTACACCGTGATCTGCTCGATAGTATGAACACTCACATTGGTCCAGCTTAGAACAACTTCGATCACGGTACGGTATAATGTTCTTTCCGAAGAACGTTGCTGGAACGTGATCGGACCGAGACCGAAGCGTGACTGATAGTGTGAACACGTACATTTGAAAACAGTGATCTGATCGATAGTGTGGATCAAGCCTTACAATTTCTACCGTCACAAAACGTTCGTGACGTACACAAGTTTGTAGGTATGTGTGCTTACTTTCGTAAGTACGTAAAAAAGTTTTCGATTATTACGAAACCGCTGTATGATCTGTTACAGAAAAATGTAACCTTTCGATTCAAGGAAGCAGAATTTATACCTTCTGAAAAACTAAAGAGAAAATTGGCAGAAACATTTTTCAACCAGGTACGTGAGTAGCCGTAAACTATCATGATCGTAGAAAACAGTTTATTTTTATGTTTTTATGTATTCCACGAGCATCCAGATCCTTAAATGCTTACACAAATAGACTTGCCATAAATGCTCAAGTCAGCGATACCCTGCAGCGACCCTAAGAGGTTCGTCACCCCCAATTCCAGGGCCCTGTCCTCCGTCCTAGAACAGGTCATACCCGTCGAGATGGGCGTAACTTACTAACAGCGACGATGTGAGTTAAATTATAAAGAAGCACCGTCGATTGGAGAATCTAATCACGATTCCTCGTGCTATTTTTATACTTAAAAATTAGATTAGAATTAAAGATTAGATTTAGGAAAGGTTTCATGCAAATAGTTTATACAGAATAAAGAAAATTGTCTACATTCATTATAGTGTAACAATATAGTATCAGTTAAGCAGGAAAGCCTCTTTTTTAATCAGGAGAAACTTCATCTCCTTCAATTGATGCCATCATCGTGCAGTAAGCAATCGTGAATCTGACATTATCCCAGAAGACAGAAAATCGCGCGAAATATACGCCAGCAATTATCGTTAAAGCAGAAAACATTTCTGAAGTCGAAAATTTGTATTTTTTTTTTTTTTTTTTTTCAGAAACTGAAGGTGATAGAAAATACGGGTTGCAGATTCGTATTCAGCACATAAAAATCTTTCAAATAAATCTAGCATCCCGAATTCATTCGATCGGGAGATTTCACTGAAAGCGTCATGCATATTGTATGTTGAATTGTTTTTTGTTATATTGTTAGTTGTATACGTGTATTCACTAATTGTAAGTACATTTCGCCCTATACATTCCAACAATTGCTTTCACTGTAACCATGTATCTTTATTATTACCGTTTTATTGTACGACACATCAGAAGACAAGTTCAATGAGCCAAATAACATGTACCTCTTGTCAACCAGGTTTGAGATATTACAGTTACAGTATCATTTGCTTGGTGCAGCACAGTAGCAAGTAAAGGATTATTGAATAGTTTGAATGTAAAAGAACTAAAAGGGAATAATATAGAATTGAAAACTGACAGCAAAGCTGCAGTGGATTGGATTTATAAAGAATATGTCACTAATAGAACAAAACATATTAACAGAAAATATAATTTTATAAAAGATTTAGTAAAGAAAGGACAAATAAGTTTATCGCATACATCTACAAAAGATATGGAGGCGGGTGTGCTAACGAAAGGGTTAATTCGGAAAAAACATTATATTTGTATTAATCAATTACTTTTTCTGGTTGAAGACTACAACGATTAGCCGGCTAACGAAAGAGGGGAATTGATGGTGTATGCTCCACCGGTCATTGGTAAATCAGATTCAGAAGAAGAATAAATCGATATACAGATCAATAGTAATTCCCAAACATGGCAGAGTAACAAAAGGAAAAAGGATAGACGTCAAGAACAAGGCCCTCGCTTAACCGTTTTAGTGCCACGCAGCGCGATCGCACTGTTCAGATTTCGTGTCAAAAAGTGCCACAGCGTTTGGTCGCGATGCTCAATTGACGGTGCGCTCGGATTCGGACATAACACAAATAGAACACAATAATATCCAATAATATTGTAAAACACAATTAATTTTCATAAACTGCAACGCAGCACTTCTCCGATGTGATACATTCGACACGACTCTGCAAATGGATTAATTCGCAATTCGCAATCTGTTATAAAAGAAACAAAGCGCGATCGCGTCGCTTGGCGTTTTTCGACATGATTTTTTCAAAGACCTCTAGCACTCAAACGGTTAATCGCGACATAGATACCAAAGTGTCCACATGTGCTCATGATAATAGACTACCATAATTCAGATATATCGTTAAGTTTTTGTTATAATCGTAATGTTAAGTGTATAAATACAGATATTGTGATATACATAAATTAGAAATTTCTCTTAACCTCATCAAGATCCACCAAAGTCCCAATAGCAAGTCTACCGACAGAAAGCTGTGCCAACCGCAAGCCCCTTATAAATATTTCAAAACAATATGTAATACATGGAATTTAAGGGTCGAGTAAGACCATTATCGATACTTCCTTTGCGGGTAGAATTTCTTCTGCAACAAACAATTTAATTTGTACTCACAATCCCTCAAAACTAGTTCACAAAATGTTCATGTTGTTTTCAGCTTATTCAATTCGTTCTGCAGTGCGCAATAAAATGTTTATAATTGTTAATTCTCGTGGTTGATATAAGGGATCGATCGAGCCCTGATGCTGTTTGCACGCTGAGTGCCAAAATATTTATGCGTGTGCTCGAAAGACCATCTCCAATTACGGAGGAAAGATATAGTGTTTTAGAGTTCTCAAATATATTTACACGAGTAGATGTAAGTATACACAAGTTGAGTACAAACTAATTGTAAATATAATTAGGCTTAAATGCACGAATATTTGAGTGATTGAGCCGAAGCCAAGTGTCTTATGTGTGTGCCGGAAGTCGACGTTTCTACCTGAGTTTTGTGTTTGCTAAAAATGAGAAGCTTCGAACTTCCCTCTCAAAGGGCGCCTTGAGCGCGGTCCCTTTGGAGTTGGGGTGGCGAAGTCCTTGGACTCTGGTTCTTGGTGGACGGAGCCTCGGCAAAGCCGGGGAATTTCCCGGGTTGGAGAACGTTGCAGCCGTTTCGCGGACTGCTGCAAGGGGACGACCGCGTCCACCCTTCGCAGTTTCTGAGTTTTATGATGCTCTCTGCCGGTTTTGGTCTGCTGGAGCATGTGCCGCCGAAAGTTTGGTGATAACGCGGTCCCTTCTTTAATATTATATGAAGGCAGAAATCCGGCCAGGAACGTATCATGTATTCTGACAAGACGCTAGTTAACAATAATAAAAGTATACAGCGCAGTCAACACAGATTGGTTCAAACAGGACTATATTTTCTGGACATATTCTTTTTCGCGAATGTAACTATGTATGTGCATTTTACAGTTCTGCTATTTTTTGTTAATGGAAGCGTACATTATTTGGCATAAACTAAATTCTCTCGTCATTCTGCATAAAAAAATCGAGATAAAGTGATCAGAAAATCATTAGTTCGTGAGATGTTTTAAATAAATGTCTTTACTAAGGACGCTCAAACTCTTTTCCATTAGATTCTAAACACTTCACACAGCGCTTTTTTATTATTTTTATAGCCGAATCGAGGTAATCTCCGGTTATTGTTGTGCAATAAAAATAAAATGCTCATTTTTTTATTTTTTTGTCGAAATATTTACATTGCCATGGAGCGTTTAAGCTTCTTTAGTAAAGACATTTATTTAATATATCTCGCAAACTAATCATTTTTCGACCATTTTACCCTGATACTTTCTTTCATAGAATGACAAAAGAATTTAGTTTATACAAAAAAATATTTCCATTAAAAAAAATGATGCTATTGTAAAACGCACATGTATCGTTACATTTGCGAAAAAATATGACCTTGAAAGCATAGTTATCTTTGAACTAATCAGCTTTTTGCTCTAACATTTCTTTTCTACTTGCAATCAGAAAAGAGGTCTTGACTTGTTCCAGTCGCGTAAACCACCCTGTATAGCTTCATTTAAAAATGTGAACATTCCCTTCATACCTTTGAAAATACTAATCTAAAAATTGTTTGTACCATCTGTTGTATCTGTAGGTCCGGTCGCGGAATATTGTATTCTTTAAACGTGAATGTTGATCGATTATATTATCTTTATTTTGCACTTAAATATTTCACACGTGTTGTTCAGGAGGACGCTCATTGGTAATTGACGCGTGCTCTGCGCGTACTACTCGGGTAACGACGGCGAACGCATGAGGTGCTCACGATCCGTATTCGGCGCTCCTTTTGAATACATATGTAACACCATCATATGTTACCCATCGACAAATAATATTTTCGAATATCCAATACTTCAAGAATCAACAACGAGTATACACTTTACCCAAACACACAGTATGTGTATAACAAGAATTTTAATGACTGTAACGTACTATTATAAATGAATCCTTTTTAAACCATTATTACGAAGACAAAGAGACAAATTTTTGGGGAGCGGGAATAAAGAAAAAGTAATGTCCGCAAGCAAATCACAGTAGAGCGGCCCCCTTTTTAATTATTGCGAAACTCACGGCCTCCGGCTCGTTCTGGCTCGTTAACTACGTACGTCCTCGTTATTCAACCCTTACCATCGATTTTTCTTCATTCGCATTTTCTGAATATTATCGCGAGTTTCGAATTCTCAATTCTCACATCTTCTTGTGGAACGATTATCAACCTACCGTTGAAATTTTTCTAATAAATTATAGGTAAAGCGTGAAATAAAAATAAGAAGCACAGCCACCATCCAATTGCCGAGGCGTTCAAACGTGTTATGACAATCGGTCATGGTATCACCCGCGTGTGCCAAACTTATACTGTGATAGTGGTAGTGCGGTGCTGCTAACGAAACTGGTGTTAGTGCATATGCCTACACATGTTTCCGTATACATTTATATGAAATAATCTACCCAAAATGTAATCTGTAAAGGATCATCAAACATGTGTGGCTTCTGAGTACAGTGGCCCCTCATTTACCAATGCAGTAAATCCTCCCACGTTGACCCTGTTGGTACTACGCTTACACTGACCCTATACTATTCCTACGCCTATGGCACAGTCAGTCAAGCGTGTGATTTGTGTAATGCGATACGCGGTGGCGGTTCTTTTGACGACAGTTCACGACTTGGCAGTTCATAATACAATAACATAACTTCTTTAATTTTACTTTTTTTTATCTGAACATTTGTTTAACATATTGGTGAGATTTTTCCGATTAAAACGACATGAAACACGGTATAATTTGGACCACATTTACTTATTTCATACTTATTGTATAACTCATTTTACTCCATTATCGCCTTGATTACATTACAAAAATGGGTTGTTAGTCACGTTTGAAATTATAATAGTATAATATTTCTAAACACTATAAATTACAGAAGTATAAAGTAGTAAAATATTCTACATTAAATTATATTTACAATGAGGTGATACGTATACATATAAATATGTAATAGACTTCACATACAAAAAGTTTTGGATCATTTAATGTGGCTGAAAAATTTGTCGAGTTTCAAATAGCCCGTGATTTATGAGGGGTTTAAGTCAACATTTTGTTGGTTTCGAATTTGTTTAAAAAAAAAGGACCGCTGAATTTTGCAATTTTTGCCTATTTTCACGAAAACAGGCTAATATATTTAAACTAAAAATTTAATTTTTTAATGTTAACAATTATAAACAAATTCTCGAAGGATCGGTATCATTTTTCGATAACACGTATGACTTGATTTCCTTGCGCTTGGCATCACCACCAATCATCACCAAAGGAAAATTCGTTCACAATATGTTTCTAGACGGTCCAAGGAATCAAAAAGTCATTTTGTCAAAAATAATAGAAAAATTGTGAAAAATGAAAAAAAATGTTGGAAAAATGTTTGAAACTTTTCCGAAAATTTTGTTGAGTTGTAAAATGTAATTGTTATTCGGTACATATGTAGTCTTAAACAGGCTGTACCTCCACATCCGTCAAACGTAGGCTGTTCCCCCACGTCCATAAAATGTAGGCTTGCTTCAATCACACTATCCGTAAAATGTAGGCTTGATTCTCACAGTGACCATCAAACGTACTCTTTTTCCTCGCTTTCCGTAAAATTTAGGCTGTTCCCCCCCATTGTCCGTCAAACGTAGGCTATTCCCCCACATTATCCGTAAAATTTAGAATTGTTCCCTCTCATTATCCGTCAAAAACGTAGGCTGTTCCCTCACTTCGTCCGTAAAATGTAGGCTTGCTTCTCTCACACTGGCCGTAAAATGTAGGCATGCTTCTCATACTGACCATCAAACGTAGGCTGTTTCCCCACATTATCCAGGCACAGCTTACATTCGACGGACAATGTGTAGAGATATTTCATGTATTTTGCTAGCAATCCGTTTTTGTAATTCATTCGAAGCGATAATGAAATGAGTTACTCGATAAGTATTAATAAGTAAATGTGATCCAAATTATATCATGTTTCGTCTCATTTTGATCAGAACAATCTCATCAATATGTTATAAACTTTTTCATACAGAAAAAGTTAAAAATGAAAATGTTTAAGTGTCGTCTTTATTATAACTGTGGGATTATTTTATAAGAGTTTTGTAAGCGTGCATGTTTGGATTGCGAGTTTGAGCGGGTGATAAGTGTTACAGTATGGCTGGAGAATGTTTGGAAGTTTAGAGATATAGGTGCGAGAAACGAGTGTTTGAGATAGAGCGCAAGGGATCGAGTTACCGTGCCCAATTGTATAGAATGGTTGCGAGTGCATTTCGGGGACTGCATGTGTCTCTTCGGATGAAGAAGAAGACAGGGTGAGAGAGAGAGAGAGAGAGAGAGAGAGAGAGAGAGTGAGAGAGAGAGAGGGAGTGTGTGTGAGAGAGAGGGAGCGAGAGATGGTTGGGGGGGGGGGGGGGGGGGGGGGTACAGTTAAAATTACACTAAATAAACAGTTTACCAGCCCTTCCAGCAACACGTGGAGTTTATTATCCTTAAAATAAATTCCCACATAAGATTTGGTACGCGGGTTTTTAAATCTCTCGGTTGCCTCGACTCTCATTCCATCCTTCTCTTTTATTCGCTGTCCTTTGCTTTGTTCGGCGGACTTCAAAGGCGAGCTGCGCGGCTGGAAATGTAGTCTCGGTATGCCCAAACTGACCATATTCGATTCCGAGCTGAGGGACAATGTGGGAGGATTTACTGTATTACCATAAGAAATATAGTTAGCAGTAATACCACAGAACCAAGCAAACCAACTACCGAGCGTATACCACAAAATATTAACATTTTCCCAGTAAGGACCAAACTGTAATTCTATAAGCAGCGGGCGGTAACAGCATTAAAGATTACGTTTGTACAACTGGGAATATAGTAGACCCTGAAGCAATAAGATACGTTTCCAGAATTTCAAATGGTAGAATTTGTACTTACTTAGATAAGAAGGAAACTGTACTCTTCGTAACCTCTGACCACAAATCAATTTTGTGCATGGTGTGGATGGCGATATAAATATATATTTTAATTTAAAAGAAATAAAAAGAACAGTGCATATACAAAAAGAAAACGGGAGCGGATCTTTGAGTCAACCTCTCAATATCCTAGCTCGAGATCGACTGCCGCCAAAACTGTTCCTCGAGCCCTGCAACGGTTTTCGTTAAACACGTGATGTCAAAACAAAAGACTCGCAGGGGATCGAGAATCGTCGACATCTTCGACGAACAGCTTCAACGGCTACATACATTGTCATCTCTCGTCGCGCAATCGGCAACCGTTGGCTGTCGCCGGCCTACGACGCACCTGTGTCCGTATAAATGCCTACAGTTCGGCCATCCTGACCTTTTAGCCGTCCCGGCTAAACCCAAATACAATGTTATTAAAATCTTAAAGAAAATTATACTAAATATACACAAAATACAAATATAAGCATAATATTAATACAATTCGGACACTATAATCTTAAAACTAAGCACACAAAATTTCTTATTTTACATAACAGAAAAAAATCTTTTTCTTAATTTCAATTACGCCGCAATATAAGGTTTCATATTATCGGGCGCTACAACCCCATTGTACGGCATTTGGGTTATTTGGAATCCGTCAATGTCGCCAATTACGTAACGATCGCAATCCAGTACCTTTTTCACTTGATACGGCCCTTTGAATTTCGGTAATAATTTTTTATTAACACCTACGGTTGTGTCGATGTTTCGAATCATTACGTAGTCGCCCTCATTATATACAAACGCCTCTTTCCGTTTATCATTGTATTGTTTTTCGTTACTCAACTGATTTTTTCCGATATTCATTGACGCCTTTTCACGCAGTGCTTCTAAATCCCTTTCCTTTTCTGAATCTACTTCTAATAATAGCCGCAAACAATCATTTATTTCCCCCGATTGGTCTATTCCAAATAATAATTGACTCGGCGTTTCTTTTGTTGCTCGGCAGACTGTGTTGTTAAGAGCAAATTCTACCTGATCGAGTACTCGATCCCACTTTTTTGGAACTTCGCACAATTTGGCGATCATAGGTGTTATTATTCTATTGTACCGTTCAATTTGACCGTTAGCGCGAGGAGTACCGACAGCAATTAAAACATGTTCAGTTTTTCCTGTTTCCACAAAATCTTTAAACGCCTTTGACGTAAAAGCCGTTCCTCGATCCGAAATTATCCGCCTCGGCTTACTGTACATTCTAAAATATTCTTTTAAATGTTTAATTGATTCTTCAGATTTAGTCGATTTGCACGGAAACAATTTTATAAATTTCGTGAAAGCATCAATGATAGCTAATAGGTGTTTATACCCTTTCCCCGTTTTTTCCAGAGGTCCTAGATGATCTATATGAATTGTCCGAAATGGCAAATTTTCTTTCGGAATGCTGTGTAAATATCCTTCTTGTTTTCCACTCGGTGGAGAAAATTCAATACAACGCAAGCAGTTTGAAATGTACTCTTTAACCTTTTCTCGCACTTTCGGAAACCAATACACTTTCGTTATATTGTTAACAACCTTGTCAAGACCAACATGACCAAGGTCGTCGTGACATGTTCGAATAACCTTGTCTTCCATTGAACGCGGTACATAAAAAAGTAACTTTTTCATCTTATCTTTCCGATATACAAGTCCGTCGCGCAATTCAAAATGCTTCATTTCCGTCTTCTCCAATTTTTCGCGTATTTTAAGAATTTCATTATCCCTATCCTAACATATTGAAAGAGTCAGCTCAAAATTATTTCCCTCGATCACCAATACGCTGTGACATCTACTGAGTGCATCAACGTGACTCATTCTTTTGCCCGGTCGATGTTGTATTTCATAATCATAGTCTTGTAAAAACATTGCCCAACGAGCAATTCGAGGATTTATGTTTTGCCTACTTAACGTTAAACGGAAACTATCACAATCAGTGATTACTTTAAAGGGCATTCCGCTAAGATAAACATGAAATCGCTTTATCGCATTCACGACCGCAAGGTACTCTAATTCGAAGCTATGATACTTCGATTCAGTAGGCGATGTGCGCTGACTAAAATATGATACCGGTTTAAAAACACCCTCGGTTTGCTTTTGTAAAAGAATTGCACCAAAACCCGAAGAACTTGCGTCACAATGCAATTCCGTCTCCGCTTTCGGTGAATATATGGTTAAAATCGGTTTGTTAGACAAATGTGTTTTCAAAGCCTCAAATGCTTCATTTTCTTTTTCTGCAAACTCAAATTTAACATTTTTCTTTACAAGGTTGTACAATGGTTTTGCTATTACCGAAAATCCAGGAATAAAGCGTCGAAAATAGCTTGCGAGAGATACAAATCGAAGTACTTCTTTCGCGTTGCGAGGAACCGGATAATTAATTACTGATGCAATATTATCGTCGCTCGGACGAATCCCGTCAACATTAACATGATATCCCAAATAATCTATCTCATTTTGGGCGAAAAAACATTTGTCCAATCGGAACGTTAAACGGTATTGTCCCGCCGCTTGAAACACTTTGCGCAAAATTTGGAGATGCTCTTCCAGAGTCTCAGTTGCAATGAAAAAATCGTCAAAAAACGGTAACATTTTATTTTTTCTGATCAAACTTGAAAAAACTTTTCGGATGAATCTATGAAATACTTTCGGCGCATTTGTTAACCCGAAAGGACAGTACAAAAATTCAAATTGGCCAAGAGGAGTCACAAAAGATGTATATTTTACTGAATCTTGAGCCATTTTTACGTTATAATATCCGTCCTTTAAATCAAGAGTTGTGAAAATTTTTTTATTTTTTAATTGATCAATATTATCGTCTATTAACTGACTCGGGAAGTTATCTTTTACGGTTATTTTGTTCAGTTCGCGAAAATCAACACAAAGTCGCATCTCACCATTCTTTTTCCTCACTAGTGCTATTGGGCTGGCATACGGTGACTCGCTCGGACGAATAATTTTTCTATTTACCAAATCATCCAGAATAGTTTGCAATTTTTCTTTATCTGCGAAAGAAAGTCGTCTCGGTCGGAAGCTAATTGGTTGGTCATGCTTTAATACCGCCTTCATTTCAAAATCACTTTCACATAAACTAGATTCTTTAAGCTCAATATAATCGGAGTCGTACAAATTTTTAATTTTCTCAATAGCTTCGGCACCGATTTTCGAATTGATTTGTAAATTTTCCCGAGCTTTACTCGGCTCATTGACACGTTCAATGTTCATTATTTGATTTATCGCGCAATCTAGTTCATTTGTTGGCCATTCTTTTATTCTCTTTGTGATTACGGGTTTCTCATCCAATGTAACTTTGATCGATGGATGCGATGAAAAATCTCGTCCGAGAATAGCCATGAACGCCATCGTATCATCAGGTACGACATAAAATTTTAATTTTATCAATATACCTTCTATTTCAACTTCGTGATAAAAATGACATAAAATTTTCAAACGCGAACCGTTGATTCCGCAGACTTCGTGTTCGTATTCGGACACAGGTGATCGCGCGTCATAGGGTACAAAACTATTTTTGATTATACTAATAGGCGATCCGGAATCTAACATGGCACTCAATCCATACTTACATTCGTGTCCGTTTTTATCATAAAAAGAATAGCATAAGGAGACCATGTACGGCGTTTGAAGTGTCGTCGGTTGCACCACGTTCGTCGACGCCGTCGCGCTGGGCTCCGTCGCTGCGCCGCTTCCCCTTCGTCGATTCACTGCTCGCCACGGACAATCGGCCAACCGATGCGATGCTGAACCACACTCGAAACAAGCCCCATACTGCCTCTTAGGTTTCGGACACCTCGTGGAGACATGTCCGGCCTCCTGGCAGTTGAAACACCTCACCGGTTTTTTCTGTGGTCTCGACGACAAAGCTTCTTTCTGATAGCCACTGTGCCCCTTCGTCTCCTTCCTTTCCTTCAATTCTCGATTTTCTCGATCAATTACTTTTTTCGGGTCCAATGAGATTTTTTCGAATGCTGCCAATAGGTCCGCTGTTGTTTTAAAACGCATGATTCGCGCTTGATCCCGAAGCTGCGGCTCGGTTACTCCGTCGATCACATAATCAATTAATTCGTCTTCCGCGATTGGCACTCGATTACCCAAAATCACTTTATCGTGGAAATAATCTGTGAATTTTTCACCGGATTTCCACATTCTATTCTCAAAGTCTTTACGCAGCGATAATTTGCTCGGTCGATGATCGAACATCACTCTCATTTCTTTTAATAAGTCTTCGATTCTGAGCGTAAGATGCTGAGATTTGGAATGGAACCAGCCGGCCGCACGCCCCTTCAGCTTCGAGCTGATCAGTACTCGCGCCGCGTTATCGTCCAGCTGATAGGTAGCGCGAAGGAGTTCCACCTGCTGCTCCCACTTCCAAAACGAATTGTCCTGACCGTCGAACTCGCTCAGCAGGTCACCAATCGCCCGTATGCTTAGGTTAGCGGATGCGACGCTTCGCACACCAAAACTCGCTGCACTTTCCGTTCTTGCCGGACTAGCGGATGAATTTCTTAGAAACGCCTGCTCTCGCCGAAGAAGTTCCACTTCCCTCTGCATCATGTCTCGTTCCCTTCTCAATAAATCGAGTTCTCGTTGCACAATGTCACTCGGCTGCTGCAACTCGGTATTCGGCGTGTCTCGGTCATCTGCCCGATGTTGAGGAGCCTCCAATCTTTCAGCTTCTCTTCTCAGCCTTTCCTCGTCGCGAGCGGCTTGCTCGGCTTCCCGCAATTTCTCTTCGGCTACGACTTCCCAAATGTTTGTATCGTACTGCTCTAGCCGGAAAATCAATTCGGCCTTATTGCCAGCCGAAGGTAAATTCCGCACTCGCAGAAATTCCTTCAATTCGGTCACGGTGTATTCTTTCGACATGTTGAAAATTTTTGTTTTCTTTCAACGTAACGAGAGTCAAATTCTGAATCAATTCGCGCCAATTACGCGTCGTCCTTTTCCTCTTCACACAATTTACGTCGACCACAACACAAAACACAATGCAAATTTTCAACAATATCTGCTACAACAAACTGGACCGTTCAAAATTTTTTCTTTGCACAAAATTCACAATAGCGCGTCCCGTGATCAAATTCGTTTTCCGTTCTTTATCCCACTTCTGAATTTGTGGATGGCGATATAAATATATATTTTAATTTAAAAGAAATAAAAAGAACAGTGCATATACAAAAAGAAAACGGGAGCGGATCTTTGAGTCAACCTCTCAATATCCTAGCTCGAGATCGACTGCCGCCAAAACTGTTCCTCGAGCCCTGCAACGGTTTTCGTTAAACACGTGATGTCAAAACAAAAGACTCGCAGGGCATCGAGAATCGTCGACATCTTCGACGAACAGCTTCAACGGCTACATACATTGTCATCTCTCGTCGCGCAATCGGCAACCGTTGGCTGTCGCCGGCCTACGACGCACCTGTGTCCGTATAAATGCCTACAATGGTTTGAACATTTTTTTGTGGACATTCGCGGACAGGACAATCATATTGCGTGTAATTCTCATGGACACTTGCGAATGAAATAATCGCGATGCGGGTGTGTGATAAAAAGGACAATCGTGGTGCGTGTACACATGAACACTTGCGAATACAATAATCGCGGTGCGTGTGAAAACGCGTGTGGGTGATTTTTTTGGACAAAATCGTCAATTAGAAAATGGCATTCACCCTCTCTGCTTGAGAATCCCGTGAGGCGGGTTTTGATAAGCCTTTGTGGATTTTTTCAAGTAGGCAAGTTTAATGCCGTCAACGAAAGGTGTGTGCTTCTTCATAAATTGTCGCAAGAATGTAGTGTCTTATCGCATCGTATGGTAGGTCATAGTTTCTGTTACATCGGTAAGCGAGCATTCTGTACGGAGAACTTGGCGCGCGATGGCAGACACTGCGCGTGTATGGAGTGCTGCCGCTGGACAGGCTTATTTTGGCTTGAAGAATCATCCCTTAAAATTTTTGACAGGGGTGGTGAAACACCCTGTATACGGATTGTATGCGATAAGTGCAGACAGTCCATTACTTCCTAATGTATTGAGGAGACAAAAAAATTGTTTACATGAAAATTACATTGTAGAAGGGGGCACATTTAGTAACGAAGACGAATTTTTTTTACATCATTATTTTCTGGGATATCAAGGTCAACTTCATTTTTTTAAATGGAATTGCATATTTTTCTTCTGGTCATTTAATAGTGCTTCTCAAGACGAATTCCTGGACCTTTAATGTATATGCCCGATTTTGAATGACTTCCGCGATATTACGCTTATAAATTTACTGATTTTAAAAATGTGGTAAACATTTAGTAGTTCCAAAAAAGACTAATTTTTACATTTGATTCGAGAGTCATTGATGTAGTGAACTAATGGCAGTGCGCTGAAGGTAAAAGCACTAACTACGAAATCTAGTTTTTATAATTATCGCAGGAATGGTAATTATCCAAAAAGTGTGTAAAGTACAAATGTACTTGACACCACGAGCATTTCAGTGCAGCGATTTCTGAACATATTGAACAAGTTATATGTTCTAATTGATTAAAAGAAAAATCAACGGGGTTTTCGAAATGTTCTCGTACAGCGTTTGTGTATCCACATCGAAACCAAGCATACCTGAATAAGTTTTTGTACCTAGGTGATGAAAATTAGTTATGGATGAGTGATTGAAGTTTTATTATCGTGTCCCTCGAGTGCAAATTATTTTGCAGATATGCGCAGTACTAGAGCGGAAAGCTTTCGCATGAAATTTTTCCATACACTAAATTCATGTACATCCAAGAGTTGTATTATTTCAGTTGCATTTTTGGGGATTTTTAAAACTTTTAGTTGTTTATCTTCTGGTGTTATATCTTCTATCATATTTTCATCATGTGTCCAATAGTAACAAAATATTGTTCGATGTGCTTGGGACAAGCACTGTTTGCAGCCACGTTTTTAATAAATCCTTCGGCATTTTTCCCGATTTTTACGCACCGATGACGACGTTAGTGGCGGTAAACATTTTTTGTTGTATCCTCGGCCCCAATTGTCCAATTACTTCTTTTAATACAATAAAGAGATGTAACAACAAATCCACTTTGCTCAGTGTGCAAAATATGTTGTGCTCCGTAACTTTCGAGATATTGTTGCAGAATCAATACAAACTCCTCGGCCGTTGCAGTTATGTTCGTCATATGCTCGCTATAATTTCGTGTGATGAACTTCGTAGTTTTTCTTGGCACAATATTGTGGAACTGCTGAAATTTCCACAACCAATTTCGTGAAGCTTTAAACTCCTGTAAGTTAATTTCGTGGTTCGCTCAGCGCATTAAATCTGTGTCACACGCAACTGTTTTGTGATATCTTGATTCAATACATTTTCCTAGTGCTGCTTTTTCTACTGTTTCCAATTTATCAAAACGGGATCCTCGTTTCCTCATCACCTCTTCCCATTTACACAGTTGCGTACGAGATTTTACTTTTATATATCTCCTTTTGACTGTTACAAAGGATAATCTTCTTTTCTTCCCACTTATCCAATAATGGACAGCATTTTCCATATATGTAAAATCCACATTCTCTCTCTCCGACTCCTCGGTGCAATCATCAGACGAACTTGAGGATGGTTCCTTCGAGGATGATGTTGACGAACTCGTCTCACACTCTTTAACATTCTCGGTGTCCATACGTGTACTGTGCGGAGCTGGAAAAATGACCGGCGGGACGACACAGGAGCAAGAGGGGTACTTCACTTGCTTCGCCTTTGTCACACGGTGTTACATGATCCGATTAGTAGATGTGACCTTTCGACCAATAAAGAAAATGCGTGTGTTTTGTTTTTATGATTGTGTTTGGTTAGGCTTGCTGTAACCAATCAGACTCGCATTCCTTCCGCTTGTCTTCTTTCCAGCTCCGCACCGTACGTGGATATGTTGTGTAGTCCCAATGGTCACCAAACACCAATACTTGTTCCGTTTCAACGTCCATGTACCCCACCTGTTGATAACGTTCAACTAAATCAATAATATTTTGTGCCAATTCGACTTCCTTTGAGTTTGTAGGAGTCTCATTGGTGCCGTATTCATAATTGTACCTATCAAGTAAAATTTTAGTTATGTTATTTGGATTAATTTTCACATTGTTATGAATTAATATAATATCTACAATACAATACAATAACTACAAAAGTGTAATTTTATATGTATGTATATGTATAATAATAGTAATGGCAATAATAGCAATAACAAAATAGTAATAATATCATGTAATAATACTTATATGAATAAGTGTTTATTATATCAATGCATGTATATATTACTGCAATTAATTCATAATTGCGAATATATCATTAATCGCTCTGTTGCAGTGATAGCTCCAAACAATACGCTAGTTGTGTAGCACACACGTCAAAAATATAGTTAAGCGGTAATGCTACACTTCTGTATACTTTTCAGAGAAACTTTTGTACTCCCACTCCATGCAGTATAGCCAATCAACAGCTTTGAAGGTAGTATATATACACCCGACATAATGCTACTTTTAATAATCGAACTCTACAATTGCCAGAGAAACCAGCCCTTTTTAGGGCTATCGCACTTTTACAAACGTAGGAATGCTGAAAGAAAACGTTTATTCTCACTCGATTGCATCTTTAATTACAGTCTCCTTACTACAATCAGTCACTCGAGCGTTACCTGCGGCGCTTTAGCCTACGAGACCTCTAACGCCAGGTGTTGCCGTTGCGGATTGTTTTACCTGCTCGGCTGATAGAAGATAATAACATCTAGTGTACAGCATTTACCAAAAGCATATAAAAATCTACGGTTCCCTTAAAAATATCTGCTTAACACATTGACTGCCAACGAAAATTTCAGAAAATCCCGTCAGGCCAAAGCTGTTATGAAAAAATACCTAACCAGGTGCGGCAGTATCATAGCACTTGTGCGAACACCTGCAGCTACAGTAACAATGCAATGCGTACATTTCCAGATGCAAAAAGTTCAATCAAAATTTAGCCGGTGAATTGTCCAAGTACACGGAGAGTGCTAAGTGCTATAATTTTTGGAATCTTGAAAACTTATTTGCCTAGGCGTTACAAGGTCGAAAAAAAGTTGAGAATTGTTAGTGAATCAGACAGCAGTAAAGAAAACGGTGGTTCCAATGTTTTTGAAAATATAGAAAGTGATGATGAATTTGTATTTCCAAGAAAAATAAATATTAAATATAATCCAAGAAGTAGCAACAATAATAATCGCAAATTATTTTATATTCAAGAGATATTGCATAAATTAATGATGAAGAAGAGAAATGAAATTAGCGACAAAGAAGAACATGAAGGTCAGATGGTTCAGAGAATTATTAGCTGCAGAACTATTAGAGCAGTCTGAAAATATAAGACGATCACTTCCTGATTTACGCCGTGATCACCTGAATATTACAGTTAGAAGAAATGTTCACACAGAAGCATTAGACGCGCATGTATATTATGTCATGCAAATAGCAAGCGCTCCCTGGGTCGGTCAAAGGCAAGACTAAATGTAAAAAAAACAACTTATTGTCCAATCTGCCGTAATCAACCCCAATTGTGTGTGTCATGTTTCACAGTGCAAGATTCGAAATAATTTTTTTTAATTAAACTATTCAGAATAATACATTATTATATTGTTTTATTAGTCCATTTACTTCATCCTGCCGACTATCGTCTCAAATACCTACTTAGATCATTTGTGTCCAGCCAATATATATTTATGCGTCACCCGAATTTGGGTGACATGGCAAACAATGTGTTAATACACAGTTGCCGAATATACTATATGAGTACATTTCGCATGTAATTCTGTTTATTACAAGGCCGAAATTAAGAATTACAATTCATCCGAATTTTGAGTAAAGGTCTATTGTTCACGTATACAAATTTTCATAAAAATATCTTAACATTTTACAAGAAAAATTTGGAAAAATACATTGTTTTTATAATAATATATTTTTTAAATAAATAAATTTCTTTAATCTGCTGATACATATGAATTCTCCATTTAAAACTACACAATCTGTACATTTTAAATTTTTTGCTACGACCAACAGTTTTCGAGATATTTATCCAAACGTGTACTTCATCTCCAACTACGGGAGCTGTCTTCATCCCTTCAAAGTGGATGTCAATAGATATAAAAAATTACGTGAAAAATATTTTTCTGAGCACTATATCAAACTAAAAGTTCATCGAAATCGGAGCGTTCCGGTTGTCTGGCGTCTCTTGTGAGTTAAGTTCCTTAGTTGCATCTATACATTCAGTTATAGAAGCGACATTTCGGTCGGAGAATTCGCGAGGCGCACGGGCAAAATTAACCGAGTTACCCGTTAGAAGCGAGGCTTGTTGACATCCTGCTCCAACGGATACTTCAACGGTATCGAGCTAGAGTCGAATTTTGTTTCCAAGATACTTGACTTTAAAGGTCTTTCAAAAGACTCGATATTATCCCTTTTCAAATTTTGATACACAATGAGAAAAATTTGAGATATACAAGGATGGTGGCGTACAGAAGATACGCTTGTGAGCTTCAGACTCTGGATCATGCGCGGTGGTCGCGGTCGTGTAGGGTTTCTCATTCATGTTTACTTGGTTGGCATCCCGAGAAGCCTTATTGTTGGGTTTAGGGGAATTGAGCGCCACCGATTGAGCATCGGGGAGTTTCGAAAAAACCGTGAGTACCGAGAAGCGGTTGAAAACAACAACGGATGGATGTATTCCGACATCCATGAGGTCCTCGGCTCCACGCCTGTACGTTAGGTGAGGGAATTTTGCATTTTTCCGCAATACCGGCGACTGTACTTGAATATTTCGGGTTTTTCTTGCTGTGGAAACCGTCAAAACTAAAGTTTGGAGACGCGGAGAGCAAATCAACCGGAATTGAAGAAAGAACAGACGCAGAGGAGTGCAGGGGACTTTGTCTGGAAACCGACATAGCGTGTGATTTTAGTTTTCCACGCGTAGCAGGGCAAGTTCTTACGGAAAATGAGTAAGGATTTCCAGAATTACTCACCCGTTCGTACGGGCAGAGACTCTATATATATAGCAGGCAAAAGGCCGACACGTGAACTACCGGTCGGGCAGGTCTGTGATTGCTCGACGATGGTTTCGGCGAGGTGCCTGAGGTTTCCTTCGGACAGGGCTGACCCTAGTCAGGAAGGACCACCCGCCCCCTCAGAAGAGGAAATTCTTGCAGGGCTTAATTTGGACCAGGCCCGATCAGTGCCAGTCTTTCTATTCCACAGACCGCATCCGAGCAGACAACGTAGAAAATCAGATAACTCGATGGTATGACGCGTGATGGTATAGAACAGTGCTCCGTAACCGGTGTGCCGTAAGACTATGCTAAATGTGCCGTGGCACTGCGTATAGGGCGAGGTGGTGTCACTACATTGTTATACAGTAGATTCACTTTCATAAGAACCTTTGATCTTTCAATGTTCACTTGCATCATCGCGCATATTACTGCGCAGTTATATGGCCATTCGAGCGCGTATGTACTCGATGTATACACATATATGGGGCCCAAAGTGCTTCCACTCTGCGCCTGTGTTTTTTATAGTATTCGCACACATGCGAATACACGTATCGGTCGATTCTGGCAATGTGCAGATGCACGGGAAGAACTCGATTTTCCGGCCCAATGAAACTGATGTGTGGGGGTACAATGCCGCTCAAAAGTATGAGGACACTTGCCATTTTTAACGATCCAATGTTATATGATATAAATTATCATTGATAAACGACGTTTGTTGCTAAATTCTATTACGAATATATGTTTAATGTACTCTAGCATTATTATATTGAATAATTTACTTATTTAAATCCTTCAAATCTTTTAAATAATTGAATGTTTATGCGGTGTGTCTTCGCTGCATTATATTCTGTTGCGTGCGGACGGTTTCTACGGATTTCTTCTTTTATTCGGCGATTACTGAATTGATTTAGTGTGATCCTCTGTCTCCTTTAGACTAATATAAACATTTCGAATCACGATCCAATGTGAGGGAACTTCAGATAAGACCGTAGGAGCATTCTGCCGTCCCATTGAAATCATTTTTTTTAACTCTAGCAAGAGTATGATGGGTACAAAACGAACAGAATTAAATTGCATGAAAAGTGGCAGTTTCAAAATTTAGTGAAATTTATTAACGATTTCATAAATTTTTTCAGGTAGTTATTTCAATTAAGAAAGTGTCCACTTACTTTTGAATAGTAGTGTACATACAAAGCAGCCCGGCATACTGCGGCAGCATTCAGGACCGAGTGGTGCAACTTTTCGAGCTAGTCCCAGTTGTCGTCACCTTCACGAACACAATATTTACGAGCGTAACTCGATAAGCGATACTCTGGGAGGGAGGGAGATACAGCATCGGCGAGGTTTTAGTCGGCCGCTGCCAAACAGTTTCTTACAGTACAGGTGAAGAAATATTTCAAGTAACAAATGGATTCTTCGAAACTTATGACATTCAATGGAGTAATTGTACTAGCGTTTGCACAGATGGCGCGGCGGCAATGATGGGCAATAAAAAGAGGTTTGTCTCGTGTGTAAATCGACAAAATCCCACAGTTCAAATTATTCATTGCTGTATTCATCGGAAATCATTGATGGCCAAACACTTGCCGGTGGAATTCAGGCAAACGATGAACGAATGTGTCAACACAATAAACATCGTTAAATCAAAGGCATTAAATTCTCGAATTTTTTAAGTACTCTGCGCAGAATTGCGATTGGAATATCAATCTTAACTGTTACATACTGATATATATTAGCTGTCCCGAGGCAAAGTTCTGTCAAGATTATTTGACCTCCGTTACGAGGTTAGTCAATTTTTATTAAAACAAAATATGCCTCAACTACGCCAGCTCCCCGAAGGTAATCGCTGGATGGCTAAACTAGCGTACATGGCTGACATATTCGAGCACCTGAATGAACTTAATACAAAATGCAAGGTCGGCAGGAAAATATATTGACATGCTCCGACAAATTCAACGCATTCAAACAGAAACTCAACTTTGGCAACTAGAGTTACGACAAGGATCATTAGAAATGTATCAAAGGACTAACCAGATTACGACCAAAAATAAAAAAATCATATTAGATTTGGCTCAAGAGCACAATATTGCTACCACAAAAATTTGCGCAATACTTTCATACAATTAACACCGAGCAATACGATCGGATTCGAAATCCTTTTGCAACTAACTGCAAAATCCACAGAAGCACTCTCCATTCAGATTTTAGTCGAATTTCTTGAATGGAGAAACGATGGCACGCTAAAATTAAAATTCACTGAAGTTCCATTAGATGTTTTCTGGATTGCGGATAAAGAAGAATATCTTCGAATTTCCGACCAGGCTATTGCAGTTCTGCTTTCATTTTCTACAACGTATTCATGCGAACTAAGTTTTTCAACTTTAGTTTTAATAAAAAATGACAAGCGGTCATACTTGAAGAGCATTGACAAAGAACTTCCAGTGGCTCTGTCAAATATCGAGCCAAATATAAAATGATTGTGTTCATTGAAACAAGCTCAAGTTTCACATTAGTTTTCGTTAAAAATTAATATTAGTTGTAAGTTAAAAAAGTGTTATTCGATGTTATATGAAATTTATCAAATAAAAATGAATAAGTATATGTAATTTATGTGTATGGATTTTATTATTCCTATAATTTTTAATACATTTTTGTTTGTGGTGTCCCGCGGAATTTTGGGAATGACATGAGTGTGTCAAGGCTGAGAAAAGGTTGCGGAGCACTGGTATAGAACACAGAAGGAAGCAAGACAACAATACGTGTTCAGGAGAGCAGCGAGACACAATCCAACACAACCAACGGTACAAGACGAACGCTCAGAATGAAGAAGGTATAGAATGATCTCCCCAGTGCGGGTCGCCGGCTTTTATACTCGATAACAGGAGTGGGGAGGAGGTTCACAGAAGTGGTGGAGACACTTCTAGTGGTAAGAGTACGTCCAAACCACTCCCACTCCTGTCTCTTGTGAACTGAATCAAACGCACGCTAAGTCCCTTACAAGACGGATCGGAAAGGGGACTAAGTCCCTTACAGAGTAAATCGATGTAAATGGTGACCGAGACTATACTTTGTCCCATGTAAGAGCATAACTGTTTCGCGCATCGGATCCCCACTATACCGCCATTTCCTACTCCGTCGACTGACGCTTACAATATACACGGTGACAATAATTTCTATATACGTAGCTGGAATGCGTGTGGTAAATATCAGGGATAACACTAGGATACGTCAATTTTTGTCAAATCGTGTTATACGTACATATGTTTTACACACATGCATTATATACACGTATACTACACACACACATATGATTTGCACACGTAGTAACAATTTAAAAAAAAATACGGCCACTGTGGTGGGAGACGTGTAGAGTAGTGATGTAACCAATAGTATGCGAAAAGTGATGGATTGTAGTGGGGACCTGCATAGATCGGTCGAAAACCGGTCTCGTCACAGTTATACTCTTATTTGGGACGAAATATAAGTCCTTGCGGAATAAATCGGAATAAATAGTGTTTGAGACTAAATCCTTATAGAATAAATTAGAATAAATCGCGATTGAAACTATCCTCTGTTCCAAATAAGAGCATAACTGTTTCGCCCATCGGATCCCCACTTTACCGCCGTCTCCTACTCCGTCGACTGACGTCTACAATATACACGGTGACAATACTTTCTGTATACTTAGCTGGAACGTGTGTGGCAAATATTCAGGGATAACACCAGGATACGTCATATTTTGTCAAATTGTGTTATAGGTACATATATTGAACACACATACATTACGTAGAAGTATACTACACACACACACATACCATTTGCACACGTAGAAATAATTTCAAACAAATACGACTACTGTATGTGCACATTGGCTACGAGCACGTGCTATTAGGTGGAGACGCGTGGAGTGATGATGTAACCAATAAGATGCCGAAAATGATGGGTGGTAGTGGGGATCTGCGCAGATCGACCGAAAATCGGTCCCGTCACAGTTATGCTCTTATTTGGAACAGAGGATAAGTCCCTTGTACGATACATCGATACGCAACTAAGTTCACTATAGGATAAATTGCAGAAAATCGATACGCGACTAGGTCCTTCGGAGATGTTTATCGATCGAAGCGCAGGGATAGAATGATCTAAGTACTGTGTAGAGCTGGAAAGTTGGCGTGCGGAAGGAATGCGAATGGAATGCGGGTCTGATTGGTTAAAGCATAAATAAGCCCACCTATTTCGACACAATCATAAAAACAGAGCACACGGATTTTCTTTGTTGGCCGAAACGGTCACATCTACTAATAAGGATCATGTAACACCGCAGCTCGGAAGCATCAAAGGCGGAGCGAACGCTGTACCCTTCTTACCCCTGTGCCGTCCAGCACGCAAACTTTCCAGCTCTACACAGTACACGCAGTAGTTCGCTCTGGCATCTTACTTTCTGCGCAACTGGTTCTGCGCAATAGTGCCGGGTTGTGTGGGGTCTGTGCCGGAGAGGACCGCTTAGTGCCGTGTCAATGATGAATGGGTGCCAATGACCCCATTTATAATATTCTTGATGTATGTTGCACAAATTATAGCCATCGAATCAAATGGCTTCCATGTAGAAAAATAGAAGGAAACATATGATACGGACTTCACAGGTACCATTAAGCATTATACGGAGCTAATCTTGTTATATTCATATTACAAAGTTTAAATTGTAGATCTAACGCACTAAAAACTGTACGAATACTTACCACGCATTTATTTCCACTATTTTGTGAATTTCTCTTCATTTTTACGTAAACAATACAAGTATCCTTCTTTTGTTTATTTGACATTTTTTCTAGAAGAATCAGCAAATATACACATATGATACGTCTGTCCAACAAATATTGTTTAGTAAACGTAATTATAGAACGAATTATTCACCGTATGAATACTTTCTACACCAACTGTATATTGCATCTGCTAAGCTATCTTTGATTACCAAACTGCTCCCTGAACAACACACTCACAACGGAATTTTCATTCCTGTTTATCTAACACCAATCCCATTTATAAAAATTATTTCTGATTCCAAAATCACTCACAGGGGATATTTCACAAGGAGCCCCCTCCGATTTTTATGAAATTTTGATATAATGTAAAACTTGAAAGAATATTTTGCGCGCATTTTTTATCGGCAATCAAATGTGCATACTAGTATCGAAATTTTGCTGCATTTCGCCATAATCGACGATCATATCCACTTGGTCTTCAAAACAAAATTTCATCTTAACTATCATGCTGGTATTTGATGTAGCAATCAATTGATACTGACTATCAAAATTTCATCTTGATTATCATGCTGGTATTTGATTTAGCAATCGATTGATAACTCTGTTATGAATTGCCGCGATGTCTACATTCCTAACTTTGCGTCAGGTATTACTAGAACGTCAACAATGTTGCAAGACTGTCTGTTTGCACACAAGTAAGAATCACTGGGTAAATATTCACAAAAAGGGAGCCACCTCCGATTTCAATGATTTTATAATATGTTGTCAAGGTCATCACCCTGAGTAGCGTTGTGAAGGTTTCAGTTGACGGCCAGCGTATATTAAAAAGTTATTAACAAAAAAAGTTTAGACAAAAATACCCAACAAAAACCCAACCCAATCCAACTCACCCTTTTTGTGAATATTTACCTAGTTTTGTTTGAAAGACATATTCCATTCATTAATGGTTTAGCTTATATACGAATGGTTGATGAATAATGGAACACAAATTGCTAGAAATGGAATTATTATGGAAATCGATGAAGCGAAATTTGGACATCGAAAGTATAATCGTGGACGACTTATCACAGGTCAATGGATCTCCGGTGGTATAGAACGAGATACAAAAAAGATCTTTACAATACCAATTGCATCCCGCAGTGCAGAAGTCTCCTACGTATGATCGGAGAGAATATCATTTTAACCATTATTTGGCGAAATTTGTATTTAAAAAAACATTTGATTTTGACGAAGGATTAGATGTTTTCTACCAAATAATGGCAGTTACATATTCCATAACTGAAAACGTAAATGGTACAAACAAATTGAAAAAATTGTCTTCTGAAATTATTTTGTATTTTGATACAGTAGTATTAATGAGTAAAAGCGTGGGCTGGGGAGAAACATCCAACCGGACCTACCCCAAACCTACTTTAAATTTAATCAGAAATGAGTTTGGGTTAGGTCTGGGTAGACCTGGGTTACCTAAAAGAAAACATCTCAGTGATTCGCACTCTATTGGGTGAAAATAGTACCCAGAAAACTACACCCGTCCCTCAATTTACGCGAATATCCGTTCCACATGGATTTGATTTACGCGAATAAAAATCGTGTAAATTGAATCTGTCAGTATAAAAGGAAAAATATTGGAAATAAAAGCTAGTAAAAGGTTTAGAAATACATGTGTACATATTTATTTCACATAACTTAACAAAAAAATAAGTGACATTTCAGAAAACAGAAGTATGTAAGTTTTATTCGATGTCACTATCGTTACTGTAATTCAAAACAATAAGCCTTTTCTTTTTAATTGGCATAAATTCATCATCTTCATCGCTTGAAATATTTGGAAGTTCGTCTTCATTTTCATTGTGAATGTAAATTTTTAAAGTTTCTTTCTGCGTCACGCGTTCCGCCAACCAATCTCACAATACTGACTGTATAAAACTGTCAATTTTAAAACTTATAGGAAAATATGTATGTACATACATATCTGACCGCGTAAATCAATTCCGCGTATAAAAAGTCCCGCGTAAATTGAGGTAAATTTGCCGCGTAAAACAAATACTCGCGTAAAAAAAGTTCCGCGTAAATTGAAGGACGGGTGTATGTACTTTTGTCTAAATTTTTTTGGAAATAACTTTTTAATAAACGGCGATCGCCGACTAAAACATTCACAACACTACTCAGGGTGATGACCTTGACAAGATATTAAAAAATCACCGAAATCGGAGGTGGCTCCCTTTATGTGAATATTTACCACCCACTATCATACAGCGATAAAAAAATACAGCATTTTATTTAAAAAAGTGCGCATGACCTTGAAATCTCCTCTACGTCTCCACCCACGAAAAAATATTTGCATCACATGTCCCCCTCAATGCCATGCAAATTTTGTATACACGATTTTGTTATATTATTACAAATAACGGAAATATTTAAGGTGGACAAAGTTGGTGCCCCACCCTATATATTCAGCAGAAGCTGATAGGTAAGATCAATAGTGCGTGCAATACTAAAGCGGAGTATTAACTATGAATAGACCATTATGTCGTATCGTGTACCCAATTTTCTTTACAACAAAATGTGATATAAAAAATGTATTAATAACTCTTAATAGTTCTGAAGCTTGTATTTACGATGTGTTCGCCAGATCGCCATTATTTATTAGGAACATCTTGAAGTCAATCAATTAAAGAATAAATTTGTTTTCGTTGCAAATATAGAGTTTAGGTTCTAGAAGTTAGCCTACTATCATTCTCTTCACATTTCTGGAAAACGCATGCGTGTTTACGTTTTTACTGTTTGCTTCTACTGTTAGAACAATAGGTTGGCAGTCAGTAACACTAGTGTACAATGACACTTATTATTTTTATTATTCTTGACACAGGGTTATTTCTGTAGTCCAGGTTTTCAGACATTTTTCGCATAAACAAACTTACAGGTCACATGCGGCAAGATAGCCGAGTTGGTATTTGCAAAATATAAAACTATCCAATACTCAACTATAAATGGGTTATTCCATGTTTTTATAGTGTTTTATGCTACGTACTCTCCTTAGGAAGTTGTGGTATATCCGATATTATTTATTTTTTGAAAATCTTACCCTAATACTTTTCATGTAAAATACTTATTAATACAGGAGAATAGGCTCTTGCGAATAAATATATCGTTAGCAATTGCATTTTTCTAGCGCATAATTGTACTCACATCACTCTCGAATGTATAGAAAAACAGATCTTCTTACACCATTGAAAGTTTTCCTCTAATAGTTTTCTACCTCATTTTCTGTATTTTCTTAAATGTGACAGGTATAAATGCGGCAATGTCATGCACTTGATGACAAGAAAACGTTTTCAGTTGGGACCTACTTGAAGTTCGATCGGGTTTCTTTAGGATAATTAATGGACGCGATGAATAAGTTGCACGACTAAATTCAAAGCAAGGGGCATTTACTTTTGGATATCTTATATTTATAAGAATAAATCCTGGTTTATATGAAGTAAAAAGTTTGTGTCCAAATGTGTATGCTGTATTCTTTTATCGAATTTAGTAAATGTTACGAATGAAACCGCAGGTTCTGCACATATATATCTGCAACAGTTCCCAACTTATGATTTTCTAAGAAGTATATCCGTCTAAACTTTCAGTATTCATAACTGAAAATGTTTAAAGAATATCGAGAAATTAGGTAATTCGTTCAAGCTTCAGAAACTTTATTACGATATTTACACGCAATTATGTACTTCGGTTGAAGTTACCACCATAGAATACGGAAGACCGTCGTAATCCAAGGTCAGAAGATAGTAGGATGAGAATTAGCTCTAAAATAGCTCTATTATGTCAGAAACTACGCAGAGAAGGCAACGATGCTACCAACCTCCTACGAGGGGGGAATATTTAGCCGCAGCGGCGCCGGATGCATTTAAATGGGAAAATTAAGCTTTTTCGAGAATGGAGTATTCCTTGTGCTTTCTCCTTACAAATTTCCTTCCACCACGCCTTTCACCTCTCTAACGGAGCAAACATGTAAGACGTACGATGGGATAATGGCTTGAAAGATATCCCTGCACAAAGGGAGTACTTTCATAGTGGTGCTTTCGAACGTCGCGGCTAGGCAGCAACTTACGATAGTCGTTAGGAATAATGGCGGTAGCTGATACAACGATGGAATGTTCTAATCTTTTTCACTGCCCATTATCGTACTGTGAAGAAAGACTAGAAGAGAGATTATAATGGAATTGCGTCATGATAACTTCGTTACATTCAATTACTCCTTCTGAAATTAAATATTTTTACGCGTAAACTTAAAAATATAACACTTGTACTGTATTCAGATTCTCTACGCAATCTGATAGAATCAAAATTCAAATTGATTTATGATAAGTGACATAAGACGCGGATAGCAATCCAACTTCTGAAAAAATACGACATTTTTAATATGCCTGCAGAAGTATATTTGCAGCAAGTTGATTGCCTTAACACGTTCGCGACCACGCGTCACATATGTGTGTGACACAGCGATTCGTTCAGAGAGCCCAGCGTCACATATATGTGACGTGGTTGGTTACCGTTACTATGATGATATAAACAGATGAAGTTTACTCTCAACATCGTCTGTCACTTTTTAAAACACCGAATAAGCGGAGCATGTGCACATTTATGTAAAGTACTTCGTTTGGCTTAGTTGCTATGTTTTATATGTGTACAAGTTATGTGAGTAATATATTACGTAAAAATATTACAAGAAAGGCACGGTCCACAGCGAGGGTATTTCGAATACGACCGTGGTCGTGAACGTGTCAATATGTATATAACGGTGTAAACACAAATACTTTCATAAGTATTTTTATTATCATATTTAAACATTCGTGGAAATCTATATTACTCTTGTCATTCCCTATGTCAAGCATTCATTACGCAAGTAAATGGGATGAAACCAAAACGTTGGTATAAGTGGAAGAGGTATGATTCATAGAGCGAAAATAAATGAAAAATTCACAATAATCTCTGGGACACAAAGACATTTAAAGTTCAGCTTAGTATATATCGAATTCGCGTTTCTAGCAACTATAATATTGTGACAATGAATTTACATTATTTTGTTACAAAACTAACAATGAGCTTCAAATCTCTAAAAAAAATGACCTCGAAAAAAAATACCTTCCTACTTTTATATTCATTCCTACCAGTAGTGCAACTTTCACCCGATATTTGTTATTATCAGGGGTTGAAAACGGTTATGATATCGGTTTCGGTTCTCAAAACAGTTATAAGAACCGAAATAATCTTGAAACAATTATGAGTGAAAAAGGTTCTAGCTTATATCGGTTTCGGTTCCGGTTCTACAGAGCCGATATTATATTGGTTCCATAACGGTTCCATAATGGTTATATGTCAGTTATAAAAAATATATCGATTGTATAGTGGTTTTGTATTGGTTCAGGTATTAATAAATTAATACTCGATTGTTTATTAATTTCGAACGTATTTATTGCTTGTCGTTTTCTACAATTTTTTTATAATTTAAACGTATAATTAATATACCAAAATCATATTGGTTTTAAGTCTGTGGATAGAACCGATACATACAATAAAACCGACATAATATCGGTTCTGTAGAACCGGAACCGAAACCGATATCAACCAGAACTCTTTCCACTCATAACTGTTTCAAGATTGTTTCGGTTCTTTAAAACTGTTTCAGTCGCAACTGATATATAACAGTTTGAAACAGTTATTTTCGGAACCGTTTCAACCCCTGGTGATTATTGTCATACCAAATAGAGGTATTAAGGTACTCTGCATTCTCTGATACACCATGCGTATCCGCAATCACTGTAGGTGACACATTGTCATACAAACAGTAACGTTTTCCGGGATTTTGTTTCGTATTATTTTTATTATGCTTTTAATGGTATATTACCGAATAAAAACTACAGGTCGAAGATAATGAGTACAGTTTTTATATCCAAAATATTTATTCATCAATTGATAATAAGGAAGTATTGAGAAAAATACATAATAGAGATAATAATGTTTAATAATAAGTACACCTACTGAATGTCCCATTATAATCTTACCACGCAATTATCTGCCGAACTATTCATTGATCGAAAAAATGTTTCAAACAGAACTTACTCTGTTTCGAGGAGGACATCTTATTATGAACACGTGTCTTGTCTAGGTGGAAGTGCCGCAGAGATTTCAGGGCGACATGTTCATTTAAAGTACGATAAAACGACGACAAAAAATCGTACATCAACTTTCTAGAAGTCGTTGTAAAGGGGAGACCTCCCTTTACAAAGTCATTTTAAAATGAATCTCGAAAAAAATTTGTTAAACTCAGTAGAATTGTTTGAATTTGTAAAATTTAAGTAAAGAAAAAGCAACTTCAATTTTCCACTCCGTTTTATAATATAAAAAGATCTTTCAAAAAATTCACTTCAGAGGTGTAAAAGTAGAGGCTTCACTCTTTAAAATGAGCCCGGGTAGACTGTTGTACGATTTTTTTCACGAAGTTGCAGCAATTCGAAATTCGACAATTAACCGGACAAAATTTAGATTGGCATGGCAGAAAGTTCCAGATATAAAAGGCGAACATTTACAATATGTTTTGAACAAAAAGGCGTATGACTGAGGCCTTATAAAATTCACAAACAGAAAAATCTTTCAAAGAAATTGTTAGTAAACCAACAAATATCGAAAGTTATATTACTGTGGGTATAGAAAATTTAATTTTGACAAACAGTAGGAAATTTCTTACTAGATTTGGTATTTCTACACTACAAAAAGATCCGTCAGTCTGGGGAAGTGATGGATCTTATACTGCAGACTTAAAAACAGTAAAAAATTTGAAAACAGTAAATAATACTGAAGAGCGAGGTGTAATGCTAATAATAGATTACAATAATTAGTTATCTAACGGCGAAGAAAATAAGCAATATTTTTTTCAGATATTAAAACAGTATCGACAATGTTACCCTAATGCAACCAAATTAGTTTAACACAAGATATGTGTTAAAAAATACATATTATTTTGTTTTGTATTAAGTTCATGTAGCGCTTGCTCCCCATTCCATATGTGTATAAGTTAAGTTTTAATAATACTTTGTTAATAAGTTATGAACAATCATGTAAGTAATCTGTTGAGCGCCGATCCTGATCGCAGGATGTATGCTTGGGCACTCTCGTAGTACTCGCGTTCACAAGACGGTCGTACTATCTCTAACACAACTTAATGTGTTACAGCCGCTTTGAGATGAGTCACGTAGGCAGAGGAGTTGTATTTAAAGTATAAAACAGACTGATTTATTGAAAATTGGTGACTAACGATTGGTATGATATTATATAATGGTTGCTGTTGGTGTTTCGGACGTAACTAACTTTCGTCGGTATATACAAATTAGTCGTCACCTTTATAGGTGGCGGAATGTCTAATACTCAAATATACATGTATTTTGATTGGCTGGTGGTATGCGCCGATATTCGAGGAGGAGGGTGCACAGGGCCCTAGGAAGGGGGCGTCGCGGCGCTTATACCTGTGTTGTCTCCTGGCCCAGTCCTCCTGGACGGAGAGACGGTCTCCTTTATCCATCGTAGGACTGTCCAGGCTATTGCTGGAGGGCCAATTCGTAAATATCCTTGAATACTAGCGGCATGCTCACCAGATGTGTCGCGTAGGGTTTTAAATGGTAATTAAGGTTTTAACTTTAAGGTGCAGGCCATTGACGCGGCTTTAGCCGGCGTCAACATAATCATTAGAAAATAACAAATAATCAAATTTCTATACATAAAAAGTATTGTAGTCTCTGCTCGGTCACAAAGACCGAATGTATTAAATTTTATATTAGGCGCCATATACCAACCGTCGCGGCCGGATAAATTACTTCAAGACCGTCCTGATCTCAACACCTGGATATTAGGACAACACATTAGGGTGGCCCTTATGTTTGAACATCCCATTTCTGTTGCTCTCCCATCCTAGTATGGTCCCATTCCATAAGAAAAGATTCCCTAAAAAAGTTGATTCCAACGGACAACAGGAAAGGGTGCCGACCGGGCCTTAAAGTTTTGAAATTGTCCATGTTTTTGAAGTTTTTAAAAAATTTCTCAAAAATGGTAACTCCTATCGAAATTTTGTTCAAATAATATGAAAAGAACATTAAATTTTCTATAATTTCTCTGTGTATAATTATTTTTGTATTCCCATCCATATTTAGGATAACAGCGTTTGAAGACTGGAAAATTCGGTGTACGCATACGTATAATACCTCGCTAGTTTGCACGCCCGCGCCGCGCGGATCATAAGAAATGTCTTGTAAAAGTAGCGAATTGTTAAATGTAACACGATATTTATTTGAAAGGGAAGTATGTAGAAGGAACAATAAAAAACATTGTACACGGTATTATTGTGTTTTATTTACATTAATGTTCATTAATTATTGTATTCTAATAGCTATGGAAATGATTGCATTAATGAGTGTTTTCCAGCATTAGAGCAGCAGCGACGATAATCTTGTATAATTTGCAACGCAGACGGCTTCTGTTCCTGGCATTTTTGTAAATCTTGGCTGTAATCCCCCCCACGCTCTCTCATGTTGAATCTCTTAAAAAATAGTTTACATTCCGCAGAAATTACATATTCTAGATGTTCTTCAGCTATTTCATTAACGTCCGAATTGTCTTAATATAAACTTTTTAACACACTGCTCATTGTCCGTATTTGCACTATCGTTGTTACTTGAGGTAGCTACCATGTTTCTTTTAGAATCACATGATAGTGTTTCATCGAAGAAAACAAGTGCTACAGCTTCTGGACTTAGATACCACAGGTGATTCCTAAATTTATTAATTGCCACGCTAGGTATATGGGGATAACAATATTATAATGTGCTAAATACTTTAAAAACTGCAAATCTGAATTTGGTGCTTCAGCAGCAAAGGAAGCTGTAAACCAGGCTTTTGTGTATTACGTATGAAGAATATTTTTCCGTTTGCTTTCTTTAAATCTCTCAAGCTCGCGCCCGAGGAAGAAAAACGCCCTAAAACCCCTTCATGTTTATCTCGCGAGTAACGAAGGGGAGCATGAGCAGCATTCTCACGGATAACAACCAGAAGCCAAAGCCTGATTCATCTAAGACCACGAAAAATCTCCTTATATGAAAATCTTAATGGATCCTCACCCAATTTTCGGAGTATATAAACCCTCAAATTTTAACCGTCTGAGGCAGAACTGAAAAGTTGTTCGTAACGTCACGTCGCATTACGTTCGTTAAAGAGTTGGTTGCATCTAGTGAGATCGGGCTCAAGTTCCCTTTCGAATCAACGGTTAACCTTATAGAATCCGCGAGTTCGGGAGAAAATCTATTTGGCATTTTTCTTAAACCGCTCTTCTGTCCCCGTATTGCCAGTGCGCCAACACCGAGCATCTATCGCATAGGTCAGGCATTGGAATTAACTGCTCACGACGGCCGATTTTCGGAAGCAACGCCTATTTTTTCCCGCTGCGCGTCTTGGCCCCCGCGACGGCCATAGTGCTCGACTCGTCTCAGGCCCGAGTTAGGGCTAGACACAGGATACGAGTGTCGCCCTAATGCGCCACGTGCGGTTCATATGGTACGGGCCTGAGACGAGTCGAGCACTAAGGCCGTCGCGGGGGCCAAGACGCGCGGCGGGAAAAAATAGGCGTTGCTTCCGAAAATCGGCCGTCGTGAGCAGTTAATTCCAAAGCCTGGCATAGGTAATAGAAACATTAAACTATTCGCAATGCACACACATATACACTTGTAACCAAAACTGACTTTCTTGAGTATACATTTAGTGTTCATTTATAAATTATTTAATCTCTTTCAAATCCCATAAATTATACCAGCAATCCTTATAATAGTAGTTGAACGTTCCCACACGATATAACTTTACCGCTCGAGTTATATCGACTTTTAACTTAGAGTTTCGAGGCTTAACTAACATTTCCTGCGACTCCCTGATTTCGCATCAGGTTAGTTCGCACAACACATTTATCCAAAAGACATTTCTCTAACCCAGTGGCTCCCCAATTCCGCATTGGGTTCGTCCACGAAATCTAACCCATCCTGCGGCTCCCTGGTTTCGCACCAGGTTCGTCCGTATCCTACAGCTCCCTGATCTCGCATCAGGTTCGTCTGTACACTCATCCAACCTCCTACAGCTCCCTGATCTCGCATCAGGTTCGTGTAAACTCATCCAACCTCCTACAGCTCCCTGATTTCGCATCAGGTTCGTCTGTAATTTCTCCAACCTCCTGCAGCTCCCTGATTTCACATCAGGTTCGTCCGCACGTGTCTCCATCCTAGAGGCTCCTTGATTTTGCATCAGGTTCGTCCTCGCTTTCAAAATCCTAGCGGCTCCCTGATTTCGCATCAGGTTCGTCCGCGTACCACACTAACAAACTGATAAACCATATTCCTTGCAAAATACCCCTCGCCGGCCTCACGCGTTATTCACGGCCCTGGCTCGTAACAGTATACACTTTAACTACAAATGCACAAATATCTGATACAATTTATGACTTTTGCCATCCATCTCGCGTGGTACATTGCCACTGGTTTACGAAAAGATACTCCGCGAGGTAGAGTACCTCCAAGTAATCAAATTATTAGCTCAAAAACTCTTTGTCATCATCGCGTGGTTAATGATTTTCTAAATTATTTCTTGCGAACAGAAATATTTCTGCTATATCTTCAATAACACCTCTTTAATGCCTTTTATTATGAGACCAGATTTAAAATTTTTTACACTAATTTTTGGCCAAGCTGTTTGAAAGCGTTTAAAAAGCGGTACGCTTGGACGTACCGATGACGACATGTTTAATTCAAAGAGGCAAATTGAAATGCAACGACCATCTTTGGAAAAACATATTAAGGTACTTTTCGACAGTAATGAACATATAGCACGTCTGGTGTTTCGTAAACACTGTAAATTTTGCCGTGTTACCTACGGCTTAAAAGAATCTTTTTCACATGAAATGGAACCATTGTATGGGGTGAGAGCAAAAGAATACGAAGAAAAAAATGTCGAGAGGTATAAACAAGTGTCACCTTAGCTCTACATGCTGTTACGGCAGCTTTCAGCACCTGGATTTTTTAATGTCTACTAACAAACTACCCTTCTATAGTTTTTTTTAATAAATTAAAGTGAATCCGACCGAATTTCAAAATCGGCGCTCTAAACAAAAATCACTTTTATTTAATGAAAAGCCCTTCTAAATACTTTTAATTACATCCGAAGTAATATATTTACTTCTGTGAAACTTGTTTCCCTGGTTTACTGTTGGGTCTAGATTCTAATAAAAATATATGTTTCCACTTTTGTCTTTGATTGATATACAAATAAAAGAAGGTTGCGCGCGAAATGAAAGAAACTAACACACATTTTACTAATACAAGTTTGAAGGTCAATATCTTTGGTTACATTTATGAAATTAAATATTTGTATACCTTTTCTTTATCTATTAATATTTTACATGTTTATTCCCTAAAAATGGAGAAACTTTGAGTTCATTCATTTAAAGGGTTTTGTCCACCTAGATGGGCCATTGTGTGCCGCCCCGGGCAATTCCCGGAACACTTACATGCCTCGATAGTTGCCGCGATTAGGTCCGAGACTGATTTTCAATAAAACACGACTTATGTAAAACTTAACGTAACTTGTGTCAAAATAAAAATTCTTTAAGAAGTGTAATTAAATTTTAACAAAACAACACTAAAAATATTGTTCGGATTATGAAGAATGTCAGTAACTGATGATCAAGCAATCATAGCTCTATAGTATTCCAAATGTTAGTCCTAAAAACGTAATCAATAATTGCAATAAATTAATGTTTTATTTTATCGTCATATCATTGTAGCAAATCGGACGAGTAATGATGATTCAAATACAATTGGAACTTCGACAAAGATTGATGTAATAAGGGCAATAGAGCTCCACAGCTTCAAATTGTAACCTGATTTCTAGACGAGACAGTGTTGCCCAACACACAGTACCCATTTTATCTGAGAGAAAAAATTGCAGAATACTAAACACTTGGCCAGAACCCGAATTTCGTGTGAAAATAAACACAGATCCGAAATGTGCGTGACACGTTGTAGAAATTTCATGCGATGACACACGGCGTTGAAAAAAATCATTTGTTGTATTAAGAAGTAATCAACATTTTTTTGCTGTTGTTTAACGTCCTTGTAGCACAACTAACAGTATCAAGAAAGCATTCCATTGTTACAAATTTTTTCATGACCGTTTATGACCTTTAGTTCAATTGATTAACTGGTATTGATCAGCAAGACTAACTTTCATACCTGCATGAGTACGCAAAGATGACACAGTCAGTCCACATAAATTGTTCACACTTTACAACGAATTATTGTTTCTAATTAGTATGTGATTTTTAAACGTATAAGTAATGATATCAACGAAACTGCAACGTACGAGCACAGTACCTAATTAATCAGTTGGGGTAATTTAAGTTTCACTTATTTTCGATTTGCAATACAATAACGACAGCGATCGGTTATGAGGTGCAATTTCTACTTCGGTTTCGAATCCCTATAAATTTCTGACAGTATCGCTTGAGATCGAAGTTCAGGTAGAAATTCCGACCAATATTCAATACGATCAAAATCAATGTTTCCGCTCAGAAACCGAAATTCGGTCTCCGGTCTGCAGCCGGAATTCCGTGGTCAGAATTTCTGTTCGCTCAGAATTACGGTTTCTGTTATAAGCCGAAATATAACAGGTTCTGAATTTCGGTTTCGACTACTTGATTATTATGCTCTTAGAAAAATTCACAATACTAATACGGTTCTGAATTTTCAAATACTATTTTTTTTACGGAGAAAGCAGTTCTCGGGACCATTCGAGTGGTCATTGCATTGTATAGGAGGCTACTTTTTCAGGCCGTATATGTATGTATATAGATCAGCAATCAAAAGGTTCATAGCATGACACAGCTGCTGTAGAGCATTTAAATACTGTAGTATTATCCTAAAATTTCATCCTGGGCGCGTGGTCAGTGCTACGGCACAGTGGCATGACGCATCGATGGAGAGGAACTTGTAAACATATTGGAGTTTATTGTAGTATTTCAATCCATACCAAGACATGACATTGTTTACAAGTACGAATAGGGCACCTAAATGCGAAGAAACTGGTTCAACAGACCTCTCAAGTGCACGCGTACTTGACGGAACTTCAGAGTCGATTTTCTCGAAAACGAAACCTTGTATACAAAATTTTCATTCTACATTTTTTAATTACTTTTGCACGAAGAATCACCCCCTATTGGCTTGTACCACGATTTTCGGTACACCCTGTATATGGCTGTAGCGGTGGTGGGGACCCACTTTTGCTCGAGTGCTAAGACTGAGCGGACATTCACGGCATCATTGTCGATTGTTGTTATTTGCTCCTATACTCTGATTGTTTGCTTCTGTTCACGTTTGTTGGAGTTATTTATGTGAAAAATAAAGCTTTAGCTTGGTTTAACGGTCCTTTTCGTTTTTTTAAATAATTTTCATCGAAATAGCTAAAAGTAGATTATATTGTTTTCATCATCATTTATTATATGAATGTTACACACAAACACACTACTAACAAGGGGTATGACCCGACTGACACACCAATTTTTATGTAGTTTTAATGTACCATAAAACTTGAAAAAATATTCGTTACCTTTTTTCTTTTATCAGCAAACATTCATGTCGAAGTTGGGGTTGAAAAGGCTATTTTATCGAATATCTCGGAAAATATAAGGCGTAGACAAAGAGTTCAGTAAGTAAATTGTCTTTTTTAAAGGATAAACTTCATTATGTACGCCGATCCTGTTTGGGAATACGATTGGTTTTGATGTATGTACAACCCTCTCTTCACATTACCCGCCCTACACACGATGAAACTTGATTCGCGGCATGCCTCACGACCAGGATCTGCGTGGCTCCTCGGCATCCGCGCCACATAATTACTATAAACGAATGGAAGCTTTCACAGTTAAGTGGATTCTGTCGCGGAGCAGCTGTAATACACGACAGCGACTGACAATTTGGGATACATTTCTCAACTGTTGTTAGAGCGTGCGACAGAGAATCTCTGTGACCAGGTCGCGGAGCATTACTATTGCTAATGTAGTTTTTAGTTTATGGTCGTCAGCTCCACCTCTGAGATGACACCATAATTAGTCATTCAACCGTCAATGCATTTAGAGCGCTCACCGGGCAGCATAAATGAGATAGAACAAGAGTTCGTTACAGATTGAAGCAGAGTCACTCAGAACGCGCGAAAGGTTACAATTTACTTTTCGTGGTAATACATCATATGCCGATTAATTAGAATCACCTCAAACTTGATGGTGATTATATCTTTCAATAGAATAAACCATATTCAGTGTATACATCCAGCGTTACCATTTTCCACATGTGGATGGTCCTTCGACGCTATAGACGGCACATCGTTGCAATATTCAAGACGTCTATACGGACCCGAAAATAATCGGGCTGTATAAGGGCCTTAACAACTGTTTGGCATTAGATCGTGGACGATTCGCCTCGATTGTGAAAAAAACATTGAATCCTCCGCGCTGCCCGCGGATGCTGCGGTCAACTGTGTAATGGGCCTTAGTCCTTATCAAGCTCTCACTTCGACTTACTGTTAAATATTTAAATTTTCAAGCTATATCCACCTACATAAAGCATACGTAAATGAGTTTATGCGTCTCGGGCGAACGACTCGGTCAATCATATTTAGTAAAAGCGAGTACACAGTTCACACGCAGCATTCACACAGTTCTCATAAAACAGTCACAGAGTTCACATCAAACATTCAAGCAATACACATTTTACAGTCACAAAGTTTGATTCACATCATCATTTATACTGTTCACTCACTTATCATCAATCATCCACCTGTGTCTCAGCAGTCTGCATCAAGTGCGATTGCGGAACGGGACGTTACAAAGAAAATTTGTATGATGTTCTGATAATTAAATTACATTACACATTGTGAATACTACCTTGAATGGTATTACGTCCCGTAACGAACCGAATTAGCATGCAAGCATCCATATTTTTATCTTCTCAGTTTCGAGCTCCTGACAACTGGGCATAACGACTGCTGTAACACAAAATCGCTCTAAAACTATTCTCTCATAATGTTATCGGTAAATTTTGAACCAAACCACTATACAAAAATCGGTTACTAACGAACTATGACTATCGGGAGGATGCAATATTATACTTCCGCCTTCCAGCTACAGAAATGCGTGACATTCCAATCCGCACGTGCCACATAACCTGTGTCGAAGGACTACCTAGAATTGAGACCAAGTAGAACCAATAAATCGATTCCGTAGAAATTCAATACTCCGTAGAATACTGCAGAATCGGTTGATTCCATTGAAGTCACTTTAAACCCAACGCGTAGGAATGTCTAAGGACAGCCGAATCAGCCGAATCCGCAGAAGCTCCTCGGAACTCGGCATGGGTGGACGCTCAGGGTCGTCTAACGTCGAGTTTCAATAGGAATAGTAAGATCAGATGATTCTGCGGAAGTACATTCTAGAGGGATAGTATTGGAGAATTGGAGTTCGGTCATCTGCAGGAGTTCAGGGTCAAACAGGAAAATATCGCCGTGAGCGGCGTGCGCACCCCCCTTCTTATCATATAAATTGAGTAGTAGAACTCAGTCAATCGCCAATTAGCCATTTGTTACTAGCCATTCGTTGTTCGCCATTAGTTATTAGTCAGTAGTCAGTAGTTAATCTTTGTCGACAATAATCAGTTGTCCGTTTAGTTGTTATTCAGTCGTCAGTTGTAGTTCAGTTCTATCAGTTGCCTGGTACGAACCACGTGTAGCATTTATTCTAAAGAGATTCCAGTGCTCTGTCCCCTTGACGTACGATCCTAACAGGTCCAAAGTGTTAGTGCTCCCCGCGAGGGAATTTATCAACATTGTAACTCCATTGTAAGTACTTTCATTAATTGAATAATTTTGGAATAACATCGACGATTTTCATAAATATCTACGATCTTCCGAAAACCGAAGTAAAGTCTAAACAACTTCAGACTTGCACGGTTAAATCATTTTATACATTGTATGACACGACTGAAAGTTTAAGCGATTCAGTTATATTACGAAGCGTTTGAACATCCGTTAGCCATGCAGCGAAACTTTTGTGAAATCATACTCGTAAAATACTTACAAATTGTACTTTTAATATAAAGAGTTTAGAGTTCCCCGGCTGTCTGAACTGCTTTTCGATCCGGCTTTCTGAATCGGCCGTACCCTTAACGCATATCCCCACTTGCTCCTCCGGAGCCGGGCCGAGAAGTCGTGCGGCTCGCGGCGGCGTTTGAAAAACATGACGCATTGTACGAAGAGTGAGTCACCTTTGACGGAAACAAAAATTTGTTTGTTGTTCATTCTACATTTATGAGAATATTATTAATAGATAGATGAAGCTTTCCCAATTAAAATGACTCCAAATACGATCTCATTCGGACTATTTGTTATGAGAGATATTACGACTATCGAATTTTACCTTATGCAAAATTTTAATAACAAATGAACCGAATGACATCGTGCTTGGACTCATTTTCATTGGAAAAACCTCACCTATTCATTTGTAATATTTTCATTAATGTATTATGAAAAATAGAAAAATTTTGTTTTTCGTTATACGATGACTCATTTGCGTCGATGAAAACACTCTGCGACGGCTGACTGAAACCCGCCGGTGCTCTATCTCTCACCCTCCCAGATTCTCGCTTCTCGAGCTACGCTCGTAAATATTCTGCTCGAGAAGGTGATGAAAACTAGTCCTAAAACGGCTCTCTGAATTTGCTCGGTCCTGAATGCGAGTTCAGACACCCGAGGAACACTGTACAGTACGTTGCTGGAAAGAAGACAAGCGTAGCGGCACAGGGGCAAGCGGGTACTCTGCACGCTCCGCCTTTGTCACACGGTGCTATATGATCCGATTAGTAGATGTGACCTTTCGACCAATAAAGAAAATGCGTGTTTTGTTTTTATGATTGCGTTCGACTGGGCCTGCTGTAATCAAATAGACCCGCATTCCGTCCGCTCGTCTTCTTTCCAGAAACGTACTGTACATGGTATCACATTAATCCTTTGGCTGCAATTTGCGACTAAAGGTGCTTGACAAAGCTGCTCCCCGTGTACTGTCGACGCCTACAGGCATTTGGTGCCCTGGTTCCATACGTACTACTGCAGCTTGGCCGCACGCAGAGTACCCGTCGTTTTCAAGTAGTCCGCAGTCAAAGGCTTAATTTATGACTCTACTACACTGAATCACCTCATATAGTAGGTCGTTAAATTCGTCTCAAAAACGCTATCATATTATGAATCAAAAAAATATAGGATCTAATTTAAAAAATTTACTTATCCTTGAAATCTCTTCCACTACTCCACCCACAGAAAATATATTTATACTACGCAATGTTTCCCTTTATACCAAACAACTTTGGTAGAACCATTCTTTTGATAGTTTCAGTTTTTCATAACATATTCCACCGTTTCCAGTTTAAGAAAACATCCTGTATAAGTAAGTACATGTAGTACAATAGTTTAATGGTAATACAGTTTAATAGTTTAATAATTAAAAAGTTTAATAGAGTTTAACATTATAGTTGCGAACATGTTTAAAACTTTAATATTCATGTTACGATGTGTTTTGTATGTTAAAAAATTTAATAATTTAATGGCATAATATATGTATAACAATTATTTTTTATAATAGTTTGTGTAATGCACATACAGTGTGTCCGCGCCAAAGTGATACATGCCCGTAATTTCTCAAATATTAAAGATACAAAAAAATTGTTTATATGAAAATTGCATGGTACAAGGGGGCACATTTTTTAACGAAGACGAACATTTTTTTACATTATTAGTTTAAGAGATATGATGGTCAAGTTCGTTTTTTTAAATGGAACTATGTACTTCTGTTCAGATCACTCGATAGTGCTTTTCAAGGCGAATTCACTAGCCTTTAATATATGCACTCGATTTTTAGTGGTTTTCGAGATATTACGCCTACAAATTTACTGATTTTCAACGGAAGAAACCCGGCCGAATAGGAAATACCGGTGGTAGTTCTGTCCGCGCCTGAAGTGCCGCGTGTTAAACATTGCCTCTTAAAAGAGATACGAAGGGTCTGCACCAGGAATGGTAGGCCCAAATCTGGACAATTGTTTTCCGGTCACAGATGTAACATTTACAGTGTCGAGAAAAGTATCGTTGATACTTTACAATGAAAAACTATTGTCCAGAGTTTGGGTCTGCCGTTCCTGGTGCAGACCCCTCGTATCTGTTTCAAGAGGCAATGTCTAACACGTGGAACTTAAAGCGCGAACGACACCACTACTGGTATTTCCTACTTGGCCGGGTTTCTTCCGTTGAAAATCGGTAAATTTGTAAGCGCAATATCTCGAAAATCACTAAAAATCGGGTGTATACATTACAGGTCAGTGAATTCGTCTTGAAAAGCACTATCGAATGATCTGAACGAAAGTACATAGTTCCATTTAAAAAAAATGAACTTGACCATCATATCTCTTAAACTAATAATGTAAAAAAGCGTTCGTCTTCGTTAAAAAATATGCCCCCTTGTACCATGCAATTTTCATATACACAATTTTTTTGTATCTTTAATATTTGAGAAATTGCGGGCCTGTATCACTTTGGCGGGGACACACTGTATAATGTTAAACACATTGATTCAACACAATTGTACAAATTTTCTAGTCCCTACGCAAATGCGTATTTATAAAATAATTCTGCATATACTTTGCATACATGTTGCATATGTTCTGCATATTCCCTGCATATCGTAACTGCATGAACTTCCGCAATCTAGTGATTACTTTACACTCGCGCTATGTACCCAACACAGAAAAATACTAAAAAAAATAAAAAAGAACAAAACAAAACTACAACTAAATTGAAAAAGACAGACTGCTTTCTATGCTAGAAATATTACTTGCCGATTACATTCTGCGTTCCCGTTGGCGACAGCCACCAAATTGAAGAAACAAAAAAGTGTACGACAGTAATACATTCTTCACTACCTACGTCTTCGTTGTCTCCCTTTAGCCCCTTACACTGGCGAACACGTGTTTCAAAGATACTCAAAGGCAGGTAGCCCGACACAATTTCGCTTTCAGAGAGTTTATAGCTGGATTAACCAGGAAAAGCCCTTGGTGTAAATCATGCACCCTTGCGGGTGGATATCGAACAATTGTTAGATGTTTGAATTGGTGGATATTTGTTTTGCGGAACGAATTCAGTCGAGCACGCAGAGTCTACTGTTAGTCTCGTGACATCGTTCCATGATAACGGCCCCAGATGTGTAAATTTCATTTATCTGCAGACTATAGCTCACAGTTTTTAATTTAGGTATAATAGAACATTTAGTACTAGTTTCGTTTGTACTTAACTCACAGAATGTAGAATTAAAAGTCGCGGGCCGGACAATCGCGGTGCGTGTATATTTTCGGATGAAGAATATTGTGCATATATGTGAACATTTCATTGTGGACACCCACGAACGGAACAATCGTGGCGCATGTAATGCATGTGGGCACTTGCGAATTAAATAATCGCCATGTATGTTTGTGTGCGCGTTTGTGTGATTTTTGAAGCCAAACTCATGTATTGGATGTACCATTCACCCTTTCTACTTGAGAATCCCGACGGGCGGATTTTGACATGCCCCTGTGCATTTTTGCAAGTAGGCAAGTTTACTGTCACACAACGTGGTGTGTATGCTTTTTCATAAATTGTCGCAAAAACGTAGTGTCGTATCGCATGGTATCGTGGGTCATCGATTCTGTTACGTCGGTAAGTATGCGTTCTACAGGGTGAATTTATCGTGCATTGACCTCCATTGAACTGATCTTGCCTGACCTGCAATATATAGGTCAAGTTGCCGCGCGACAGGCGTTTCAGACCCAATTTTTTGTGGTGTGACTGAAGCTTCTATCGCAATTTTGACATTCTTGATTTCGATTTATTTCGGTTTGTAGAATCACCCCCCATCCAGTAGTACTACGTTATGCGAGACTCCTGTATACAATGTACGTACATGTACTATTACGTAAATTGTAAGAATATACACTCCTTGTGATTGTATGCAATTGTATTAAAATTACTTATCAGTAGTTGAAATGTCTGTTTCAAGTGAAATAAACTTTGAAAGAAGGAGACATAATGTCTACCCGAAAAACATCACAACAAATAACACGTGTCGATGCTTCAACTATAATTAATATCAATAAAAAATCACTAAATGAACCATAATAATAATACTCTCAAAAGTAATAGACATCGTGTGAATTAAATACAATTATGGAATACTACATCTTTTATTTTCTACATTTAAACAATACATCGACAAATGTATATTTTGTAAACAACTTGATCGGTATGTGACGTACGCGCCAATTTTGTGCAACCACTTTAGGATATAATAAATTGGGGCACGGCACCCTGACGACCCGGCACTAAGCGGTACCCTCGGGCACCGCCCTCCACGCAGTACGGCGCTGTGGCGCACAACCAATTGCGCACAAGGAAAGGTGCCTGAGCGTGCCGCTGTGGAGCAAGCATTCGATCTCTGCGCGTTGTAGTGAACAAACCGGGAAAGTAGCGACATAGAATTTCGCGCGATTAATCTCCGATACAAAGGGGGAGTTCCCTGGTGGACGTACCCCGCACTAACTACTAGGCGTGCCTCCACCACTCAGATTTCCCCCACTCCTTACGAGCGGGTATAAAAGGCGGCGAACCGCGCCACTCGGCATCATTTCCGCGCCGAGCATCGACCGACTAAAGCCGATATAACCGATACATTATAAGCGCGCAGTCGAGATTAAATTCTAAAATTTGAATAAACTACTTAGTCTCGCGAACGTCGAGTTTCTGCGTACGACAAAACGCCTTAGTCGCGTGAACGATTGGTATTAAAAATTATAAGAGGATTTAGTCGCGCGGACCAATTGCACTGAAAGCTATAAAGGGACTTACAAGGGGCCGCTGCTGCTACCAGGTTTTTGAATGTGGCACTTTGAAGTTGTACCAAAAGTAAGTAAAATCGTAAAGGTTTTTACGTACAATGGGCCTTAAAACAAAGTTATTTAACAATAAATATTGGGGCAGTGCCTGATCTTCCGAATACTTTATCACCATAACAGCGAGTCGCCGTAGTCGAGCGGCTACGGTAGTTGCCTAAAAATTTGATGGTCGTGAGATCTCAAATTCCTGCTGCGTGCAAATTTTTCGCCATTAAAAAAGCATTTTTTTGTAAACATGTGTGTATTTTATCCTCTAAAGTACCAGAGCACGCAAATAGTATTTTAAAAAATATACTCTATAAAAATCACTTACTGATTACATGCACACAAATTATATTTTACGAAGCATATTTTGCAAGAGTCACTTATTGATTTCATAGATGCAAATTATATTTTAAAAGTATTGCCAGTGGACTGGGCCCGCCTCCGCTGGGAGGATCCACATCGTTCGACTACCCTTACTACCAAGGTACCCTTCGGGACAGGGAGCGGCCTGGTCCCGCCTCCGCTCGAAGGACCCATTACCCTCAGTCAGTCTTACAGCCCGGGTACCCTTCGGGATAGGGTGCGAACTGAGTCTGCCTCCGCTCGGAGGACCCATTACTTTCAGTCACCCTTACTACCGGGCACCCTTCGGGAGAGAGAGCGGACTGGCTCCGCCTCTGCTCGGAGAACCTGTTACCCTCAGTCACCCTTACTACCAGGCTACTCTTCGGTAGAGGGAGCGGACTGGCTCCGCCACCAATCGGAGGACCCATTATCCTTTTCCCCTCCGCCTTATCCAAATCTCGATCGATCCACCTCGACGCAATTCCCTTGTCAAATTAACTTGCAATGTGCCATCTGCGACTGGGTCCGGACCTACGCACTCATGCTACACATACGATACAGAGTATCGCCGCCCACCTATACTTCCTCACGTGCGCTGTGGGATCGATCTATACCCCCGCCGACGGATCTGACGTTTGCTACAACTGCGGCCACCCGAGAGCGACAGATGTACTGGAAATTTACTGGATCCGCGCTTACCTAAGGGCCCCCATTCTCCCCCTCCCCCTCTTCCGTCTGCTGCAGCCCGATAATCGGAAGCTGCTCCGTGAGCAACTGTTAAAAGTGCTCGCAGCGTTTCCTCCTGTCTGACGACAGCCTCACACACTTCGATAATTTCGATACGGAAACCCTCAGAGGCATTCGGGAAGGAAGAAACCGTCTTGCCGGCTAATTTCTCGTAATTGTTCGTTCGCGACACCCGCGGACATGACATAAATTTGGTGACAACGGTGGAATCCGCTTGTCGCTCGTAACTATCCGTTCGCGCAACCCGCGGACGTGACAGGTATGTCCATTTCTAGATACACCACCGTAATGCAATGATAAAGTATCTCTGCTTTCTCTATGGTATTTACATACATACACAACACGGTTTTCTTGCAATTGAAAATCGAAGTAAATGATATTAAATAATTGTTAAGTGTTTACGTCATGGTATACGGTATAGTAAACCAACTGCAATAGCTCTTAATATAAAGAAAATAAAAATGGATTATTAACTGTTTGAGTGCTAAAAGGGGCGCTATCGCGCTCTTCTTGTGTTGTGTCAAAAATGCGGGGAGCCCGATAGCGCTCCTGTTTATCAGTACCAATTTTGCGTTCGTTGAAGCTGGTTGCATTTGCGGAGCGTACGATTAATTTGCTCTATTTGTAAAAAATGACTTCACGCGCTTTGCATAGCAAACCATTATTGTAAGAAAAATTCAAGTGAATTATAATTTTCTTACTATGCTTTCCAAGAAATAAATCAAAGGAAATTTAAGTGAATAAATGCTATTTTTTTATTTTTTTTGTAATAACGCAATATTTGTGATCTAATTAGATGACTACTTTTATTAAGTTTTTTCCATACACGAGCAATCAGTTCCGCATTTTTGGTATATATCCAAAAAAACTTGTTCAGCACTCAAACGGTTAAGTTCTCTTAACCTCTTAATTGGCGAAGACAATTTTAATTGCTATTTGAACATACTGGCCGGTGTAGATCGTAAATAAACCCTTAACGGACTATGTCACCTCCCACGTGACATTAGAATTTTTACTGTAGCGGAGGTTTGTCACCTCTTACAGAAGAAACAAAAGAAATCTTGCGATTTTCAGAAAACAATTCCTCCATGTTGGAGCGTATTTTAAAAAATATCACGCATTGAGAATATATAAACAAACAATTAAAGCTTAAATATTTAAATTGCGATGGGAAATGTTAAAATGTTTTTATGCAATAAAATGTCTTTTTATATCAAGTAATGTCAGTGCGACACTTTTCATTTAAGGGGACTAGGCAGTCAAAAAATGCATTTCTTTTTTATTGTATTTCTCGAAAGTACTATCCTGCCCGCGTAAAATGCCGTTTGTATCATGTTAAAATTCGCAAAATTAAGAATTTGACAGTCGAAAAGTTCGATCGCGAGGTATGCAGTAGTTATGGGCATCCAAAACTTTAAACGCGTTTTTTCGAAATCATATTTTCTCTTCGGTTTGAAGTGATAGTAAAAAAAAACGGAGGTTGAAATCGACTTGAAAAAAATTGAGAAAAAGTGAAACATGTCTAGTTAAGGCCTGAACCTACGCATAAGTCTGCAGAAACTCTACTTTTGTCAAAAAAAGTATAAAATAGTTTCTGTTTTAATGAAAAATCGCGCTTTTTTAACTTTACTGCCGCCATTTTTAAAATTTTGATTTTTTTTCGTTTTCAATAGGTTCAGTGCAGATTAGGGGCCTATAGAGTGCCAAATTTTCCAGGATATTTCATAGTTCAATTCTTTATGGCCAGGATCACTGCAAAACCGCAACGACTCCAGAAAATGCGCCTATACATCAGTCGACTGTAAATCCATCATATATAAGTATGTTATTTAAAAAAATATTTTTTTACAGTTTATAGTATTAATAAACATTACCTAAAAGTAGTAGTCACAATATCTATTCATTTACTTGTAATTAATTCTCAAAAGAAGTTACATCTTGACCAAATCTGACTGCCTAGTCTCCTTAAGCACCAGGTAAAGCGACGACCTAGCAGCAAGTCAGGTCCGAAACGCTGACATCCGTTAAGGATTAATTCCTAGCAAGACTTCAACAGTTGAATCGTTTATTCTTTAAAGCCTTTGAAAATACTTAGGGAAAATTAAGATATACGTTTAAACTGTTGTAAGTAACCCAAACTTCGAATTATGGGACCCAAAGAAACATCAAAAGTGTCCTTTGATATCTCCTATCGATTCCGATTAAAAACCGAATACACATTATTTCGAAGAAAATTAGGCAGTTTTTATTGCTTGGTGTCAGTTTAAAAAAATGGACATGCGTCCTTGCAATAATAAACGATTCAATTGTGCTCATAGAGAAAAAGACAATGTATTATTTACTTTCTATATTTTCCGGTTTCTCCTGTTTACACTCATGAACTTCAGACAACAGCCTCCATTTATTCTACAGAAATAAATTAGCACACCCGCAGTTTTGCAAGCAAAACATGTTACCTAATCGCTACTCATTTTTAACTACATAAATACAGAGTGTTTCTATTTAAAAAATGACCCGCATATCAGATTAAAGAACATCAGTCAGCATTAATCATGATTACACAAAAAAAAACATAAGTAAATTCTTAATTTCAATAACGATTACTACATACAGTAGTGCCCAGTTAATGTTCGCACGCCTTGGACCGCATCGCGACTATTATCAGGGTACGTAAGTATTCCAGGAATTGCCCCTCTCCGACTATAGGTGCCGCGAAGACGAAAGTGAGGCACATTGAGAGAAAGTAAGATAGAATGAAATGCTATTTTTAAATAGCCCGAAAAAAATGCCCTGGTGGGGACTGGCCGGCATGACGCCGCGGACAATAACCGGGCAAAATTTGCGAACATTAATCGGGCACTACTGTACATACGTTAAAACAAATTATTTGTACACTAGTGTGCAACGATTGCGGCCCGGTTAACAAGTGATATAGGAAAAGGAGCTTCCCACCACTCGCCAGACTAGCCCTTGTTTCTTGCGTGCTGTCACGCCCACAAAACTTCGGAAAGGATATAGCCGGATAAAGGGGTCAAGTGTGCCCTTAGACCAAATTTGACTTGCGATGGACCATTCGATAGCTTACCAGAAGGAAACATTTTACACAAATTTTTCAATGGATCGTGTCAATTTTATTTTTTTAACAATAACTTATATACTGTTTTTCTGGAAACAGCAACGTTTAATATCGCTTAGTATATCCACTGAATAAAGAAAATACAAAAATTCAAAGTAAAAGGTATTTTTCTAGCGAGATACCTGGAAAACATCGGGTTTTAATTTTTTTAACTACGACGCACCTTACCGAAAAATCTGAAAAAATTTGAGGATGATAGTTATTATAAAATCTCCTTCCCAAAAAATATAAATGTGGCGGCTTCAAAACATCAAGAAGAAATCCGCATTTTCTGCATATTTCGAAAGTTTTTAATTTCTTACAACTAGAATCTGCAACGAAAAATTTGGAACAAATTTTCTGATATGTGCTATCGTATCCAGAATATGTTACATTTTTTTCAGAATTTTCGCATGCGACTAAATAGGGAAAATAGTGCAAAACCTGATAATCCGAATTTTCCCTGTTACTACCCCCCGGTCGAGATAGACGGTTGAAAATTTGTGTAAGATGGTTTCTTTTGGTACGCTATCGAATGGTCTGTCGCAAACTAAATTTTGTCTAAGGGCACATTAGACTCCCTTATCCGGCTATACCCTTTTTTAAAAGTACAAACTGTCACTGGGAGGTCGTTACACAGTGACATATACTTCATAATTATTACAGCTTATTTTTTTATTCATTACGGTTACTCCAAGCAACCTATATACTATTCAAATCGCGGGTCAGCAAACACGACGATTTGACTTTTTAGACTTCGCTTTCTATCGCGTCGCCGCGCGAACGCATCATATTTATACTCTACGAATTGCTGGTTCCTTATTTCTGCGATTCTTCGACATCAACGTCTGTGACAGCGCGAAAACAGGAAAAAAGGATATCATTTTATCCGAGAGAATCCAAAGAATCATTTTGCGCAAAGTGCAACCGAATAACTATTATCGTTAACCGTCGCCTGGCGGATGCCGGATCCATTCGGTCCCAGTCTCGTGCCGTTTGTTTCAAAGTCGCGATCGTTCAGTTGAAATGAATCGAACAGGCGTTTGAAACAAAATACTTGCCGACCCCCGCCTTCTACCGTCACGAGCGTCTGAAGCATTTCATTTTCAGTAACCCATATAACGGTGAGTGAGAGCGAAGCATGTTTCGAAGCGATTATAGAAAAGACGATACAGTAAAGTTAATAGCAATGTCTAATCAAAGAGAGTTATGTGTACACGGTAACGATTTTAATGACCTTTTAGACAAGGAAGACAATTGTAATGATGAAGTTTCGTCGGACAATGACAGTATTACATTGTGTAGTGACGTCGAACCAGAATTACAAGATTCTGAGAGTGACGTATTCTCTGCCGATGAATACAATGAAAGAAATGCGGACAATAGAAATCATATAGTTTCTGGACATATTTGGAGGTACACCTCTTCTTTACATGTATAAAAGTTAAAACTTGTATGTATGTTCCGTGAAGGCTTCTATATTGTTCAACGTATCCGCACAAAATTTAGCATGAATATTCTTCGACGCCCTAGAAAAAATACTGCGGGCGTTTCCACCCCCCAAACACCCCTAAAGCCCACCCCCTCTTAACTGAAGCCAGAGTAATTTTTTGTGTAGTAGCTCAATAATTTTCAAGAACTTTAAGGCGGAATATGTGAGGGAAATTAACTCTTCACATATTTCCCCTTAAAAGTAAAATAAAAAATTAATAACTATGACCTCTTAAAGAAATAAAAAATGTCTAAATGGTTTTAAAATTTATTGTGGAAGTATTAGTTTAAACAAACAAGAAATGAATGTGTAAACTGAAACTTGAGCGAATGAGGATTTGAAGAATCCTCAGAATTTTTTTTTATTTACCTAAAACCCACCCCCTTAAAAGCCCAAGCAACGCCGGGCACACGCAGGTAGTTGCTTATAAATCCCCACGAAAATCACCTCAACATATTTTTCAGAATGGTGCATTGACTTCAAAAAATCAAAACGTGGAAAGCATTGTAAAATGTTTCCGGCTTTTCATTCATGATGAAATAGTTGATACTATTGTAATGTACACTAACAGAAAAGCAAATGAATTTTACGGTGAGAATGCTACAAGGAGCTGGAAAGTAGGAGACCGCACTGAAATGAATGCGTTCTTTCGTTAATGTCGATCATTGGGCGATTCAGGGAATCATGTTAAATAAATGTTATCTTTAGAGAAAAAGTACCACATTTTCAAGATCGATTTATACTATGTACTATCATGTCTCGCAATAGATTCAAAAATATACTAAGATTTATACGATTTGACGATTTCAATACAAGGGAACAAAGAAGAGCGAATGACAAACTGGCACCTCTCAGATGCATTACAGACATGTCTGTGACCAGTTGCAAACAAAATTATAATGCTTCAACTCATGGGACAATAGACGAGCAGTTAGCAACTTTCCGAGGCCAATGTTCTTTCAGGGTTTACATGCCAAATAAGCTTGGAAATTATGGTATGAAACTATGGACGTTGTCTGATTCGAAAACGTACTATTGCTGCAATTTCCAAGTGTATTTAGGAAAATCCGAAAACACAGTCGAAAAACAGCAGGGTCAACGCGTGGAAAAGGATCTTTCCGACTATTGGAAACAATTTAGCCGTGTAATTAAAACAGACAACTTTTTCACGAACCTCTCGTTGGCCGAACAACTATTATTGGATAAACTTTCCTTGTTGGAACAATGCGAAAAAATAGAAAAGACTTACAAAAGGCACTCATAGAAACATATTCAAGAGCCTAATTTTCGTCGCATTTCCTATTTACGCGGAACATGGCCCTCTTTTCCTACATACCAAAACCGCAAAAATGTGTGGTTCTGCTTTCGGCAGTACATCATAACCATGACATCTCCGATGCAAATAATAATTACAAACCGGAAATAATTTCTTTTTACAATAAAACTAAAACCGGTGTAGATACGCTTGACAAGCTAGTTAGGAAATACACATGTCGAAGGTGCACTAAACGGTGGCCTTTATCTTTATTTATGCATTATCTCGATCTTGCAGCTTACAATGCGTTTGTAGTTTGGATTACAAAAACTCCAACATGATCACGTGATACCTCCATGAAGACGAGAAGAAAAGTAACGAAGGTACGAGGGGGCACATCTTTTTTTTACAATTAAATTGTAAAAAGCATTTTTGGAGGAATAAGGTATACAATTAGTTTCCGAACACATTGATAATCGTGTGACTGGACTTGAAAACGAAAATGTACTATTGCCTAAGCAGGTTGCAGACGCAATTGTAGCAACAGGCAGAAAAATCAAACGAAATAGGGAAACAGCTACCAGTTTTCAAAACCGGGCAAGGTGTTACGTCTATACTGGCAACGATAACAAATATAGACAAAAATGTGGTAAATGTCACAGACACATATGTTCTATACATGCAATAGAGAAAATAAATAATGAATGCGTATCTTGTTTTGGAAAAGAATAAATATTATTTACTAATACGGTGCTTATACTTTTTTGTCCCTAATAACAATAATAAATTCACAATAATACCTAATCCTTAATAACAGTTATCTTTAAGAAAAAAAACATATATAAATGTAATAAAACAAAATTCTAATGTATATTACTTATTTGGGAAGACGTGAGAAGCAAAATGTCGCTATGGATCCGTTTGGGCCCGGAAATTGCCTCGCACGTCGGTAAAACCACCCGCCTTTCAAGGGTTGAAGTACAAAACATTTTTGAAGCTAAAAGTTGCATTTTTCTTCAAAATTCATTTTTTTAAAAACTGATGGTGATTGAAATAAACGACTTGCAGATTCGTATTCACCACACAAAAATCTATAAGAAATGTCTATTCAATGTTAAAAGTCCAAGAAAAGGTAAAAATTTGTATATTTTATAATTTTTGAAGCTAGCTACAATACTGGCGAAACGTTGGGAACAATTTCTTATTGGACATGGCTTACACCCGGAAGCCTCTAACAGTATTATCTGTAATGAACCGGGCCGTGAAAGCCTCAAAACTCTCAATATTCATTAATATCTCTCATTGATTACTCTTGAAACTCATTATTAATACTAGTAATCCTTATACTCATAGTCAACCCTTCACACACGATACAATTTTACCGCTCGAGTTGTACCAATTGTCAATTTAGAGTTACTAACATCTCCTGCGTCTCCCTGATCTTGCATCAGGTTCGTTCGAACAATTCATCTACCCAAATTCCAACCCAGTGGCTCTCCGATTTAGCATCGGGTTTGTTCAGAGAAACTTACTCTCCTGCAGCTCCTAACTTCGCGTCGAGTTCGTCTGCAAATTACATCCAAGCGACTCCCCAATTTCGTATCGGGTTCGTCCGCACAGTTTCATTCTCCTGCAGCTCCCTGGTTACGCATCAGGTTCGTTCGCGCAGTTCCATTCTCCTATAGCTCCCTAGTTACACATCAGGTTCGTCCGCACGTGAATCTATACCTAGAGGCTCCCCGATTTTCCATCAGATTCATCTGCTTACCACCCTAACAAACTGATAAATCATATTCCTTTGTAAAATACCCTCCCGCCGGCCTCACGCATTTCTCAAGGCCTTTGTTCGTAACAATATGATGCAAAATTACAACTGAAATACACACATGAATATTCTAGCAGTCTATATACGCAGTAGATATGTGCAGTCAACAAATTAAGTTTCTAACGACATCAAATTTCTTTTTCTTAGTGTTTTAAAACTGTAATATAAATATTTCCTGAGCAAGTATGTGCCCATATAGTACTTTCTTTTTATTTTTACTCTAGCCTTTTAGGTGTAACTTAACACTTTTAAACACCTCATCAGTGAAAATTTGTAATCAAAGTTCAAAAACATGGTCCGGGATTATTATATCATTGGTCGGGGTCGAATGCAACGTTACAACTGACCTCAGCCGTTGCAAGTTAGTTATCGTCGATACACTCGCGCGATCGCGGAAAGTTTTCAATACTCTTTTCTTCCTAACACTCAACCGTCGACGACGGCCAGTCGTTACCCGTAGTAACGATCGAATCTCCTCTGAGGCTTTACCTATAGTGGCTCACGAGAGTTTTCGAACGCTTATATTTTCAACTTTTAATAAGCGAAGTATGTATGCATGTTAAACTAAAGCATTTAAAATAATATGTTATTTATAGCATAAGGGAAGTCTCGAGATTATCTCAGTAAAATTAGAAAATAATCCAAGGACATACAGGGTGTCCCACCTTATCTGTTACAAGTTCATATTTCTTAACTTATTGAAGATACAAAAAATGTTTTATATGGAATTTGAGGGGGCACATCTTTTGGTGGAGACAAATTTTTTTTACATTATTATTGTAAGAGATATGAAGGCCAAGTTCGTTTTTTTAAATGGAACTACATAGTTTTCTTCAGATCATTTAATAGTGCTTCTCAAGACGAATTCACTGACCCTTAATGTATACACCCGATTTTTAGTGGTTTTCGAGATATTGTGCTTACAAATTTACGGATTTTCAACGGAAGAAATCCGGCCGAATAGGAAATACCGGTGGTAGTTTTGTCCGCGCCTGAAGCGCCGCATGTTAGACATTGCCCCTTGAAACAGATACGAAGGGTCTGCAGCAGGAACGGCAGGCCCAAATCTGGACAATTGTTTTCTGCCACAGATGTAGCATTTGCAGTGTCGAGAAAGGTATCGTTGATACTTTACAATGGAAAACTATTATCCAGAGCTTGAGTCTGCTGTTTCTGCTGGAGACCCTTCGTATCCGTTTCAAGAGGCAATGTCTAATACGTGAAACTTAAGGCGCGAACAAAACCACTACATACTGGTATTTCCTATTCGGCCGCATTTCTTCTGTTGAAAATCAGGAAATTTCTAAGCGCAATATCTCGAAAACCACTAAAAATCGGGTGTATACATTAAGGGTTAGTGAATTCATCTTGAGAAGCACTATTAAATGACCTGAAGAAAAATATGTAGGTCCATCTAAAAAAACGAACTTGACCTACACATTTCTTAAAATAATTATGTAAAAAAAAATTTGTTTGCACCAAATGATGTGCCCCCTCGTACCATGCAAATTCCATATAAAGCATTTTTTGTATCTTCAATAAATTAGGCAATATGAGCTTGTAACAGATTAGGTGGGTCACCCTGTATACAGCAGTTACAGTACGTTTTGTAGAAGCATGCTCCATCAGTGGGTCACAAAAGTATTTGAACGCTAGAGGTAAATGGTGCTTACAATGAGTTCCCGCAACAAATGTTTTAAGAGAAACTCAATAGATGTTAAGATATTATTTAGTAATTTTCGTGCTATAATTGCGTGCAGTTATCAGAGTGTAGAAGGTATGAATACGAAGAAATCGGAATCACAGAAGTGCAAGCGAGAATTAATATTAAAACTCCATAAAGAAGGAAAATCTCATAAAGAAATAGCCGATCTCATTAGCAGAAGTAAATCTACAATCCACTGTATTATAAAAAAGTGCAAAAATACAGGGACTCTTGCAAATGAAGTCCATAGAGATTATAAAACAAGGTTGACTCGTCAAGAAGAAGACACTATTATTCCTGAAATAAAACAGAACCCAGATTTATCGACTCCGAAACTTGTGGAAGTGGCCGGAAATACATTTGGAAAAAATGTTCACCCAGAACTCGGTAGAAGACTTACGAGCAAATAATTTTCACGGTAGAGTTGCAAGGAAGAACCACACACTAATAAGACAAATCAGAAGAAGGGATTAAATTTTGCAAGAAAGTGTAACAAAAAAACCAGTATCTTCTGAAATATAGTTATATTCCCCGATGAAACCAAATTTAATATTTTCAGTTCGGATAGATGCAATTATGTGCGGAAAAGACCCGAAGCTGAAATGGAAATACAAAACTTACGTCCAACAGTAAAGTACGGAAGTGGTTGTGTCATGGTGTGGCGTTGCATGGTAACGAATGGTACCAGAAATCTAATACTTATCGATGGAATTTTAGACAAATACAAGTGTTTACATGTATTGGAGGAGAATTTTAAAAAAAGTGCCGAAAAAATTAGGCTTGTTACCGAATTTTTACTTTAAACAAGATAACAACCCGAAGCGTGCTATTCGGATCGTAATAGAATGGATGCTACATAATACACGCCACATCTTAAAAACTCCATCACAAAGGCCAGACATGAATCCCATTGAGCACTTATGGTCTGAAATAGGTAGAAGATTAAATAATTATGAAATAAATCTAAGAGGATTACTAAAAAAAATGACTGAAATATGGAATACTACTGACACAAATATCTGGAAAACATTAGTACACAGTACGGAATACTGTCTTAGAGACCTAATGAGTGCCGAAGGAGGACCAACTAAATAATATAAGGTAATATGTAAAAATAAGAAATAATAAGGCTTGCGTTCGAATACTTCTGTAATCCACCGATCATACGTGCTTGTACTAAAGGTCCTATAACTACTGCATATATCGTTGAATTATTTTCTAATTTTACAGAGATAATCTTTAGACTTTCCCTCTGCTACAGATACCATATTGTTTTACATAGCTTAGTTATACATACACATTTCGCTTCTTAAACGTTGCAAATGTAAGCGTTCGAACACTTTCGTGAGTCACTGTCGAGTTCGCTCCGTCTTGTGATTTATGTAGATATTCTTGTAGCGGCACTTCCCGACCTCGCCAGCAGAGGGATCAGCGGCGCACAGACTTTCCCGCAAGTCCACGACCATCCTGCGCTCTGTATATATACACCCACAACCTGGCCCTCAGTATCCCGCGTCTAAGGCACGGGCCTGCTAGGTAGCCTTACTGACGAGTCCACTAGCAGGCCCCGGACGAAACGCTCTATCCTCTTTCCTCCTTCTTTTCTTTTCTGAAATCCCTCCGCAGCACCACTGCTACATTCTTATTAAATGAAGTAAGAAACCTTATAACTCTTACAATATTAAATCATAATTAAATTTGTATATTAGGATGTCTCGTACCAGAATTAAAAAGAGTGATAGGGGCACAAAAAACATATCCGTGTATGATCAAGCTTACGATGGTATAATGCAAAAAGAATGTATTGTCTGTTCGAAACGCAGAAAAAAAATATGACTTGTCACGTATCTTTGTTAAGATACATGAGGAAAAGGCAAAGAGTTTTAGAAGAAGGTGAAAATTCTTCCATGACGATGGGCTATAAAGCTTAGAACAAAGTTTTTACTGAACCGGAAAGAATAATGAGAAACTATACAGGGTGTCCCAGATAAAGAAGGCCATCTACATATATACCCCATTTGTTTTTAAAGATACAAAAAATGTTTAAAGCACAATTAGAATAGTTTCGAAAGTAGAATATCCTGGAAGAAAAATAATTTCCTTATGGATATTTTTTCCAACTTTTTTCAAGGTCACCGTTATTTTTTTGCTGAAAAGCATACCTTTTTTCTACTGCATCTTGTAGCGAACGAAATAATGCATGTGCGCATGCCTGAGCTATGACTTTCAAGTGACCTTGAACGCCGAAAAAGTGATCAAATTCTATGACAGTGTTAGGATGGAATGCGAACTTACTGTTTATGTTACAAGTACTCAAAGCGATGTCTATCGGCAGCAGCAAAACACTCAGTGTATTGTGTTATGTTTATCAACGTACACATAATGAAAAGGTCTGTTCCTTAGCTGATTAAGCAGAAAATATTAGTGTACCGGTAAGCACCTGACGATGGCTTATCGTTCAAAGCAAGAGAGGATTGAAATGATTTTTATTTACCGTGAAGCTGGACGGTGTATAAAAGAATATATATGATTGTATACAGAACGATTCCCTGACCGCAACTGTCCAACGCATTCGTTGTACGGGGTGTATAAAAAGTATATGTCATGGTTGACACAGGTGTTTCCACATCTTCGGATCGGTGGAGATCTGTTAAAAAATGTTCCGCAAAATTGACTTTGACCTTGAATTTCAAGGTCAACATTTTTTTCTATTGTATTGTGTAGCTCTCGCCGTTAGGATAAAAAGTGCCAAGGGAACCATGTGCCGCAATCCAACCGTTCTCTTGGAAAATGGCGTTATAGTTTCCGTTTAGTAAAAAGACATTATATTCGTGTAAATATTGTGTTCTCACTTGTTTTCGGAGCAGCGTAATGGAATTCCAATAAAGGTGGTTTAAAAAAAGAATTTAATTCAGCTGGTGTAGTTTGATCCCCTTGACAGTTGTCCCGTGCCTGTGGTGTTTTCTATATCTTTGTCCCTCGGCCCTATTTATTTCTCTGCACCACTGACAAGTCAGAATTATTTACAATTTCTACGTACTTATCTTCTAAGTGAATTATGACATAGGCGTTACACCATCTATTTCATGCACGATGGTGCCCCATCTCATTTCAGTCGGCCAGTTAGAGAATTTCTAAGTGACATGTTTGGAATACGTTCGATAGGACCCAGCCCTGCTCTGCATACGTGGCCTCCTCGTTCACCAAACTTGACATCGTTGGACTTTTTTCTCTGGGACGCAGTTAATACATTTAGCGCCACAGTGAAAACAGCCATACCCAATTAGACACGCTATATTTTACTATTTTCTATATAAATCGTAAAGAAAAACAAGATTTGAGTACTCAGTCGTGTTCTTTTGTTCCTACATTATTATTTCAGTATGAAGTTTGTTCATAATTTTTCGACAATCAATAATTATTTAATTAAATTAAGTTTAAGGTGTCGGTCACCGCTGACCGACGCGGCTTTCAACGTGTTAATAGTAGTATAGTAATTAATAGTAGTATACTTGTGATTGAGCGAACTGCCTTGAAAAATAAATAATAAATTATGAATCTTCACAATCGAAGATTCTGTAGCTTCGATATTAGACGTACATTATTCTAGAAGAAAATAATTTTCATAATTTCTTTCGTTAAGTACACATACTGACAGTGTTACGTCCCGCACACCGCAATTCACTGATGAAATTTCGCGGGGTCGTAAATCTCGCTTACGCTCGATCGCGACGATGATGTTGGGACGTGGCTGGTATAAAATTAATTATAGCCAGCCTAGATCAGGATAAAAAATAAGTTGGCGCTCGGTGTAATGTAACTGTATTCAAAACTTGACAAGAAGTGTAATGATGATGCAATGTTGAAATGTTTGTGTACGGTCGCTGCTTGATTGAATGTTCTTTTTCTGCTAAAGCTGCGGGTCTTTATACTAGTTTTGGTACCTTGGTGCGACCAATCAGCGTGCGGTGCATCGCCAATCGCCCAGGTCGCCCTCGTGTACCTGAGGGTGTGGTAGCCGGGCGGAAAAACCCAAAGGGTCGCGCCGGTAGGTCTATGGCGCCTAATATAACTTTAATGAAATTCGGTCTTTGGGACCGAACAGACAGCATTGCCACAGATTGTGTATATCTCGGAAAAGACAAATTTTTCGGACTCAACTTTAGGTCCTTTTTTCATTTTTAACGCAAGTAAAATACTTTCCTAATGGTCATATATTTCTGTCCCACTCTCTATATTTACATAAATATATAACGTTCTACTAATGGCGCAACTGGAAAAGAGGTGACTTCTCGTATAAAAATAAATCGAAGTTACAGAACAAAGATTTTAGATACAAAGCTCCGTTCTCGAGAAAACGGATGTTTTTGAACATTGTCGGGTATATGCACACGTAATTAACAATTAGTTTTTATATTATCTGTACTGCGCGTTTGATATTGACTCTTAAATATAAATTATTTCAATTGTTTTTGCATAAATTGCCACTTTAATATGATTCCATAAATAAAATTACGTGAGATGATGTTTGGCAATAGGTATGGACGAAATATGTTCATAAGAAAAAGTTCATAAGAACTTAGAAATTACATTGAAAGAATGTTTGCGCAATAATGGCGGCCACATAGAAATACGTGCATACGCACGCTTCTTAAGAGCCATTTGTGAGAATGATACTGCTTTATGGTGTAGCTGCACTTCCCGACCTCGCCAGCAGAGGGTTCAGCGGCGCACAGACTTTCCCGCAAGTCCACGACCATCCTGCGCTCTGTATATATACACCGACGACCTGACCCTCAGTATCCCGCGTCTAAGGCACGGGCCTGCTAGGTAGCCTTACTGACGAGTCCACTAGCAGGCCCCGGACGAAACGCTCTACCTCTTTCCTCCTTCCTTTCCTTTCTTTTCTGGAAATCCCTGCACAGCACCAACCGCTTCAATGGGTTCCAAGGAGAAATAGAAATCAGTCACGTTAAAACTCGTTTAATTTTTATTCTATTTTTATTCCTTTGGCACTTTTTATCCTAACGGCGAGAACTACACAATACAATAGAAAAAAATGTTGACCTTGAAATTCAAGGTCAAGGTCTATTTTGCGGAACATTGTTTTTGCAGATCTCCACCGATCCGAAGGAGTCGAATCACCTGTGTAAATCATGACATATACTTTTTATACATCCTGTACACTAGAGTAATGAAAAAGTATCGCGAAACCAGTAGTGTTGACAACAGAAAACCTCAGAAATATACAATAGTTACGCACGAGGCAAATGTAAGAAATGTTGTTGCTGTTGTTAATAAAAATACGCGAGTTAGTGTTAGACAACTGGAACGACAATTAAATTCAGTAAGTCAAGTATAGAGCATATACTTTTGTCAATGAGCGTTGCAACAATTTGAAGAAGATGATGAAGTGTGCTTTGAAAAAGTGCTGCTTACTGATGAAGTATCCTTCACCAATTGTGGACAGGTAAATTTTAGAAATATTCATTACTGGTTCATAGGACATCCACAGTGGATGAGAGAAGCAGATAGGCAAAAGCCGTGAACAGCCAATGTTTATTGCGGTATTTTAAATAACAAGATTATTGTACCTTAGTTTATTAACGGGACACTAAGTGGAAAAAAATACGCAAGATTTTATTGGACGATCTAGATGAATTGATAGATGTGCCATTAATTGTTTGTAAGACAATGTGGTACCAACATGACGGTTGCCCAGCTCATAGTTCAAGGGCAGCTACTGAAGTAAGAAAATTCCCAAATCGTTGGATTGAACGTGTTGACGCCCGTGGTTGATTAAAAATCGTTGGGGCCTTGTTGGCGTTTGCACGTGGTGTGCCGACTAACAAGTAAGTACTGTGCGTTGCTGGAAAGATGTCTAGCGGGGCGGCACAGGGGGAAGTAGGGTACACCGTTCGCTCCGCCCTTGATGCTTCCGAGCCGCGGTGCTATATGATCCTCATTAGTAGATGTGACCGTTTCGGTCAATAAAGAAAATCCATGTGCTCTGTTTTTATGATTGTGTCCGACTAGGTGGGCTTATTTATGCTTTAACCAATCAGACCCTCATTCCTTCCGCTTGCCACCTTTCCAGTAACGCACAGTAATTATTGCCGAACTAACTCGAAGGACTACCTTCCTTGTAGCGGAAGGACAACATGCAAAATTGATACTAAACATATGTGTATTTTTACTTTACAAAGGTGCGAGCGGAGTGCTCGGCAAAGTTAAGTTCAAATAACTAAGTGTGGAATCCGCGGGTCTAAAAGTGTTTTATGTGCGGAAGCCACGGTGCTAAATGATCTATGGGCTGCTCAGAGCTTTCTGTGTATTGCTGAGAGCGTTCTAATGTACAATCGATATAATGTGCTGCTGAGAGCGTTCTAAGTGCTGCTGAGAGCGTTCTAAGTACAAAGATCTAATGTGCTTCTCAGAGTGTTCTATGTGCTGTTGAGAGCGTTCCATGTGCTGCTCAGCGCGTTCTAGTTTGCAATGTTTTGAGATTTTACAAAAATCCAGGATAAAGGTTCTTCCCTCTCTTCCAATGACATTTTCGTGAAGTGGAGGGGACCGTAGAGAGATGGAAGGGTTGTCGTCGGTGGACGGAAATTTGGCAACAGCGGGGATTTTCCTCTGAGCGCGGGCCCACTCACGAGTTCCGCTGAACCGTCCCGAGCGGGCCTACCGATACCCTCTGGGTGGTTGCGTTTATGATACGGCACTTCGGCATTCAAATGCACCGAAATTAGCCTTTTCTGGCCGCCGTGCAAATTAGTTTTGCCTAACGTTTGGCGACCAGACGTGAACTTCACCGATGTCCTGGAGCACATAAAAATATTAGGCCGTCCCATAAACCAAGCCCGCCGCTGGGGTTAACAGAACATAATGGGCGAACGTTATGGTCGGCATGTTTACAGGTTCTGACGCCATTAGATTATACTTTTGGAGAAAGCTAAACGAAGATGTTTACCGACAGCAACCTACCACTTCGGAAGACATGGCAAATCGCATAACTGGACCTTGTGCTGCTATTACACCAGAGACAGTTGAAAGAGCATCGCAATCCGTGATTGCTCGTTTAAAATGTGTATCGTTGCCGATTGACATCACTTTGAGCATTTGTAACATAAACAGTAAGTTCACATACCATCGTAACTCTGTCTTAGAATTTGATCACTTTTCCGGTGTTCAAGGTATACGCGAACGAGGAAGAGGTAGACAAATCTTGCTCCTTGGTGTTCGGTGATCGACTCTGTTCTTGATGGCGAGAACGGCCTCTTTTATTAATGGACATACATACACACATATACAAACACACACACACACACACACACACACACACACACACACACACACACACACACACACACACACATGCATGCAGAGTATAGCGTCGGTCGTCACCGACGAAACCGTTACAATGGGGAGACCCGTCGTCGGCTTCGGCAACGATGCAAACATACTATGTAACGCGCGGTCGATGCCACGCTAGTCGGCACCTTCGGATGCGGAGTCACCTAAGGGCTCATTTCCACTTGCGACTAGCCGCGCGCGACTCTCGGTCGCGCCACTATGAAATACATTGCGGCTTATGGGGCTATTTCCACACGCGCGGCTGCGACTCGAGCCGCGGGCGGCTGGAAAATACAGGCGCGACTCTCATCGCGATCGAATGCCATTAAGCTGTTCCTCGAACTCTGCGATGGTTTTTCGTTAAATGCGTGATGTCAAAAACAAAAGACTCGCAGGGGATGGAGAGTCGTCGACCTTCGACGAACAGCTTCAACGGCTGCATACATTGTCATCTCTCGCCGCGCAATCTGCAACCGTTGGCTGTCGCCGGCCTACGACACACCTGTGTCCGTACAAATGCCTAATTGCCTAATAAAGTAGATATATCGACCTCTTCGACGAACAGCTTCAACGGTTGCATACATTGTCATCTCTCGTCGCGCAATCGGCAACCGTTGGCTGTCGCGCGCGGCTGAGTCGCGGCATTTTGAGTCGCGAGCACTCAAGAGTCGCGCGCGGCTAATCGCAAGTGGAAATGAGCCCTAACAGGTCGGCGGACGCCGCGATAGCCGGCGTCTTCTAAAGGATCCGCCGGACACGGCTCTGATACGTGCCGGGCGAAATATACACGTGCCCTACAAAGGTCATCTGAAGGTCATACCTCGGGCATGATCGAATGTATTTTTTATCCTCTACAAGATGCAATAGAAAATACCGGTGACCTTGAAAAAACTCTGAAGAAATGACCTTAAAAAGAGTATTTTTTTTCCACGGTATTCCTCCATCGAGACTTTTGAAAGCGTGCTTTAAACATTTCTCATATTATTAAAAATAGAGGAGATGTTTAGGTGGCCCCCTTCAGCTGAGACATCCTATATACCGAAACCAGTAGGCATATATTATTCTATGGGTTTTTTCCGAAAGAAATAAGAAGGCTTGCATGTAAAATGTTAATGCCACCTCAGTGGGAAGTACGTCCCATACCACTAGTTTTAATGAGGCTAATGTAAATACATACCTTCTTTGGCAGTCTGAAAATGGTCATTGATAAATACAAGTTCGAAGCACAGAATATTTATAATATCGATGAAACAGGTATTACTACTTGTCAGAAATATCGTCAGAGACGCTTCGAACTATGTAGCTGTAAGCCGTTTATTCCTTCACGGTTCTGGGCGAAGTGCTGGGTGGTAAAAAACAGTCCTCTTACCAGAAGACATACTCGCCTTTCCCAGTCCGTGACGAAATCCTTCAGGAATAAAGTCCCTTTTCTTGGGAAATCAGCAGTACGCCGTCGGGTCGTCTGCCACCCTTAAGAGGACTAGGCAGTCAGATTTGGTCAAAATGTAACTTTTTTAGAGAATTAATACTTTAATGGCCGCACGTCTACGCAGTTAAACTTCGCCAGGGGCCGGCAATATAAATTTATGGCTTAAAAATTATATTATGCGTATTATGTTATCCGTCTATAACGATTAGAGAAATCATCACACAGAGAGTGTGTTACCGGCCAATAACCGTCGGCGGTAGCATCGCACACATGTTGTGTGATCGGCCACTAACAGTTGTTCCAGCTATCACACACATGTTGTGTGTGCGGCCATTAAAGAGTTAATTACAAGTAAATGAATACATATTGCGACTAGTACTTTTAGGTAATGTTTATTAATACTATAAACTGTAAAAAAATATGTTTTTGAATAACATACAGGGTGTTTCACCACCCCTGTCAAAAATTTTAAGGGGTGATTCTATAAGGCAAAATAAGACGAAAATCAAAAATAAAAAAATTGCGTCCGAGGCTTCTTTTTTGAGTTATCCATGAGTAAAAAACGGGCTAAAAACGCCTGTCCGGCGGCAGCACTCCATACACGCGCAGTGTCTGGCATCGCGCGTCAAGTTCCTCGTACAAAGTGCTCGCTTACCGATGTAACAGAAACTATGACATACCATACGATGCGATAAGACACTACAATCTTGCGACAATTTATGAAGAAACATACACCTATCGTTGGCGGCATTAAACCTGCCTACTTGAAAAAATCCACAAGGGCATATCAAAACCCGCCTCACGGGATTCTCAAGCAGAGAGGGTGAATGCAATTTCTAATTGACGATTTTGTCCAAAAAAATCACCCACACGCACGTACACACGCACCGCGATTATTGTATTCGCAAGTGTCATGTGTACACGCACCACGATCGTCCATTTCATCACACACACGCATCACGATTATTTCATTCCCAAGTGTCCATGAGAATTACACGCACTATGATTGTCCCGTCCGCGAATGTCCACAAAAAGATGTTCAAAGCATGCACAAAATTTTGCACCTGAAAACACAGACGCCAGGCGTTTGTCCCGTTCGCGAGTGTCCACTTAATCACACACGTACGCACTACGATTACTTTACCTACGAATGCGAGATTACTTCGCTCACGCACAGAAAAATTCTAGAAATAAAAAATCTAAAAAGCTAAGACTAAGCTTAACACTGAAAGGAAAATTAAATTGAAAAAGAGGCTGCTTTCTACGCGAGAAATATTTCCTGCCGATTACAGCTGTTTTCTCGTTCGCAACAGCCACCAAACTGAGGAGACCTTGAACAAATTTCATTCGAGAGACTAAAAACTGTGTCGATGCTTTGTTATTAATCGGTGTGTCCTTATTTATCCCTTGCACACTCGAGATCCAGGCAGCGGTAACTCGATTCCGAGAGTCGAAACTGTTTATACTTTGTAGATACCGCGACGAATGTCGTTGAACCGATCGCTGTCATTTCTTTCCAACGTTGCAGTATTCTTCCAAACTTCGAGGTAGAAAGAAGTGTTCGTGTCTGATACTGTGCCGTCTATTTTATAAAAAGTATAAAAATAGAATGTCTGAAGAATTAGAATTCTTAGCACCGATGCTGAAGTTTCTTCCGTCGTGACGGTCCACCGTTGAACAGCGACAACGTGTTGTGCGTGCGATCAGTAACTTGAACGCAGAACCTGCAGCTGATCTCGTGTCATCGTTCGACGACAACGGCCTCAGATGCGTAAATTTCATTTATCCGCACACTCTAGTGTGTGTCATTCATATGGAAAGAACCAAGTCAAATAATCGCGGTGTGTGTGTTTCAGTGAAGTGCGCAGTTGCACGCGTCGGAAAGATCACTTTTTACAGAGATGATAGAATGATGAGCACGCTATTGACAAATTTTCCTTACAGAGGAGACGTTGGTTAAATTTCACGCGAGACTGAAAAATGTTACGCAAATGTGTTAGTGTAGAACATGTGTGCGTTCCTGCAGAGTTGGGCATTATTCGAATTATTTCGAATAAATGTTTATCTCAAATAATTATCTCAGTAATTTATTCGAATACCGACTGCAAATGTATTCGAATAATCTATTCGAATAACAACTGATAAATTATTCGAACAATAATACGAATATTTGTTGATTGTTTTAAATCAAAAGAAAAAAACAATCAATTTTTATCCGAATAAATTCTACAACAAATAAGTTCCGATTCAAATAAATTCTACTACAAATAAGTTCCGATTCGAATAAATTCTTCTACGAATAAATTCTTCTACGAATATATTCTTCTACGAATAAATTCTTCTTCGGATAAATTCTTATTTGAATAAATTCTAATTCGTCAGTGACGAATAAAATTTTATTTGTTACTCTTATTCATTATCTGTTATCTCAATAAAATTTTGCAACACTGCATTCATGCCGGCAAATATCGACGCTTTTCTATTTACATGCCCATGCCCTTACATTGTCTCATCTCTCGGTCGTTGACCTCGGCCTCTCGAACAGCTGTAATTGGCAGGAAATATTTCTCGCGTAGAAAGCAGCCTCTTTTTCAATTTAATTTTCCTTTCAGTGTTAGGCTTAGTCTTAGCTTTTTAGATTTTTTATTTCTAGAATTTTTCTGTGCGTGAGTAAAGTAATCTCGCAGTCGTGGGTAAAGTAATCGCAGTGTGTACGTGTGTGATTAAGTGGACACTCGCGAACGGGACAATCGCCTGGCGTCTGTGTTTTCAGGTGCAAAATTTTGTGCATGCATTGAACATTTTTTTGTGGACATTCGCGGACGGGACAATCATAGTGCGTGTAATTCTCATGGACACTTGCGAATGAAATAATCGCGATGCGTGTGTGTGATGAAATGTACAATCGTGGTGCGTGTACACAAGAACACTTGCGAATACACTAATCGCGGTGCGTGTGTAAGCGCGTGTGGGTGATTTTTTTGGACAAAATCGTCAATTAGAAATTGCATTCACCCTCTCTGCTTGAGAATCCCGTGAGGCGGGTTTTGTTATGCCCTTGTGGATTTTTTCAAGTAGGCAGATTCAATGCCGTCAACGAAAAGTGTGTGCTTCTTCATAAATTGTCGCAAGAATGTAATGACTTGTCGCATCGTATGGTATGTCATAGTTTCTGTTACATCGGTAAGCGAGCACTCTATACGGAGAACTTGGCCCGCGATGGCAGACACTGCGCGTGTGTGGAGTGCTGCCGATGGACAGGCGTTGTTAGCCCGTTTTTTACACATCGATAACTCAAAAATGAAGCCCCGGACGCGATTTTGTTATTCTTGATTTTCGTCTTATTTTGGCTTGTAGAATCACCCCTTAAAATTTTTGACAGGGGTGGTGAAACACCCTGTATATGACGGTTTTACAGTCGACTGATGTATAGGCGCTTTTTCTGGAGTCGTTACAGTTTTGCAATGATTCTGGCCATAAAGTATTGAATTATGAAATGTCCTGAAAAATTTGGCACTTTATAGGCCCATAATCTGCACTGAATCTATTTAAAACGAAAAAAAATCAAAATTGTAAAAATGACGGCAGTAAAGTTAAAAGCGCGATTTTTCATTAAAACAGAAGCTAGTTTATATTTTTTTTTTGACAAAACAGGAGGTTTTGCAGACTTATGCGTAGGTTCAGGCCTTAACTAGACATGTTTTACATTTTCTCAATTTTTTTCAAGTCGATTTCAACCACCGTTTTTTCGCAATCACTGCAATACCAAGAGAAAGTATGATTTCGAGAAAAACGCGTTTAAAGTTTTGAAAGACTTCGAAGTTTTCGGCTGTCAAATCCTTAATTTTGCGAATTTTAACATGATTCAAACGGCATTTTACTCGGGAAGGATAGTACTTTCGGAAAATAAAATAAAAGAAAATGCATTTTTTGCCTGCCTAGTCCCCTTAAACTCTCTGTCATGCCTCCTTCAAACAAACAGCCTATGACACCCGATAGCCATACGACTTCGAGTTGATGACTAACGTCTGCTGCGCACCCATCACGCCATACTCTCAACATACGGACACAAACAGTCCTCAAGCCAATCAAAAATAAGGCTAAAGCCGCATAGCGTCGGGCTATCTGCCATCGACCCTTCTTAAAATTCGGCTGCCGCTAACAGACTGTTCAAAAACCAAGTACGATTTTTACGAAAGACGGAACCAAACGCGTTGGTGCCGAACGAAGACATCTGAGATGTTCATATTCTCGAGAATTCGATATGAAGAGAATTTTGTACAACATGGCCCAACTGGAAGCATTGGAGCAGGAAACGCCAGCGGATGGATGCACGAAAATGAATTCCTTATATTTTTTAAACATTTCCGAAGATATACGTCTGCAGCAGAAGAGAAGAAAGCTCTGCTACTGGATAATCATCGCCTAACATATCTATTCAAGCCCTTGACTATTGCTCCGAAATTCGGGTAGTAGTGTAGTCTTTCCCATCCCATTGCTCGCACAAGCTCCAACCACTCGATCGATCCGTATATGGGCCACTAAAAAAACCGTTAATACCAATTCTGATGCTTGAATGCGTAATAACCCAGGGAAATCAATGACCATCTACCACGTCCCTTCAATAGTAGCAACGGCTATTCCGATGTCACTGACTGCGACCAATATTAAAGCAGGCTTCAAGTGCACAGTAATATTTCCTTACATCAGGGAAACAATGACAGCTGTCGATTATGATCCATCTTACGGCGAGAATGAAGCTGGCTTAGCAAAATCGAATAGTGCGAGAAATGAACTTATACCATCAATGTCTCGTTCTGACTCATGAAAACCCAACAATAAAACTCAGTCCACATAAGATAAACAGATAAATCCTCATGCGGTGTTCACACCAGAATCTGTATGACTTTCCGTAAAGCTCCACCTCGGAAATGTTTAAATAGAGGAACAAGAACAGAAAATCAGCCATATATACTGATACTTTTGAAAAAGAAAGGATTAGAGTAGAATATGAAAAAAAAAACAGAGGACAAAAGTGAAGAGAAATATACGTAACCCGAAATTGAAAGAAAACAGGTCTTATAAAAACGATAATCCAAAGAACAAGAACGGGAATGAATATAGTGATAAAAAAGACAAGGAATATTATTGCTTTGTTTGCCTGGAGCCATACAGTACAACTAGATAAAGCAAAAATGGGTACAATGCATAGAGTATAAGGATTGGTCACGTTAAGAATAAATCAAATAAAATGATTTAGACATTGATTATCTTGATATTCTTAGTTTTTTTATTTATAAACAAAAATGTTTTACTTTCCTCTCATTTATTATAATTTAGTTGAAAAAAGATTCTATTCATTCTTTTAAATTAAAATTGTGTAACTAACGACACCATGCAGTGTTACAACCGACCAGGGCTAAGGTATAATATAACATTTTTTATCAATAAGTTCTATATTATTTATCACAAATTTGAACTGATGTGCCTGATATTATTGCTGTATATATTTGTTTATAATAGTGTTGACGAGTTGATTGTTTCCTAATGTGTTAAAGTGAACATTGTAGTTGGTCAAAACATGTATTTTATTTATTTAGTACACATACTTTCTTAAATAACAAGTGATAAGTTAAATAGTGTTCAAATTCCACGTCGCAAAAATATTCGGACACTACATAGATTACATTAATTTTGTATAAAATATGCATAATTTTTCAGAATATTATAGCAATAGTAATATTTTTGTCGGGAAGCCCTATTGTTTAATAACTTCTCGCAAGCACATAGGCATACTAGAACTATTTTTTTAATAATCCTGCGTAATGGGTTCTCACCCTTCTATTAAGCGTTGTTTTCATTCTACTATTATTTTTATGTTTTTAATGGATGTCATAAAAACTGAATGGGGCTTAAATCTGACGATTGAGGTGGTGGGTGCAATATTTTGGGGCAATTATATAATTAATATTATTGTACGATTCTCGATTTATGCTTGGAATCATTGTCTTGAAAAAACTTATAAGTGTTACGTACGTGAATATTAATGACACTTTTGATTAACTTTTGTTTTAAAATATGTAAATATTTCTATTTGTCTACAATGCTGTCGATGAAAATTGGTTCACCTACACCTGTGGTTGAAATGTAATCCCACATCACTACACTTCCATCGCAGCACAATGAGGCAGAATCCCGAAAACGTTGCAGAAATTAAAAAAAAAGTTCGAGAATCCAAAATTTTCGGTTACAGGATAATACGTGAAATCCTACTCGATACTGTTAATGCACAAATTAAGCTTTTGCAAACTCAGAACACGTGCAATTTTTACTTAAACTTGTGCAAAATTTTTTTTTATATTTTTCGCATCTTTGTGTAAGTGATATTATCATTAGTTCCCGACGGATTATTAGGATTAACTTCACATGCCTGGTACATCAAAGGGTAAATTAAGTAGTACAATGTAAAAAATTTCAAAATTTTAACGTAATGGGATTTTAGGACAACTATAAAAAACAGGAAAGTATACAGGATGTCCCACCTAACTTTATCACCTGGAATATCTCGCTTGTTTTTGGTAATATTAAAAAATATTTCAGGAACAAGTTGAATGGTTTCGAGAGGGACATAATTTCACATGATTAGTTTCTCCGTAGGTGAACGCGTAGAGGATATATAAAGGTCATCGATGTTTTTTTTAAATGGAATCACATTTTTTAACACAGTATTCGATCCAGCTGGACATTTCCTACAAAAAAGTATTAACCTATTTATACCGAAAAACCATTCATTTAGGAGATATTTACATTTAATAATTGTTTCTAACAATCGCCTTTCATAATTTATTATGAGCTAAGTTACACAAAAAATCACTGGATTTGTAACACTTTGCATTATTTCAGAACGTGACAATCATGCACAAGCTGCGATAATTCGTTCTTTGATATCTTGCTTTGTTGCCGTTTCGATTCTTGACAACGCTTCATTTGTTTACATTCTTTGTTTCTGCTCAACATTTGTTTGACTTAAGAAGAAGTCGTCAGTTTCAATAAAAAATCATACTTGTGCGAATCGCAGAATTGTGGTCAGAATGAAATATAGTGATGAAGAAAAATTTGATATTGTCTCTATCTATGCTGAATGTCGTAGGAATGCAGTAAAAGCAAAACATTTATATTCTGAGAGATTTTCGAATACCATCTTTTGGCAACCATCTGTTTGTACTTTCCGAAATCTTAGCACGAAACTTAAGGGGTCATTCCACTGTGACGGGTTCAAAAATCGAAATTTTTTGTTTGCACTTTCGAAAGCATATATATGTAAGAATATATTGGAAATGTTTCGTAACCTAATTTCATTTATTTCAGTTGCTACAGCCGAATGTTGTGTAGAAGGCTGAGCTGCCAGCGTGGCTCGCCGAGGGTTCAGTTGACCTGGCCTGTATCCATCCCTGATTTTATTGCGCGGGTCATTCTTATACAAAAATTCTCATTGCCTGAAGTACTGTTAGTACGATACCTTCCAACTTCTTTGTATTTTTGTGTAACTTAGCTTATAATAAATAATCACAAGCAATTGCCAGAAACAGTTATTAAATGTAAATATCTCCTAAACTAATGGTTTTTCGGTATAAATAGATTAATACTTTTTTGTAGAGAATGTCGAGCTGGATCGAATAATGTATTAAAAAATATATGATTCCATTTAAAAAAACATCGGTGACCTTCATACGTCTTCTACGCGTTCACCTACGGAAAAACTGATCATGTGAAATTATGTCTTCCGCGAAACCATTCAACTTGTTCCTGCAATATCTTTTAATATTATCAAAAACAAGCGAGATATTCCAGGTGATAAAGTTAGGTGGGACACCCTGTATATTTCTAAGGTTTTAGTTGTCTTCCCAGGAAGTCCCGGTAGATATTTTTTTTTATTATGTAGGGCATGTATCTTACTTTGATAATATGAAATAAAAAGTTGCCCTTTTTTGCCCTTTTGAGAAAGATTTATACAAAAGTCACAGCAGAAGTCTTTGTGAAACTGTATCCTTGATACCCCATGCCTCCTACTTTGCATAAAGTTTTAGTGGACACTCTCGACTTGATACAGCATTTCTCACTGCCGATTGGTCAACTAACAAAGCGAAGAAGCACAGGAGGCACGGCACAAAGACTTTAGATTGGTTCGATAAAAATTTACTCGCAAAACATCACGTCAAAACACACACGAAGATATTTTTACTAACTTGTTAGTGTCTTCTGATCCCATAATTTCGGGATTCCGGCTGCTACCAAAAAAAATAAAGTCATTCCCTGCGGGGGTCATAGACTTATCGGAATCGCCACAGGCTACACATCGCAAAGGGTAGCTGACGTGATCTCTAAAGATAATTCCTCATCAAAAGAAATAACCTTTTTGGATGACGATAAACGATGCTGTTCATAAAGAAATAAAACTTATATTTTGCTAATTGTTTGTTTTTTTAATTACTTTAGATTCCTTTTAACTAGTCTTATAAAAATTTACAGAAAGAACGTTTCCTTTCAATTTACACCATGTTTTCGAGATTCTGCCCCCCTGTGCGCCGTATTTCATTGTCGGATTGTAGTTTTAGATTTGGAAGTCTTTATTTGGTTTACGCCACACCATTGTTCGTCCGTCCGATCCAAAAACATCGAATTTGCTTTTATAAGCAAATATTACGCTACCCCACTGCGTTTGATCTTTGCAAATAAAATTTTCAGCGAAAATCAATATTTTTTCCGACTCGTCTCGTTTATGTATGATTTTCTGTGAGGTACCTTGCCATTGGCACTGCACATATCCATGGTTTTTCAATACCCGACGCACTGTATCCGGATGCACTTTCTATACAGATTATTGAAATAACACTTTTGTCAATTTAGAAGCGCTTAATCCAGGATCTTGTTTTATTTTACGAATGATTTTTCCTTGATCCCGTGCGGCAAGTAATTTTGGACGTCCTTTTTGTGCAATTGATTCGATGCCGCCCTTAAGATTGTACCTTCGTATGACGTCGCTTACGGTGTTCTTAAGTAATTTTAAAAATTTCTCAATTTCATAATACGATTTGCCTTTCTATCCATTGTAAATAAGGAGTTGACGAACATCAAATGAGGTATGTTTTGCTTTACGTTACATTTTCACTGAAATTCTGTGTACTATTGATGAAATTTCAAACAAATCTGAAGTTCTCAAATATACTGTACGTTACGTTCACTAGTAATGAAACAACTGATTGTATACGAACTTTGCATTAACGACATAACCGCATTATTACTGCGAATAAATCACAAGATAATTTGCGTGCCCAATATTTTTGCGACAAGAAACTTAAACACTATTTAACTTATCTCTTGTTATTTAAAAAGGTATGTGTATTAAATAAATAAAATACAAGTTTTCATCAACTATAATATTCACTTTAATACATTAGAAAACATGGAACTTGTCAACACTATTATAAACAAATACATCTGGCAATAATATCTCGCACACCATGAGGTCCGAATATTAATGCGGTTCACTGTGGATATGTAAGCTTGGGGTATAAGCAATTTTTTTGTAACTGTAATAGTTGTTGCGAAATCGTACTTGAAAGTCAAATTGTCACTTTCGACCTCGGTCTGCGTACATGCGTATGTATGTGTGTTCATTTAAGGTGTGGTGTTTTCTTCTTCCTTGTGATCGCATATTACAGTATATACCATCACAATTACGTAAGTTTGTTTTCAGTCATTTCTGGAGACCATATGCATTTGTGAAGTTTTATTCTTGCACTCAATAGTGATGCACGTATCATAAACCCACGGTAAATCGCGAGCAGTTGTTCGTAGGCCTCTGACGGGTCTTCATGACGCGCAGAGTCGTCAATTTTATTTTCTTAAAATTGGTCTATCTTTTTGAAGCACCCATTTTTCAGCAGCAACTTTACGAATACCGTTAACATTTTTTCAAAGCGATTCGATGGTGACAACACCGTCATATTATAAATCAAATAGATGTCGTTAAATATTGTTATTTCCGTCAACAAAACTTAACACGTACTATACACCCGTAGAGAAAACGTTTCTTTACCTTTAAGATGACTATAATACAGTGCAACACTGTCTACTGGTACATAAATACATATTGAGAACGTAATGATGGCGTGTTGATCCATTTCGGTAAAATTTACAGAAATTTGAGATTTATTACTTTAAAAACTATTCGATCTGGGAGGCTCAAATTTCACGTAAATTAATTGGTCAAAAGAATCAACATATGTATTCTGTAACTTTGCCTTTAACGAGCTCACCTTGTAGTTAATCACGTTTGCAGAAGAATCTAATGCTGATAAAAAAAATACATGTCGAATATACAGGTAATCCCCGTGTAACACGGCACTTCTATAACACGGTTTCGCTCTAACACGGTTCGAGGATTGAGGAAAACCCTCGTACAACACAGTATCCTAGAACACGGTTCACTCTAACACGGTTTGAGAATTAGAGAAATCCCCGAACAATACGGAGCGTAACAAGAGCTTTTAAGAGCAAAAGATATCTTATTTGAAATTTTTCATTCGAACGTGGATTTTGTATCAGATTTGACTGCAGAATTTTAAAATTTATTAGAATTTTAAATACATTTTGTTCGTGGAGTATTAAGTACATACATTTTAAAACTTTGTGTTTTTCTTTTTACTATAATTCATTATACTAGATTAAAAATTTTCGGGTGAGTATTATTCAACCTTTTTTAAAGAAATGGTAATTATGTTTTTCATTTTTGTGAATTAATTTGTAGCTCTGAACTATGTCTGGCGGAAATAAAAAAATACCTCTTGAAAGACATTTCATCTCGCTAGAACAAAAATTACAGATTTTGGATCGGTTCGCAAAAGGGGAAAAAGTATCATATGTCGCAAAAACCTTGGATTTATATCCAAGAATTACTGGTGGAAGAAGAAACTGATGAAGCAAATTTGGTGGAAATGAAATGTGGAATATGTCAAGATAATTCATTGGATGATAGCACAAGTGAAAACGAAGAAGTTAAACACTTTACTCTAAAAAGCGTAAAGAAAGGCCTAGACTTAGTCGAACAGTTGGGGCTATATTTCCTAAATAACGGTCTTTCCACTGAAAGAAGTACAAAGTTTAAAAGAGAGAACTTCACAAGAGCTTAGCACCATATAACGAAATTTATAAAGATCTCTCAGCTAAAAGAAGACAATCTAAAATAACAGATTTTTTACAAAAAGTACAGAACAGAAGTCAAGATAATTCTGAAGAAAGTTCAGAGGATGAAGATATCTTGTCAAAAAGAAAGCGCCCTCGGTTAATGGTGCTTACAATAGTGATGCCGAAGAAAACATTATTTAATACATATTAATATGTTACACTTTTGGTGAAAATTGCTTTAATAAAGATATTTCTCTTAATTATAAAAATATAATAGTGGTTTTTTTAATTTTTGGAACCTAACTCCCTTTTTTGTACCAGTTCTTTGTTTCGTATAACACGGATTTGCATAATACAGCATTTTTTAGGAACCTAACAACCGTGTTATACGGGGGTTACCTGTGTTTTTAAGTGCCAAATCTGACTAAAATTTCATAAAAATCTGCATGTGTCAGTTGCATAAGATTCGTTGTTAGACCAGCAAGGAATGTTACGGAATTGAAACACGCCAATTTTTATGAAATTTTGATACGATATAGATTTCGAAAAAATATTCCACGCGTATTTTTTTATATCAGTCATCGTTCACTTTGAAGGGCTGAAAGCAGCCCTTGAAGTAGGGGGTAAGAAACCTATTTAGCAGAATATCTCGAAAACTGTTGGAGATAGAAAGATAGTTTAAATGTAGAATTCATCTATTTCTTAATGCCGAATCTAACTATATAAACTATGTCAGCTTTCCAAATTAGTTTAAAAAATATGTAAAAAATGTATATATTTTTGCAAATTTTTCTGGCAATATGTTTACGAATTTTTATGAAAATTTGTATGTGTCAACTTTTGATCAACATAAAAATTACTGATAAATTAAAATTTTTAATTTTCTCGTTGCAAAAGAGATTTGTATTTACAATGTACGCCCATTTTGTTCCCGACGAAAATTTTTAGGTTTGTATGAACGAGGTTACAGTACGTTTTCATGGCGTTTTCGGCTATTTAGACTATCCTACGTTTCATTATTGTATTTGTAAGGGTAAATATCGGTACAGCCGGTAAAAAAGTCCCTCCGTAAGAGGTATGGCAAGCCCGCGCGGCGCAAGTAACGCTCGTGCGGGTTGCGGTCAGAAATAGACTGTAATTAAAAAGGTACTCGAGTTTGAAAAGTTGGTTCTCTACAGGTGTCCTACGTTTATATGTCTAGTTCAACACATTACCGATAGATGTTGTGGGAGATCTCCCCATTTCACTTAGCAACGCATTGCACATTCTCTTGTTTAATTTTTCTTTTGTAATTTCGCCACTCTTGAATTGGAATGCCTTGAATACAACTTATAAAACAAAACGAAGTTCAAAATTTTGACACAACAGAAGAAGAACTGTAGACTAATGGAAAAATAAACAAAAAGGGCGCCAAGATACAATCCACCAGAAAGGCTTTCGATGGATTTTAAAAAACATGAGTTTGTTGCAATTGTTATAGATGGTAAAAAAATATCCTTATAACAAACGCAAAGTATGTTATGTAAACAAAAATAATGGGTATACTCGATATATTTGCGAATTTTATGATACATCATGACTCAAACCTGTCTGTTTTGAACGTTACCACATTTTAACCCTTTGAGGCCGGAAAGCTTCGGGAAAAATCGTGCACCATGTGCTGAAATTTTCCGTGGTAGAACACGTGTTTAATTTCATAATTAATTATAATTATATATTTGATGTCGATTGGTCAGTTGTTTTAGTCATTTAAAATTGCAAAATATGTAACGAGACATATATATTTTAATGAAATAAGCAAAGATGATAATTCGTCTAAATATATAGGTTGAAAGCGTACAGTAAGCGCGTGTGCCCAGGGCAGTGCGGTGGCCCGTAGCACACGGTGAATGATCTTTTTGAACGCATACATGCGTCTGTTGTCCGCAAAGGGTTAAAAAAAATATTAAACTGTGTAACATATTCTTAATTTCATGTATTTTGTATAAGTTAACTGTCATATCAAATCATTATTTATTATTTAAAACTACTTACATGCTTTACGGGTGCTTAAACCTAACAATGTTTCTACTCCTCGTTCGCGAAAAATGCGCAGTGGACAGCGTATAGTGAGGCATAGTCCGCGCGGTCGGCAATGTGTCAAGGAAATTTTGAAAATCCAGTCGAGTTCTGTTTTCACCGTATTGGCCCTACGATGCGCTCTGAATGTGCAGAAGTCATTGCTTTAAAATGTTCATGATGACGGGAACACTTGTGTTTCAACCATTTCTTCGAGAATTATAATTACTGCAATAAGTATACAGGGCGAGTCACGCAATTGGAACTGTTTATATGTCGAGTTTGATTCGAGATAAGAAAAAAGTTTAATAGTGTAAGAATGTCTATTTTTCTATAATTTCAGCTTTTTTTATAAGTGCAACGATACGTCTAAAAATGCAAATGCGTTGTTTTTTAAAACGGAAATACATATTTTCTTATGTAGATCGATTTTTCGGAATATTCTGCTTAAAAAAGTTTTAGAGCACAATGTTAAGAAAATTAATATTTCGAAAGATATGTCAAGTTTTTTAACTTAAAGTATACATTGTAATAGGAGATGTTCATATGTTCCACCTTAACATTACAAGTATTTAAAGGACCGTTTTTTATGTTTTCCATTAAAGTGTCAAGGTGGTCGCTAGTTGAATTCGAATAATTTGTTATAATTTTCTGCTTCAAGTCTTCCACTTAAACAAAAGGATGCGAGTATATCTTATATATAAGATAACCCCATAAGAAAAAAAATCAATAGAATTCAGGTCAGGTGGACGCGATGGTCAAGGTACTGAACTGCAAGTACCAAACCATTTTTCGCCGTAAGTTTACCTCAGGTAATTTGATACAACGCGTGCATTATGTGTCGATGCACCATCCGGTTGACAGAATTTTAAATGCATCCGCGCTTGTAAGGAAACGTCTTCAAGGTGATTTGGTAATAAAAATTGTAGGAAGTGTCGATATCTGTCACCATTTAGTATATTCTCCATGAAAAAGTGCGGCCCGATAATACTGGCATTTAGAATGCCACACCAGACATTAATACTCAACCTGATTTGACTGTTCGTATTTTTTCTAAGTTGCAGATTTTGTGTGACTCATGTGTATTCGTTATGTTTGTTAAACATTTCGTTATTAGTAAATATGCATTCATTTGTCCATAAAATTGTACGAGGAAAATATTGATCATTTTCGATCTGTTATAAGAAAAATTAACAGGACCAATTGTAAAGTGTGCACAATGGAAAAACGATATACATGAAACTTTTTAGATTTTAACCCTTTGAACTCGATTTGTTTTCAATGTTGTTGCGCGTTAACTTGTATTTATTCTAAGTCAAATTAAGTAAATTAATGTACAACGGAAAAATGTAATGTTTTTTATTTATTTATTATATTTTTTTTTATAATCTTTTAAAGTGTGATAGTTTCTAAAACAATCTCCAACGTGCAAGGAAGGATGTCTTTCGCAAATTTGTACTGTCATTTCCAGCATGACATACGAGTTCAAAGGGTTAAAATTCATCCGACGGAACCTTGACTTGCGTTACACTCTCTACCTATTTCTCGTGTTGAAGCTTGCGGGTTAAAGTCAACATAAGTAAGCACACACAGTTTTTGTCTGTTACTGGCTTTTCCACAATTCGTTGAGATTTTAAGAAAAAACTGTGTTCTCTTAAGTTACATTCGAGTTTGCAAACATATGTTCGTGTTGGCTGTCTACGCTCTGGATATGTATTATAATACATACTTGCAGCACTTATAGTATTTTTATTGCAAAACACATAAACACTGAACACATCTACTTCTTCAATATTCGTAAACGTTAGCACGTTTTTGAAGTTTGGAAACAAGTTATAACTAGTTATTATGATAACTGCGACTAACTGAATGAAAGTTTCTGATAACGCAAATGTAAATGAAAAAATGAGTCATTACTTTATAAACAGAGTCTGTATGAAAATTCCGCGACGGTAGAACGCTTGAATTTTTGTTATAAGGCATACTTTACATTAAAAAACTTGAAATATCTCTCGAAATATTGATTTTTTAACACTGCACCCTAATATTCTTTTATACGAAATGTTCCAAAGAATCGATCTACGTAAAGAAATGTGCATTACCGTTCACAGAAATAACGCATTTGTACTTTTAGACGCATCGTCGCACTTGTAAAAAAACTGAGCTTATAGAAAAGTAGACAGTCTTATACCACTAAACTTTTTACTGTACAACTTTTTTTTATCCCGAACCAAACTCGAGTTATAAACCGTTCTAATTGCGTAACCTGCCCTATATAAAATACTTTTCATACGAGTGTGTCTTCTATGCATTTATCTGCTATATTGACCCCTTTGATGCACTGTTACTCGTTCGATATTGGAGACACCGGAATCTCGTAAAATAAACAGCTGTTTTCATCAAAAGAGCGTAGGGCACCTTCCGACATCAACTTCTCGAACTTGATTACTTTTTTAATTACGGTTTACTTCTAACCACAATCCACACAAGCGTTATTTGTGCCTCGCGAGACTGCCATACCACTTGCGGAGAGATCTCCAACAATGAGTTTTTTGCTGGCTCTGGCGATATCTATCGTTGCAAATACAATGATAACACGTAGAGTAACGTAATTGCCTAAAACGCAATAAAAACATACTGGAGCTCGATCATACGAACTTAAAAACTTGCATCGGGAACAAAATGTGCTTATAATGCGCATACAATACTATTTATTGCGAGGGGGAAATTAAAAATTTTAACTTATCCATATTTTTGGTATTAATTCAGTGTTTACATATACAAATTTTCATAAAAATACATCAACTTTTTGCTAGAAAAATTGCAAAAATATGTGTTTTTAATATATTTTTTAAACAAATTAATTTGTTGAAAAACTGTTTCCATAGTTAAATTTAGCATTAAAAAATAGACAAACTCTTCATTTAAACTTTTCTTCTATCTCCAATAGTTTTCAAGGTATATTGCTAAATAGGTTTTTCATCCCTTACTTTAAGGACCTTAATTTAAAAATCTTCATCCTATCAAAATTTCACAAAAATCGGCGTGAGACAACTCCGCAACATTCCTTGTAAACTATCCGCTTTCTAAATCACAACATGAAAACTATTTTCGACAGAACCAACCACAAATGTTTGTACAAGAAGAAGATAAGAACTTTAGTTCAGAAGTGACGGCGTATATTTACGAAATACTTAAAGGGTTTGCTCTGTGACAAGACAGGTATTACGAAATTACAATGACTTAATACTTTATGTTGACGTAATCTATAAAGAAAGTGCAGGCTTTGTGTTCACTTCTTCTTAAAAACATTCATCAAATATGTTCTGAGAAAATTACCTGCAGTGTGTATAGATTCAAAGAGATGCATGGAACGAGTCACTGAAATTGCCATCTAAAGTAACTTCTGGCTTGTTGGCGTTAAACAAAAATTGTTGAATGAATCATGTTGAGTGTGAATGGCTTCATACAATAAAAAAAATTTAATTTTTTCATACTTGGATCGTATTTTAGAAGATTTCATAGTAGACTTGAAATTTATAAATTTCATTACGCGATGTGAATTACAAAATAGTATTCGTCAAACTAAATACAAAATTTCGAATAAAGACGGGTCGAAAAGCAATTTGGTATTGAAGAAATTTTTTAAAAAATTGTTTACAACTCGAATAATAGTGATTTTTTTACATATTTATTAGATATTCAGTTTGTCAAGTGCCATCTATCCTCTAATTCATAGTGCATAATACAATTCGAAAATTACAAGGTCACCAGAAAATTTTCCAGAATATGAGCCACACAAGAAATTAAATCTTTTATCATACCAAGATCTTTAAATACACCATATTTAATCCAACAATTTTTGTCTAACATCAACTAGGTATTTAGAGGGCAGTTTGTAATGACTCGCCCACTACAGTATGTAGGGTATGCAAAAGGTACATTCCCCCTTTCACGTATCTTAAAAAATAGACAAGAATAGTAAAAGTGATACAATTTTATTTCGGATTGTACATTTTCTATCCGCTTTTGTACTATAAATCACTTGATTCTTTAATGTTGCACGATTTCTGTGTGTCCTAGCAGACTAATACAATTGTTTGGAAATGTTGTAAAATATACAAAAAGAAATAAGTAGAAAGAATAACTTTTTTTACAGGATACATTAGGAAATACCAAAAAATGAATTCCACGCTTTTATATTAACGAAATTAAAAAATATGTATAACAATCTGTTGATAGCACAAAGAACGTTCACATTTACTTAGAAATTAACTTTTGTAACATCTAATTATTCACTGTGTTTTTTATCATTATACTCATTGAGGTTCTCGATCTTTTGGAGAATAAGAGTGTAGGGAAATAAATGCGTGCATTCTGTATGGTAAAAACAAATACCTATTAATATACGTATAAAAAGTAAATAAGAAGAAAACAAGAAAATTACATTTGTAAGAAAAAGATTCGAAGTGCTGCGCAATGCGTGCTACATAAATTATTAGAAATCGATGAAAAGATATACTTTTTATACAGGAAAATACTATCGATATTTGTATAAGGTAACAATTATTTTGTGCAAGTAATTTAAATATTTAAAATTCTGTAGAATCAAGTTACATGAAATGCTTGAACGTGAAATTCTTACTTGAATTCTCTTTAACATAACATACACGTTTTCAATATTCATATCTGAATATTTGCACATTTAACATGGATGTAAATGTCATTAGTGTAGTGTGTAGACGTGAAATTTCAAGTCCCTGAAGAGAACTTGCCAAACAATTTTTTGTTTTGTAGGAGATTAGTGTACTTATATGTTACAACTTACAATTCTTGACAGTCTTTACCTCTTATACAGTTTGTAATACAAAACATGATCTTTCATAAATAATATATTTAAATAACAAAATGTTATGATTCCAAATAAAGTTAAGATAGAATAATAGGAAGAATTAAACGTCAACACACATTTGAAGAAAATTGATTTAAAAAGTATGTACTAAACTGCAACAGTCATCAAATTGTTGAAGTCTTTACTTTGCATGAAAATGTTCACCTTTCATCATTTTGTTTTATATAGATCTTAGCACGAATGAAATATTTATTTCAGTTGTAATGTAAGATTCAAAATGTAACGAGGTTGTACTCTGTACAAAGTACATAGGAACCGTTAAGATAAAAACAGGCAAGGGAGAATATAAGCAGATTATAACGTACATAATACATACCTTTGTTTGATATAAAAGTAAGCACAAAAGTCGTTCATTAACGTCCTAACTTCATAGGAGAGAACACTTGTCACTAGTAGGAAGAAAGCAGAGTAATATAAAAAATCACCACAAAAACAATTAATTTATAACGAACTGATAGAAACTCTATTTTCACATTCTTTATACTTCACACTCTTCTTTTTCTATTAGTTTATACATACTCATGTAATTAAAAAGAATATGAAATGGAACTTCCAAGTTAATTGGAACAATTAATTAAATATAGGCACAAAGGCAATTTATAATCAGTTAAATTTCACAGGAACAATAACTGTTTTACATTACGAAACGATTAAATAAACCCCGACGTCGCGTTATTCGGTACATTCAGGGAGTTGTTGAACGAACAGTAAAGACGAAACGAAGAAGAGAAGAGATACAAGAGCATCGCGACACCGCGGAGGCTGACGACGCACTGACTATCTGCCTGGTTGCTCTCGACAACCGAACACTCGGGAGAGAGCACCCATTCTCCCGACCTCCCCTGCTGCACGGACACGCTCCGCTGTGCCAAAACCCGTCCACCCATACGAGATCGTCCTCGACTACTCCCTCCCTCCTTCTCTCTGCGTCGTCGGCTTTTACTGATCGGAACCGAGTGATCCACTTCGCCGAACATCGAAAATCACGCTATAACACACATACGACATACTTATGCACATTAGTAAGGAACTGTTACTTGGCAAGTTGGAAAACTCCGGATTCAAATGTGTTTGTATACGTTCAGATGAAATGAGGTCAATATTATTAAGTGTATATGTTCTAATATTGCGCACTGTACTAAGTACAAAAACAGTTGTGCGTGATTGATAGAGGTATTTTAAAAATTCAGTCGCCAAATTGATTTTGACTTTCGAACTCAAGACAGACTCGTTATTTTCCCAAAAATTGATCATATTAATAGAAATCGCTGCTGTGAGTATTAGGATTCAACTTTGATAGTCATACTAATTTTTTACACTCTGTATGAGAATGCATCGGACTTTTTAAAGGATTCCTCTGCCAAGTATGTGAATATTAAATGCTTTGCATTGGCAGAATTCTTTAAGGAAATAAAAAAGCGCATATCGTTGAATAATAGAGGTATTAACATACATATAATGGGTGTTAATAAAAGTTTTCGTAAACCTAACAATTGAGTGCTGCAGTGACGTATTAATGATACAATATGCGTAATAAAATAAAAATTTTTATTGAAGAATTTAATATTGTTTACTTCCTAAAATCGCTGTGTCGAGAACCAATATTAGTGCTGCTATGTCTGTTTTACTAACATTTTCCAATTTTTTACTACATAAAATACTCCATTCTACTAACAATAAGTGACCTTAGTTCATACACCCACTATCCCCGATTTCAACATATGACCATGTAGCCTTTGTGGAATATTATAAAGTCAACCCTTCCGGGGCTTCAGAGACAGGTATCTTATTTTTGAGACACAATTAATTCTGTTGTTATTAAAATAAAGTCAATAAGTTAAGTTAAGTAGAAGCAGTATAGAAGGATACTAACACTAACAAGGAACGTCACCCAATTGATACACGCCGACTTTGATGAAACTTTGCACACAGGTAAAGTATTCGAAGATATTTGACACGTATCTTTTTTATCGGCGGATATTCATGTTTAAGGGGTGAAACATCCTTTCAAAGCTAGGGGTTGAGAAACTTTTGAGTCGAATAACTCAAAAACTAACAAATACAGAAAAAAATGGTAAGGACAAAAATTATTTGAATTTTTATGAAAAATAATATGACTCAAGTGAAATTTGAGCGAAATTATAGGTGGCGCCACAGTAGTAAAAGAATCACATTTTTCGTAAATATTTTTCATACGGTTTAGTTTTTTTGAGGGAAATACGTCAATGTGAATAACAAGGCCCGCCTAATAAATACATACTTTTCCCAATTTTAGAAAATACCGAAAATGTAAGAACAATGACATTTCTGCTAAGTGCGAACGCGGAATCCTGTGCAGATGCCCGGGGAGATTGATGCATATATCTGGGATATAATATGCTGATATAATAAAAAGTAATACTATCTCAGCGTTAACTGTAATTCATGTTAGGGAATTCTGTCTTCGAAACTTAAATTGCCTCTTTTATTATATTTTCTTTGAATTGTAGATGATATGTGCGCGACGCCACGATTTTCTGGCTATTGTGGAACCACCTATAATTACGTTCAAATCGCGCTTAAGTCATATTATTCCTCATAAAAATTTAAGTAATTTTTGTCTTTACCATTTTTTTTTTGTGCTTGTTAGTTTTTGAGTTATTTGATTGAAAATGTTCTCAACCCCTAACTTTGAAGAGATGTTTCACCACCTAAACATTTATATGCGCCGATAAAACAAAGTGTCAAATATTTTCTAATGCTTTACCTGTGTGCAAAGTTTCATAAAAATCAGCGTGTGTCAATTGGGTGATGTTCGTTGTAAGATATATAGTTTGTTATTTTCTGTTGCTGTAAAAATTGTAGGAGAAATGTTCCCAAAATACTATTTTTTTTTGTATTGAAATTACTATTTTAATAACACAATTGAAATTAAAAAGAGTATGGATTTACTGGGTTCAAATTTCTGTTACAAAATATTTAGAGGAATTTTCGTAAAAAGCTTAACAATATACGTGTTGAGCTTACCATTTTAGATCGATTTGCATTACTATTATGAGTTTTATTTTAACATAAGATTATATTACAATAAAATTCTTTGGAAGAAGTCATCACTATCTGTTAGGGAAAAATATATAATTTTTAAATACTTTTCCTACGTAATTACCATATACCCCAATATTCATTCCACATTTTATTCGTTTTGCTTGTACAGAGTGTATAAAAATTATGTGTAAAAACCACCACAGCGGGATTCTACATCTTTGGATCGGTGGACATTTGTTAAATGCTGCAATTTTTATATGTTATAGAACTCGAAAGAATATTCCACATGTATTTTTTTATAGCCTTCCTTGAAGTTGAGGTCGAAAAACATATTTAATAGTATAACTGAAAAACTATTGGTTCTAGAAAAAAATTTTAAATATTCGATTTGCGTATTTTTTAATGCTGAATTTGTCTGTATAAACAGTTCTCCGAAAAAGTAATTTGTTTAAAAAATATATTAAAAATTAACATATTTTTACAACATTTTCTGGTAATATTTTAATCCATTTTCATGAATTTTTGTATATTTCAACTATAGACCTTGGTCAAGAATTCGGATAAATCTGAATTTTCAATTTCACTCTCGCAAGAGATATTGTTGCAAGTAAATAATACTCATATTTCGCGTTCAGGGGCTGTGTTTAGGCCTACATGGTTGGTTTAGAGATCAATTTTTGTAACATTCTAGTAGCCAAACTGTATTACACACTATTAATTGTCTATAGAAAAGTGAACAAAAGCACTGGAAGTAAAAAATCGGATGGTAGTACTGCCCACCGTAAGTGACACGAGAGCCATGAACAGCACAACTTGCGCTCGAGTCAGCCGCCGTCCCAAAGAGACAGTTACTGGGATAATACAATCGAGTGATGTGTACTTCATCTTCAGCAGGTTTCGTTAAGGTTTTTCGAAGTTCAAGTGTTGGATGTGTGAAACAGTAATTATTACATATTTTTATTATTAGCACGGCTGCAGGGTCGGCAGTCGAAATTTCCGACTCTGACCCCGGCTCTTACTCCTGCTTTTTTTGACCTCCGACTCCGACTCCGACTCCGACCCCGACCCCGACTCCTGCATTTATAATAAAATGTTAACATGATAAATGTATGTGTACTAAATTACTAATATTTAATATACAAGGTGTCCCATTTAAATATATCCCTGTGTATATCTCCGCAATTATTCATGATACCGGAAAATGTTTCAAACAAAATTTAAATTGTTTTGAGGGGACATAATTTAATGTTAGTAGCGTTTGTTGTAGGAAGAAACATACAGAACATATGAAGATCAACTTCATTTTTTTTTGTGGAACCATATATTTTTTATTACATCAGTAGGTGCAACTCATCATTTCTTATAAAAAATTATTAAACTTTTTATGCCAAAAAGTCGTTAATTTATCAGATATTTTAATTTTAATATTACGAAATGGTCCTAGTAGTACGATGTTTACCTCCTTACAGTCGGTGCTCAAAATATCGTCCTTCAGCCTGAGTGCAGAGATTTACTGGGTGTCTGAATGATCTATCAACCTGTTTTAGCATTTGTTTACAAAACTGTTGACATTCTTGAAGAATTCTTTGCTTCAAGTCGTTCTGAGTAGTTGGTTCTTCTTGGTAAAGCTTGCTTTTCAAATATCCCCATAAAAAATAATCTAATGGCGTCAGATCCAGTGATCTTGGTGGAAATTCAACACGCCCACTTCGTTCAATCCAACAATTGAGAAACTTTTGATTTAATGTGGCTCGAACTGCGCGGTGGTAATGAGCAGGAGCACCGTCATGTTGAAACGACATTCGTCGTCTTATTACTAAGTCCACATCTTACAGAAGCAATGGAAGTTTGATTTGAATTAAATCCTCATATCTCGTTCCGGTGAGAGTATCATCGAAAAAATACGGGCCGATAATGTATCGATTAACAATTCCACACCAGACGTTAAAAGACCACTGATGTTGATGTGGAACCGCACGATACCAGTACGGATTATTTTCAGACCCATAATGGTAATTATGCCGACTCACTTGTCCTCTGTTGATAAAAGTTGCCTCGTCAGAGAACAAAACGTGTGTAAAAAAATATGGATCTTGAGAGATGTCACAAGAAACCCATTGACAGAATTGAAATCGACGAATGAAATCATTGCCACTCAACGCAGAGCCGGATCTAGGGCCTTGAACACCTAAGGTAATAGCTCAAATTTGCGCCCCCATATAGTAAATGTTTTTCTTACATAGCGACCAGCTAGTCGCCCGTGCGTATATATGTGCGACCTTCATATGTCCTGTACGTTTTGAAGCGGTTGAGCTGCGCAGGGATTTCGGAAAAGAAAGGAAGGAGGAAAGAGGATAGAGCGTTTCGTCCGGGGCCTGCTAGTGGACTCGTCAGTAAGGCTACCTAGCAGGCCCGTGCCTTAGACGAGGGATAGTGAGGGTCAGGTCGTAGGTGTATATATACAGAGCGCAGGATGGTCGTGGACTTGCGGGAAAGTCTGTGCGCCGCTGATCCCTCTGCTGGCGAGGTCGGGAAGTGCCGCTACAGTTTCTTCCCACAAAAAACTACTAACATCAAATTATGCCTCCTTCAAAACCATTTAAATTTCGTTCGAAACATTTTCCGATATCATGAATAGTTGCGGAGATGTTTGCAGGGATCGACTTAAATGGAACATCCTGTATAGTATTTTTGTACATATTATATTCAGTATAGAAAGCTAAAGCTACGCTAACGGTAAATGAAAATAAAGCAGACAAACGATAAAGATAGAAGCGTCAAGAAAGAAAAAAAACTTTAAATTTAATTAATAAATTAAGTTGCCATTGCAGCATTTTTTATTTCAAATAAATGAATTCTAACAAAAAAAAAACAAATAATAAATATTAACATAAAGTAAAATTCCTTTCATTTAAATTAAAACAAAATAAAATTCAATATCAGGTTTTGTGGATTCAAAACGTGAATGAATTAAGGTTTATTCAGTTTTTCGGAGGTTATGCTGGCATTAGTTTAGTCATTCAATAATATCTTGTAGTATGTATAATATTCATCTTTGTTAGCTGTTAAGAGAAAAGCCGTATTTAAACTGTTCGTTTTTTTTAAATTAAATTACAGCTCTTAGTTATGCATGCGTAAAGAAAATAAAAAAAAGAACCGTTGTTGTTATCCTAAAAGATTGCTCACATTTTTGTGTTGATTTTTATGGGCTTCTACAACACGGTTTCGTACAACACGAATTTCCATGAAAACGTAATTGCCGTGTTATACAAGGGTTATCTGTATTTTGTACTTTTGAACTTTGATTAAAATGTAGTATTTTTAGTATTCATTTAGTTTTATTAGAACTTTCAATTATTTCGAGCAGATTTTTGTTTTTATAAAATTTACTAACATGGAGTCGGAGTCAGCATATTTTTTTCCGATTTCAACTCCGACTTCAGTGATCAGAAACTCCTCCTGAACTCCGACACACGCAACTTAAGCAAAGATGTATCTTTCAAATGGTTAGAGATGGATAAAAATGATATAAGTCAAAATTAGATGGAATTCAGTGATGCATAATTTGGGAATAATTTTATGCATTCTTATGCATTAGTGCACCTGGAAAATGCAATTGCACCTTCTTTTCTTAAATAGAAGCCTAAATACAGTTTTTTAATCTTTACAAAAAAGTACTAAAGTACTTATGCCCTAAACCTACTAGTGCAAAAGTTATTACAATTAAAAGTTTGCTAAATTACATTTCTGCTTATCAGCACATTTTCGATGGGATATTCTCGTACACTATTACGCATTATAAACTACACATTACAATGTTTGGAAACATAAATCCACTCCTAATATCAACCTGTGTAAAATTAACTTTGTCATCAGTAAATGTTCATTCAGTAACTCAGTGGTTGAAAATTATGGTATTTACGAATAGTGAAAGACTGGATATGTTCATTTTGTTTATTAAATGTAATCAGAATAGTTCTGAGACTGCAAAGCTGTATAAAGAAACATATCCTAACCGAAAGCAATCATTGCGTATATACCAAAAAAAGATGTACCAACACCAACTTTAGAAAATGAAGAATGTGTGATACCAGTACTGGCGAACATCGAACATAATCCTCATGTGTTCGTTCGAGATATATCCACAGAATGTGGTGTTTCAAAATCTTTAGTTCAGCGCATTCTAAAAATGCAAAAATTTCATCCTTATCGGTTTTCTACTGGACAAACGTTGCGGCCTGGGGACGAAATTGAGAGAATAAACTGTTGCCGATATTTCTTATGGCGCATTCAATAGAATACTAATTTTGTTTTTGAAATTTTGTGGACAGACGAGGCGATATTTTCTAATAATGATATGTTCAATCGACATAAAGAATACACATGGTCTACAGAAAATCCACATTCCAGAAGAAATACTAATAATCAAATACGTTACGGTGTAAATGTTTGGTGTGACATATTTGATAAATGGATTATCGGACCGTATTTTTTTAACGAAAATTTGAATGGACAAAGGTATCGCGATTTTTTAGAATTCGATCTACTAATTCTTTTATACGATACAAATATTCCTTTATCCGCACGACTGTAAGAATAAAATACTTCCAAGAAGACGGTGTTCCAGCACATAATTCTCCAGCTGCCACCACATATTTAAATAGAAATTGTCAAGACGGTTGGATTGGTACACGAGGTCTAATCTTATGGCCACGCGATCATCGGACCTAACACCACTGGATTTCTTTTTCTGGGAATACTTAGAAGACAAAGTGTATTCTCGACCTGTTATCAGTGATATCTGCAGATATATCGAAATAATTGAGCAAACTTTTAATTGTAATAACTTTCACACTAATAGGTTTAGGGCATAAGTACCTTAGTACTTTTTTGTAGAGATTAAAAAATTGCATCGACTAGGCTAGTCGAAGCTATAGGGTTCTATTTAAAAAAAAAGTGCAATTGTATTTTCCAGGTGTACCAATGCAGAAAATGCAGAAAATTATTTCGAAATTATGCATCATTGGATATCATCTAATTTTTACTTGTAGCATTTTCATCCATCTCTAACCGTTTGGAAAATACAGCTTGTCCCAGTTGCGTGGAACACCCTGTGTATATTAATTGTTAACACCGTCAATGCTTGAACGACGGTAAACCTTAACGAAACTTGCTAAAAATAAGTAAACATTATCACTCGATTGTATTCTCGCAATAACTGTTTGTTTGGGACCGCGACTGACTCGAGTGCAAGTTATGCTGTTCATGGCTGCCGCGTCACTTACAGCGGGCAATACTACCATCCGATTTTTTTACTTCCAGTGCTTTTGTTCACTGTTCTATAGACAATTAATAGTGTATAATACAGTTTGGCTACTAGAACGAACTCGTGTTCGTGTGTGATAATATTGAAAAATATTTTAAATGAAAGATAAAGGGTTACGAGGGAAGCACAATATGATATAACTAGTTTTTTTGTAGTCCTGCGTGTATAGGATATAAAAGTCACCGATGTTTTTTTTTATTGGAATCATGTATTTTTTAATGCATTATTCGGTCCAGTTCGTCATTCTCTATAAAATAGCATGAACCTACTTATATCGAAAAACTATTAGTTTACGAGATATATATTAGAATGTCAATATTAATCATTAAATTAAAATATCTCCTTTTTTATGTTTTTCGACATAAGTAGGTTAATACTTTTTTATAGAGAATGACAAACTGAATCCAGTAATGCATTAAAAAAAAATATATTTCCATTTAAGAAAACATCGGTGACCTTCATACATATATCCTCTATGCTTCGACCTACAAATACTGGATAGAAACAAAAGCGCAACGGTTGCTTAAGCAGCATTATTGGAACAACCGACGGATCGATACAGTTCGTCGCGACGAAACACAATGTATGCGTTATCAACAGCGAAAGTGTTAGAGAATAATATTGTTTAACGTTTTTTTCATTTTGCAACATGGAAACTTTTAACAGTGGTTACTGAGAATTGGTGGACATTGTAGTGTTGAGCAATCGCGAAGTACGTAAATGCGTCGAAAATATGAAAACTAAATATCCAGGCATTACGGACACAGTGATAGAAAAAATCCAAAAGCAATTAATGTACAATTTTTTACCGAACTTTTCAAGAGGATGGCAATCTGCATCGCGAAACAAAAATATCTTTTTCATAAAGAACAAGGAATGGCTCGGAGGAATTGTTGAATATTGCGTTTTCTTAAGTACATTACCGACTGAACATATTAACCTTTAACGGACGTCAGCCCTTCGGACCTGACTTCCTGTTAGGTCGTCGCTTTACTTGGTGCATGCGTGAAAAGTGTCGCACTGACAGTACTTGATATGAAAAGACATTTTATTGCATAAAAACATATTTTTTAACATTTTCCATCGTAATTTAAATATTTCAGCTTTAATTGTTTATTTATATGTTGTCAATGTGTGATATTTTTTAAAACACTCTCCAACTTGGAAGAATGGTTTTCTCTTGTACGTTTCACAAAATACTGTTGTCTTTCTTCCCCCAGGTGATTTCCGATTAGAACATACTATACAGTCATTATGCTTTCCTTGTGAATCAGGTTGCAAGGTGTGCAATTTTCCATTTAATATATCTTCGTTATCTGAACTCGATACCCTTTCATATTTTGAAGTTTTGTCTTCACGTAAATTGCCAACTAGTGACATAACTATTTCTCGAATAAACTTTAAACGAGATAGTGGTTTAATGTTGTTGTGTTTACATTCCATTTTATATAAAATGTAAGAATTTAGGCAGGAGACTTCTATTCTCCAAAAAAAAATTTGCGCCACCATTTTGATAATTTGCGTAAAAAGGGATACATAGATCCACAATGATCCGCGCGGTCCACCCCACCCATGAACTTATTATAATTCAATACAACTTGAGATTTTTTCATTTCTAACTGAACACCGGCACGTGCAATTCTTGACATCGTCTTCATGCATGCAGTATCATACGCACTCAGCATGGTAATATTTCGTTTACCTTCCATGATAGAACCAATATATTTTTTTTACTTGAACGGAATGCAATAACGTCTTTGGTATTAAAAATAGGCTTTATAATTTTTTTTGGTAAAAATTTTCTATTACTTTTAATAGTTACTGTTAAATAGCACTTCTTTTTCAATAATTCTTCAGCCAATGGAACACTAGTATAATATCTGTCAACGTAGAGGTGGTATCCTTCGGAATTGGGAATAGTTTGCAGTAAATTGTTATATATAAAACGATACTTGCGCTGACAGGAAGGTCCGGACGAATTAAAGATTCCGTTGTAAAGGAACCAAAATAAGGTAACACTGAATTCACATATCCAGTATTTGAATCTGCGGTAATTATTCGGAATCTGCAGCAACTGGAAGATGTATGTTATGAAACCAAGTGTCTTTGTAAGCACGAATTTTCATATAACACTCTCTTTTTACGCGTTTTTGATTTCGGTTTTTCACATAATATATATTACGGCATCTAAACATTAAATTATCTTTATCAAATTTCATATCTTTATTGCATTTAATGCAAGTCATAGAGCTATGAATCACTTTTCGGTTAATTAAGAAATCTATTAATTTTTCTTAATTGTTACATATATTTAAAAATTCATATAACTTCATTTCAATTAAATTTGGTAACACCGCAGCGATTTCTACACTTTAAATATTAGATCAATTAAGTAAGTCTTATCTGTGTGCTCGTCAAGTACGTACAAATAATTAGAGATATCAGCAGATATGTATATATGTCCCTCACACGTAAGCGCCCCCAACCCACCCCAACCTATAACCCATTGATTTATCTTTTTTTATTTATATTAAAGATGATTAGCATCAATGAGTTAAATTTAGATTAGGTCGAGGTTTAGGTCAATTTAATTTGAAGTTTTTTGTGAATATCTCGGAAACTAAGGTCGAGCGGCGGTAACGTGTATAGGGAAAAGTTGTTCAGAATGATGACCCTGATAACATATTTCAAGGTCATAAAAATCGGTGAGGTGCACCTGATTCCAAATAATTACCGAATCTGCCAAAACATGTATTCGTATTCCCCATTTGGTAGGTTTATTAGGGCTATAAGTTAAGTTGCTAAATCTTCCTTTAAATGGTACGACAGCTTCATCCACACATGTATTTACTTTCCCAGAATAAAGTTTTGTCTAAATTTCAAATCCATGTACTTTATAAAATTTTTACTTTTAGAATGTCTTATGTTTGGGTGCCTACTAGCACACTGATTTTGACTCAGATGAAGCATCCAAAATATTTTCAAAAAACGTTCCTTCGTGAAAATGTTAGAAAAAAATGGAATGCTGCATATAAAGTTGTTAGCAAAATAGTTTTTCACATCTGATTGGACGATTGTGCCCGTACTGAGAATCGTTCCAAAAAAGGCATTCATTTCATCATATGAAACATCTTGCCAGTTTTGCCACATTTGCATATAAATTTGTTTGCGTTAAAATTTCTCTTATAAGTACGTCTGTAATAAATTTCTTAAAATAATCTATGGGCTTCTGAACATACCCATAAATTTGGTACCCTGTATTTGTAAACGGAATATATGTACGTAAATTTTCTTCGTCATCAGTGTCGATTTCCATTCAATCTTCATCCGAATCAGCAATTTCTCTTTCTACTTTATTTTCCTCTTCGCTTGAATATTGAGTAGGTAACAGTTATTTTTTCCTGAGCTGGACGCTACTGTTACTGTCATCACAAAAATTAGAAGTACTTTGCGAGTCTTCACAATCTTCACAAATTTCACTACCACCATCAGTTTCTATGTTGCTATAATTTCCTTTGTCCATTTTTTGAGGAGTAAAAAATTATAATATCGATAGAAGAATCACTGAAATATCACTGCGTAGATCCTTGTCGTGCAAGAATTGAACTGATGATGAGGAGACAAATATTCGGACAACTGAAAATCGCAAGATTTCTTCTGTTTCGTTTCGTCACCTCCCACGTGGTATATGACCGATCTGGTAAAAGTTGCTATGTCACGTGAGCGGCGACAAACGTCCGCTACGGTAAAAACTGCAATGTCACGTGGGAGGTGACATACGTCCGTTAAGGGTTAATATCAATTATATAGATAGACACTGAGGCGCTGTTGTATTATACAGCTTCTTTTGTCTCATGCTTTTTCTATCCGCTTTGTGTAACGCGACACGTTTTTGGTTTATCGGCTGCGAGTGAAAATCATTATGTTTGTAACTCATCGTTTATTATATTGGTTGAGGGATATTTTATTTCTGTTTTATTATCTTTTGCTTGGCACCACATCTTGTAATTTTATTTAATAATAAAAACCTATAGAATAAATCTTTTCAATTACTTTAAATCCCAGAGAAACTGTTATGGATAATGAACCAAAACTTTGTAAACGTTTTAGGAATGGACGCCCAGAAAAGAGTTCTGATGAGTGCTGCGATCGAGCAAAACGATACAAAATTAAGCGTTTGCGTAAAAACTATTATGAGGAAGTAATTGTTATGGATGGACATTCAAGTGAAAAGCCGTCAGTACCTACTGCATTCAGTCCAGAGAAGGGCAGTGAACGCAGTGGCCTTAGTGCTTGATGGTTTATTGTCAAAATATCAATTTGAAGTTCTTAGGAAAATGACTCAGGAGATAGGTTGTGATATTATCCCATCTTACCACAAATTATTGTAGGAATTTTAAATAGGAAAAATCAGACCGGAGGAGGGATCGGGAATCGAATTCCCGGGACCTCTCCGCTTGCAAGCGTGCGCTCTAACCACTGAGCCACCGGACAATTGCCGATTCCAGCCGATTTTTCCTCTCTTACCGCGACACTCAGTCGCTTCCTTTTGCCGATCCTACATTATTAAATACGAAAGAAGAATGTTATCCTTCGAATGTCGATGTGACCAAAAGCTGTGCGAGTGTCTGTTTACAGACATTGCTATATCACACCACTCCAAGGATTTTAAAAACCAAAACCGAAGAACTTGGAAGAATAGGAAGTGAAATGACTCTTATTTCTAAATGGGGATGTGACGGTTCATCTGGGCACAGTGAATATGAGCAAGCTTTTGATGAAGAAAATGCCACAGGTGCGAATATGTTTCTCACGTCTCTTGTTCCTCTTCAGTTGCACGAGAAAGAAAATGATTCTCTGGTGCTCTGGAAGAATGCAAGACCTTCATCTACTAGGTTCTGTAGACCTGTTAAATTTCAATTTATTTGAGAAACACCACAGAACATTAAAAATAAAATCGCAAGAATGGAAACAGAAATTAAAAATCTTATTGATACTGTAGTTGAAGTAAACGGCAAGACATATAAAGTAAACCATAAACTCCTTTTTACCATGACCGATGGTGAAATAGTCCAGACAATAACAGATACACCATCGATGGTAGTTTGCTTTATATTTAAAGTAAAACCATCTGAGATGAATAGTTGTGACATAAACCTGAGATTACAGATGTCCTTAACATGGGTTTATCACCTCTGCATGCACGAATCACATTTATGAAGTGCATTCCTCATATTATCTACAACAGTTCATTTAAAAGTTGGCGCACCAACGTCCGTACGAAAGAACAAAAAAATGAAACAAAAAAATAATACAGGAAAAGTTTATTAAAAGAATGGAGCTCAAAGTAGACTTCGCAAAACATGGCGTGGATACTAATAATGACGACAATACTTGCAGAAGATTTTTTAATAACCCAAAATTAACGGCGGAAATAACACGAGTGAACGTAAATTTAATCACCGCTTTTCTATTATATTACAAACGATAAACTGTGGTTATGCAAGTGATCCGAGAAGTTTGACACCTACTGCAAGGAGACTGCCGAACTGTACGTGCAGTTGTATAGCTGGTACAATATTCCGATTGCAGTGCATAAGGTCCTTTTACAGGGCAGTAAGATAATAACAGCGGCTATGTTATCCATATGTATGTTAACCGAGGAAGTACAAGAAGCAAGAAATAAGGATTATCGTTGGTACCGGTCAAAACGTTCGAGAAAATGTTCCCGTATATTCACAAATGAAGAAGTAATGCACATGCTTCTTACTTCTTTTGATCCGTACATAAAGAGTTAAAAATTAGTAGAAGAATTGGTAAATATTCACAAAAAGGGAGCCACCTCCGATTTCGATGATTTTTTAATATGTTGTCAAGGTCATCACCCTGAGTAATGTTGTAAATGTTTTAATTGGCGGTCGCCGTTTATTAAAAAGTTATTAACAAAAAAAGTTTAGACAAAAGTATCCATCAAAAACCGAACCCACGTCACTCTTTTCTAGAATATTTACCTAGCTTTGGTTTAAAGACTTATTCCATTCATTAATCGTTTAGCTTATGTACGAATGTTTGATGAATAACGAAACACAAAATGGTGGAAATGGAGGTATTGTGGAAATCGATGAAACAGAATGTGGGCGTCGAAAGTATAATCGTGGACGACTTATCACGGGTCAATGGATTTTCGGTGGTATAGAACGAGATATGAAAAAGATCTTTACAATACCAATTGCATCCCGCAGTGCAGAAGGCTTACTGCCATTATTTCAAGAAATATTGCTTCTGGGACAATAATCCATAGCGATTGTTGGAGAGCATATGGACAAATTGATAAAAATATATATCAACATCGCATAGTAAATCATTCGCAAAATTTCGTCGATCCACTCACGGGCGTCCACACTCAGAACATTGCACGATTTTGGAGAGATATTCGCGAAAATATTCCTACATATGGTCAGCGAGAATATGATTTTAACCATTAGTTGGTGGAGTTTATACTTAAAAAAACTTTTGATTTTGACGAACGATTAGATGTTTTCTTCCAAATAATGGCAGTTACATATCCCATAACTAAAAACGTACATTGAATAATCAAATTGAAAAAAATGTCTTGTGAAATTACTTTGTATTTTGATACAATAGTATTAATAAATAAAAGCGTGAGCAGGGGAGGTACTCCTGCCTCTGCACGCCCTCACCGAGAAAAATCCAACCTGCCCTACCCGAAATCTAATTTTAATTTAATCAGAAATGAGTTTGGGTTAGGTCTGGGTAGGTCTGGGTTACTTGGATTACCTAAAAAATAAGGTCTCGGTTATTCACACTCTATTGAATGTAAATAGTGCCCAGAAAATTATGTACTTTTGTCTAAACTTTTTTTGTTAATAACTTTTTAATAAACGGCGACTGCCAACTAAAACCTTCACAACATTACTCAGGGTGATGACATTAACAACATATTAAAAAATCATAAAAATCGGAGGTGGCTCCCTTTTTTTAAATATTTATCGAAGAATTAAAGGACAATGTGAAAGTGTCACGTCCGCGTACATTGAATGCGACGTCAACGCTCCCGGCTCTCGCTTAACGCAAGCTGGGATCAGGTATGCGTCCCTTATCCCCTTCACAACCACCAGGGCTTACAGCGAAACATCAGGACTCCCAGCGAACCATCCCCAATTAGTTCCGTCGCTAATAATAGAGGGTAAAGGTTTCTCGTAATATTGTCAACTTTACCCGGTACATAAAAAGTACTCAGTTATTTGGAAAAGTGGGAAAAGTTGTCAGATTAGTAACTGAACCAGTAGGCCTCAAAGCGAATGTCCTAAATCAGCCCTGTCTTAATGACGTGGCTTTGGCGAAGTAAAATCTACACGAGTTTCTTCAAATTCTCTACCGGTCTCAAGCTTGAAGTTGGGCCATTCCTCATTTTGAGATTTTTCCTTTTTCCCATACATCCCTTCGGAGAGCTGCTGGACCACTAGCACCTCCATAGATTCATTTTAGTTTGTACTCATTTTCTTTTTACATACCGGAAAAGCATACCAGGCAGGTGGGCAAAAATATTTCTGTTTTTACCTATAACAGATTTTCAGAACTTAATTATATCCAGCTAAATGTGCCATTCGTTCCATTATGCAATAGGATGGTCCTTGTTTATATCTCTTGACATTTATTTTCGTATTTCTTTGTTCTCACCCCCTAGAATGTTCCATTTCATATGAAAATAATCCCTGAAAAAGTTTATTGCAATCGGACAACAGGAAAGGATGATCGGTCCCGGCCTTAAAAAATTGTCGGTTTTTGAAGTTTTTAAAGAGCTTCTCAAAAATGGTAAGTACTATCGAAATTTTGTTCCCATAATATTAAAAGAGAATTCAATTTTATACAATTTCTGTGTATATAATTGTTTCGTGCTTCCAACCATTTTTTTTATAATAGCGTTTGAATATTTACAGATCCGCACGACGCGCGTATAGGCAATACGCCACGCCGATACCTTACGCGTAGATAAAGGTTCGTTCAGATCTGAACTAACAAAGTTAATAGTTTTTACGAAACGCCAAATGTACCACATGTACATTTTTGTCTAAAAGTACCTTAATATGTCTTTCCAAAGATGGTCGCTGCACTTCGATTTGCGTCTTTGAATTAAAAATGTCGTCATTGGTAGGTCCAAGCGTACCGCTTTTTAAACGGTGTCAAACAGCTTGGCCAAAAATTAATGTAAAAAATTTTAAATCTGGTCACATAATAAAAGGCATTAAAGAGGTGTTGATTGATGATATAGCAGAAATGCTTCTGTTCACAATAAATAATTTAGAAAATCATCAACCACACGATGATGACAAAGAGTTTTTAGAGCTAATAATTTTATTCATTGGAGGTACTCTACCTCGCGGAGTATCTTCTCGTAAACCAGGGGCAATGTACCACGCGAGATGGATGGCAAAACTTATATATTGCTTAAAAATATTTCTTTTTCGATCTGAATTTCAATTAACTACAGAGAAGATCAAATCTATTTCAGATATTTGTAGATTTGTAGTTGAAGTTTACGTAAAAGCCTGGTTTAGAGCTCCTTTTGCTGCTGAAGCACCAAATTCAGATTGGCAATTTTTAAAGTATTTAGCACATTATAAGATTGTTGATCCCCATATATCTAGCGTGGCAATTAATAAATTTGAAAATCACCTGTAGTATCTAAGTCCAGAAGCTGTAGCACTTACTTTCTTCGATGAAAAACTATCATGTGATTCTGAAAGAAAGATGGTAGCTACGACGATAGTGCAAATAATGACAACGAGAAGTGTGTTAGAAAGTTTATATTAAGGACTCAGGACGTTAATCAAATAGCTGAAGAAGGCCTAGAAAATTTCGTTTGTGTGAAAACTAAACTATTTTTGAGAGATTCAACATAAATATGGAATTTTTAAATACAGACCCTGCAGCGTGGTTGGAACAAGATGCCTACAAACAGGTATTTGAAATAGTAAGCAAATTAACGTCGGTAAATGATACAGCAGAGAGTGAGCAGTTAAGTTAATGACCAAATGCAATCAATATTTAACAAAAGACCAGGAACAAAGCAATTTGTATAGCAAATTATACAAGATTATCGTCGCTGCTACTTAGATGCTAGAAAAGATACATTAATGCAATCATTTTCATAGCTATTATAATACCAATAATAATTAAGATTAATGTAAATAAAACACATTAATACTGTGTGAAATGTTGTTTATTGTTCGTTTTATATTCTTCTCTTTGAAATAAATATTGTGTTAAATTAAACAACTCACTATTTTTGTAAGAAATTACTTATCATCCGCGCGACGTGCGAATTAGTGAGGTATTATACGTATGCGTAATGCGAATTTTCCAATATTCAAACGCTATTATCTTAAAAATGGATGGGAGTACGAAAAAGGTTATATATAGAGAAATTATAGAAAATTTAATACTCTTTTAATATTATGTGAACAAAATTTCGATAGGACTTACCATTTTTGAGAAATTCTTTATATACTTCAAAAACATCGATGAATTCAAAACTTTACGGCCGGTCGGCACCCTTTCCAGTTGTCTGATTGCAATAAACTTTTTCAGGGATTATTTTTTTATGAAATGGAACCATACTAGGGGGTGAGAGCAAAAGAAATCGGATGTTCAGAAATAAGGGCCACCCTACTGTGCAGTCGTGTATTTTGTTTAATGTGGTAGACAAGTGTTAACAGTGAGAACATATAAAAATATTAAATTAGAATCTTTTCGAAACCGGCAGATACAGTACAGTGTAGTTTGGTTTCTGTTTGAATGTAACTAATGATTCTTCGGCGTTATTACTAGGTTATATTACAGGAAAAGTGCAAGGGACTATATGGTGCTTCTGTAAAAACATTACGGCATTGGATACACTGTCGAAGAAAGCCAAAGTATTAAACTATTCCTTTTTAAAATAGAATATATGCCATAGTTAAAGCAAACGGTAGATATTTTTGAAATATGTAAGAAGTAATTATCGGTCTAATAAAATGTATGGGGAAATGTAGAAGGGCGTGTGGTTTTTGGGTCGCAGACCTCTGAGGACTCTTTGGCATGTGTGGCGTCATAAAATTTTGTTACATATCTTCTCAACATGGATCCATCTTTTCGAGGAATGTATTCTGCAGCGGAAGATTTACAGATTAAGTTAATATTTTTTTCAAAGTGATTCAAAGCTCGCATCAGCATCGTATTAAGGATTAAAAGTTTATCTTTAAATATTGTTATTTAAATTACCGAAACTGGTAAAAAATGGTTAAAACCCCGCATACGCTCATGCCGTTTATACATTCGAACACACACAAATACAGCACAGAGGAGGAAACAGTAATTGGCGACACTCCGAGCGGCAGCTTTGAAGTCGATCGGAGACTTACCCTTTATATTGATTGTATAGGTAAGCGGGAAATTTAAATCAACTAAATTTAATATCTTTATTTCACGCCAACTTCTGATAATTGGAAATCTATTTGGGTCTCAAATTTTCTGCATATTATCAATATTTGCTTTCGAAGTATTTACATCAACCTTACAAGATTAAAAAGTTAAAAAAGAAGAAATACGTATAATAGAATGATAACTCTAAAAAATATATTTTAAAAATATACACTACCAATAAATTACAAAAATATTTATTACAAATAAATTACAAATAAATATGTTACAATGAATTGCCATAATATTAATTTGTAAACATATTATAAACATTATAAATACATACATATATACAGTCCGTCCGAATAACATATACAAGCGGGCACAGGGTGATTCCTTATGAAAAACGAAGAAAAAAAGTAGAACAAAATTTTTTCGTCCGAGGCTTCGTTTTCGAGAAAATCAAGTTTGAAAGTCTGTTTCGTTGAAATTCAATTTCTGGTAAGATACGATTCGCCGTGAAATTATAAGAATTAAGAAAGAACAAAAAGATATTTTATCAAGAATATTTTATTATCATCAATTATAGTACTATTGAAATTTATGTCCTCTTTCCTGTATGCATAGTTGTGCCCGTCTTATTACTGATGCATGTACCCGTGGTAATTGTATGTTTTCGTTTTTCAATTTTTCAAATGCGTAATTAATGCGTTGGATTAAGTCATAACACAGTGGAAGTCGCAGAGCATTGTTTACAATCAGAATAAGTGTTATACGTCGCACGACAAATTGTATCTTACCGGAAATTGAATTTGAACGGAACGGATTTTCAAACTCGATTTTCTCGAAAACGAAGCCTCAGATGAAAAAATTTGAGTCTACTTTTTTCCTTCATGTTTTCATAAGGAATCACCCTGTGCCCGCTTGTACATGTTATTTGACCGGACCCTGTATGTATATATAATAATATAAATTTATTTTTAATTAATGTTATAAATATAAATATATTATGACATATATTCATATTAATTCATAATAATACAGTTTTCTATCTGTTTTTGTACAACTTTTAAAATGTCTATTACGATACTTCAGAACACAAGAACTCCTTAAACACATAAATAATTTTAATAACTATTTTACAGGAAAATATTCATATGGATAAGTTCTGTCGCTTTTTTAGGTGTAAATAAAAATGCTTGTATATTTTATTTAAAATAATTTTATTCGACAAAATATTCCCATTCACATTAGATTACACTTTCTTAACGAGAAGGCAATTAAAAAATACCATTTTTATAAAATTCATTATTTTTATCCTCGATAAATTGAGACACCTCTTTTATAGCCGCATTCATCCAAAGATAAAAAGAGGTTGTAATTCGTCGGAGATAAGACAGGGGAATAGGGGGGATGAATTACAAGTTCCTATTCCAATTGCATTATTTTTTCTCTGGCTCTTGTTACAAAGTTGCAAAGAAGCGATGTACAAATGTTAAGACGCTGTAATTTGTTCTCAGGACTTAAGGAGTGTGGTACATATTTACTTAACTTCCACTTCTTTTCTATTTTGTGTAAATGAAGTCTGATTGTTTCATCACTTACTTGAAACTCTTCAGCAAATATCTGACACGTGAATTAGATTCAATTATTGTACTTAATTCATCACTGTCTAAATTTGTTGGTCTTCTTGACCTGGCTTTGTCTTCTAAAGAATCATCTTCTGAGGCAAATTTTTTATTCCATCTCTGAGCGGTTCTTGATGATACCGTATCTTCTCTAAATGCGGTACAAATCTTCTTAGAAGCCTTGGCAACGTCAGTCCCAAGTTTGAATTAGTAAAGCAAACACGCACGAGTGACACTATTGGACACAGACATTTAGTACGGTTGAAATGTCACTTTAACATTAAATTGTTGTTAACGGCTCGAAACAATAAATGAATGAACAAAAATATGCAATTTATTACTCAGTTAACAAACAGTAGATAATGAGTTATTATATACATAAACGATTACTCAAATTGTGACTCACGCCCGAGCGACAGAACTTTTTGGGTCCCATAATATAAATTACATTTTATTGACATTTCGTCAACACCAATTGTACAATATTTATTCTGATCATTCATATTGTCTACTTTTAATTTTAAACTTGTAAATACATTATTATTTATTCCTGCAGAAAATTCCAATCTTTCTAAATATCTTTGTAATACTCCTGTTAAAGGAAGGGCAAATTTTTTGCAACTGGCGGTAACATTTTAGGCCAACAAAATACATAGATAACGAAAATTTTTTTTAAATCTCCTGTATATCTTCTTCCATCAATATTTCTAGTGTTTTGTACGACCTGCATATTAACGAAATTCGCTGCTTTTGGTAACAAAAATTTCTTACAAAGACTGAAAAGCATTAATACAGTAGAACCTCGATTATCCGAACAAATTGTGTTCAGGATGATCGGATAATCGAACTACTCACATTATAACTACATTTCACATGAAAAATTATAATTTATTACATGTTACATATACTACATACATATGTTTTAAATATCTTTGTTCTCCCAATCTTTCTGTGCTGCTAAATTGCATATTTTTCTTAACGTTTGTAATTCCGCGGAATTACTTTCTTTCTGTGCTTCATACCATCTCATAACTATCTCTGATGCTGTGAATGCTTCAGAATGCGTGGGAATGTCATTTGAGGATATATCATCTTCGTCATTACTTCCTTCGTTATAGTTCCCTTTAGCCCTTTCAATAATTTCATCATTATTTATATTGTTCATTTTATCATTTTCGAGCCATTCTGTTACATCGCTTTCATCACAATTTGTACATCCTTGTACGTTATTTAAAGTTAATAAAATTTCTCTGACATCACCTGATATTTTGGATATTTTATCGCTATCTTCAATATGTATCTGTTATGTCTGATAATAACCTATTCCATTCATTTTTTAAAGTAGAATTTGTAATGTCATCCCACGCATTAGCAACGAGATATAGACATTCTTTTACGTTTAATTTTTTATATGTATTTAAGACATCGTTGTGAGTATTATCACATCTTAGAATAAATTCACGTATTAAGTGTTTCTTATAATATCGTTTGAAGCACTCAATTACGCCTTTCGATATTCTCGCTTGTGTTTGACAGACATATATTCACAATATTTTCCCGGGCAGCCAATGTTCGGATAATCGAACGTTCGGATAATCGGTGTTCGGATAATCGAGGTTCTACTGTACTAGATTGATTTTTCATAAGCTCAAGAATTTCGTTTCTTAATTTTGCATTCTCTTCCTACAAATTCGGAATCTTATACTGGAACTTACGTTTTCTGGGCGTACCTGCAGATATCCATGTAGGAGTTTGTACGTCAACATTAAATCCTGATGGAACCAGTGATTCCATTGTAGCGTCAACAATGTCTGTCTGATAAGACGGTCCTATAATTGCGAAAAAAACAAATATATGAGATTAGAAAACGTTTATTTTAATTGATCTAAATCATTTACTTCTATGTTAATAGTTACAGCGATTTACTCTTACCTGTTACACCTTCTACGATACGCATCTTTTATTACCAGCGGCTCAAAATCAGAAACAATATTATGGCTGCTTTCTTCTTGGTATCCAAAATGAAAATAGGAAATCAATATACAGTAGGACCCCGATTAACCGGGTCGCGATTATCCGTGGTCTCGATAAACCGAGGTCTCGGTTATCCAGGGTCTCCTGTTTAACAACAACAAACGCTTATACATATCTTTCGATTCTCTGCTGTTTCGACAAAGTATCTCCTTCAGTTGTGAGTTGCTTTTTGAGGCCGATAGTCACTATTGCCGTGGCATATTAAGTGAATATTCAAAACGGAAAAATGTGTTGTAAAAAATAAGAATATTAGTTTCAATGGAGAAGAAAGCTGAGGCATTGCAAAGGATACATGCGGACGAGTCATTGAAATCAATTGCTCTTGATTTCGGTGTTGGTGAATCTACTGTTGGAGAATGGAAGAGCAGGCGAGTAGAAATAGAAAATTATTCAATACAAATTATTAGTTGCGGAATAAGTCCGAGCAGAATGATTTCGAGAAAAGCTGCTAGTGAAGACATGGAAGAAGCATTGTTCATGTGGTTCTCACACCAAAGACGTAGGGGCTTACCTATCAGTGGTATCGGTTTACAAGCGAAAGCTTCGGACTTATATATATATATATATATATATATATATATATATATATATATAATGCAATGAATCATGGTGACATGAAGTTTAGTGCAAATAAAGGCTAGTTTGATAAATTTGAACACCGAAACGGTATACGTCAGCTGTCTATACAAGGCGAAAGCCCTTCTGCTGATCACCCAGCGGCACAACGATATAAGGAGACATGTAAACAGATTATTCAAGAGAAAAATTTGAAACCAGAGCAAGTATATAATGCAGATGAGACAAGGCTTTATTATAAATTGCTGCCATCAAAAACATTGGCTTCCAAATTAGAAAAAAATGCTCCTGGTTTCAAGAAATGTAAGGAACGCGTAACTATTTTAGACTGTGCGAATGTAGCAGGGAGTCATAAACTTCCTTTACTCGTAATTGGCAAATTAAAAAATCCTAGGGCACTTAAACATGTAAATAGAATTACTTTGCCATGTAAATATACCAATAATAAGACTGTTTGGATGACCAGTTCAATATTTCGTGACTGGTTTTACAAATATTTTGTGCCAGAAGTAACGAAGTTTTTAAAAAATGAAGGACTTCCTCAGAAGGCTACTGTATTAATGGATAATGCACCTTTTTATCCAAGTAGTTTGGGTTCGGGTGGCATTAAAATAATCTTTTTACCACCAAAGGTCTTTGGTTTGGACCAAGGTGTTCTGGACACAATTAAAAAAACTACAAACGATATTTGTTGTTGCACCTTTTTTCATAGGCAAATGATAATTTTATAGGCGCATTGAAATCCCTTAATATCAAAGATATTATTTATATAAGTGCCAATGCGTGGAACAATTTTTAGGCGCAAACTATCATTAAGTCATGGTGCAAACTTTGGAAATACAAAATTGTTGATACAGAAAATTCTGACATAAATGATACAAACAGCGAAATTGTACAATTGATTCAGACTGTGGAGGGATTCGCGGAAGTGGAAGAACTCAACATACAAGAATGGCTATCCGAAAATAATTCACACATGATCGATGCAGATGTAATCGCTGCAGTTCAAAATGAGTCCGATGATGAAGGAGCTGAAAATGAAAAAATTAGCCATAAAGAGGGTGCTTCAATTTTGAATGGTGCTCTTCAATACATATTTGGAGCGACAAGAAGACGTACCTAATCTAACAGAAAGTTTAGTGATGATGAAAAATTGGCGTAATAAAGCACTTATAAGTGCAAAATTAGAAAAATAGATAAAATTTAAGCAGATACATGTCTGGTTATGATTATATTATACAAGGAAATACATCTTCTAAGAATAAAGATCTCATTTTGGTACAGAAAATACGTTTTTAATTACATCCCTCGGGTTTCGATTATCCGTAGGGCCTTAATTCATCCGGGCTGTATGTCTCCCGATTAAGCCAGTTAACCAAGGTCCTACTGTATAATTAAAACATAATTCTTATACTTTTCTTGCAGGAAGAAGTATTATTAAATACTTAATATTCTTATAAAATAATATAATATTATATTTCTATAATATTCATATCTGACTCAATTTGATTTGCAATAGCCGATAGTAATAATCTGATATTTGGATGCAGAAAGATTTTCACTTCGCACGCTTCAAGCCAAACCTTACATATAAATAAAATCATCACACATAATATACCGTTCATATGAAAACTTCAAGTCTAAATATCTTGAAAACAACGCATTTTCGGGAAAAATCGTACACACAAAAGTTTCACGATTTCGAGGGGTAAATATAACTGTCCTATTAATTTTTTATTTATTAAACGTCTTCAATGTCACTTGAAGATCAACTTTCTTTTGTCAAATGGACATCATATTTTTCTTTGCAGATTCTTATTCTACGGGAGAAAAGAAGAAACTTTTGTATGAGACATATTTTTATCAGATTTCATCTTAAAATGATATTTAATAAAACAAATATTTATTTCAGTTTTGCTACTCCCAAAGTAGAGGATGGAAAATGAAGTGATACAATTATAACAAAGTTATAACATTGTATTGAATAAAACTTGATATAAATTTGATTTGCGTCAAAACTTGCTATATAGATGATGTTCTTGTCGTCAGCCATCCTTATCAGAGGGTAAACTACCCCTAATCGTTTAAATACGCATTTAAGAAACTTGAAACTTGTACAAAAATTCATAAAATTCTTAAAAAACCTTAGACATAAATTAATTTATGGTGACAGACTAGTGGCTTTATCACCTCCCATAATAATAATAATAACTATCTGCGAGTGCATAAAAAACACTGAAAAATCATTTTTATGTATAATTCGCGATAAAATATTTTTAAAATATTCTTAACACATTTGTAAATACATATTGATCATTGCCATATACTTAGAAATGTCATTATTATTTATAGTTAGGAGTTGAGAAAATATATAATTAATGTAAAAAGTCCAACGGAGGCTCCAACCTACGTTTAAAAAGTTCGCAGCGATTCATCAGTTCGAAACCTTACCGCTGCGCCATTGACGCTGTTGAAAGTATGGTAAATTCTTTAGACTGTAGAGGTGAACGGGCACGTCATAATTCCAATTGATTGAATTTATTTAGTTTTATTTAATTCCTATAATGTTTTACTATATGTACAGACATTGAAGATCACATAAAACACTTAACTGAAAAAGAACGTTGGGAAGTTCGGCGTATAAGTTACTCTGACACGTAAAAGACGACGAAAAAATCAGTTTCTAATTTTTTTTATCTACGGCGCACCAAACCGAAAAATGTGAAAATATTCAGGATAATAGTAATAATAATATCTATTTACAGTAAAAATATAAATCTAGTTCCGCGACTGCTTCAATACAAAACCGGCATTTCTCTGTATTTTTTGTAGTTTTTTATTTTTTACAACTTGGATATTCAATATAAAAACTTAAAAAAAATCTGTAATATGTGCCTTGATATTTGAAATGTCTCTGATTTTTTTCAAAAGATTTCATGCAATAGATAATGCAATAAAGACAAAATGGAGACTCATTGCTTTAATTTCTACCACCAATAGCGGTGTGATATAAAGCCAGTTCCAATCGATACAGTAGGATGTGACATGAAAATGGTAATGGTAATAATGATCATAGATGAAGTATAGGCACAGACGAGGTATGAAATAGACTAATCACGCTATGGGACTTCGACCAGTGGTTTTTTAGTGCGCTCTACGATTTAGAACGTTGACTTTCGGAATTACATCGAGCAAAAGGCTAGAGGTTGATTAGGTAGTAAATGCAGGAAATGAGCATCACATACAGCATATATAGCAACAACATGAAGACGAATACCCTATTTTCAAGCGCAACGAATACTTACAATTGTTAGAGAAATATCTTACACATTGATGCTTCTAACACATATAGAGAGTGTCCCAGTTTTTTCCGCAAAACTTTACCAACATATTCTATAAGCAAAATTAAGAAAAAAGTGTTATATAAACATACGGTCCTAAATGCTTTATTAAAAAGTTATAACAGAAGTACGAAATGATAACGGACTGGTGTTTCGTCGACAGAGCATAAGAATACATTGCTGATATATGTTTGATATGTTTACACAGACTCTAATGTTTACTGGCTGAGGAAATAGGCAGACTCTAATGTTTACTGGCTGTTTTTCTCTCAAAGGAGAGTACCAGATCGGTCAGTCTTTATAAGAATTCATGAACAGATATGCAACACCGGATCAGTCAGTTCATGGTATAAGTCAAGAACATCAATTTTAGGGATCAATGCGTAATCGAAATAGCTCTCGGAGAATTTTAATCATCTTTGACAATAATTCGGAAGAAAGTATTCGACGAGCCTCGTATCAACTACGAATGTCAAGATCTGCAATCTGGAGAACACTGCATGGTGATGATAGATATTCATATCACTACACAACCGTACAAGAAGTTTTACCGACAGATTATGAAAAGAGGATACGTTTCTGTGACTGATACGTGCGTGCATTCCTCGATAATAATAATTTTCAATCAAAAATTCTTTGGACGGATGAAGCAATATTTACGAGAGCCAGTCCTCTAAATACGCTTAATAATCACCAGTGGAGGCATGAAAATCCACATAGTGTCCGAGCGAGAGGGTTTCAACAGCAACTCAAATGCAATATATGGGCGAGAATATGCAACACTAAGATATTTGGACCTCACTTTTTACCTGAAAGGTTAACTGCACAGTCTTTTTCGGATTTCCTACAAAATGAATTGCAGCCAGAATTGGTAGGAGATATTCCATTATTATTTCGTCAAAATTTATGGATCCAATTAGACGGTTGTCCAGTACATTATGTAGTACCAGTACGACAATGGTTAAATGACCATTATCCGCAACGATGGATAGGTCGAGGAGGACCAATTCCTTGGCCCCCAAGATCACCAGATATCACGCCAATGGACTTTTATTTGAGGGGATCTGTGTAAGAAAAAGTTTATCAAACACAAATTAATATGCGTCAGGAGTTAATTCAAAGGATTCGTGACGTATTTGCTGCAATTAAAGAAAATGAACACGAAAGTATTAATACAACAGATTCTATTTTCCGTAGATGCCAGTCCTGCATTCATAACAACGGACAACATCTTAAAATGAAATTACAATGTGAACCGACAATCTATTCCGATGTGGTATCGAACAAGAAAGCAGTCCGTTATTGCAGAAAGCAGAGCCTGTGTTTATATAACATTTTTTTCTTATTTTTACCTTTAAAATATGCTGGTAAAGTTTTGCGAAAAAACTGGGATATACTGTATATTGTTTAAAACGTTACTGATCTGGTACAGTTTGATATTATAACTTTTTTCGTTGGTTTATTCTTCATTGCTATTATAAATCTCATAAAAACCGAGTAAAACTTATTTTATACGGAAGTTATATGGCTATGAATTTTGCCGAGACCAAATGTGACCTTTTTCTTTGATGTCACAAAGTACGTTTCTTCAAGATACATGTGTCTTTTTGTGGTTTTCCATATTGAGTGCGTATTTTATGCATAGTAGACTGACTAGCAACCACATTTACAATCAGCCCAGAAAAGTACAAGATTTTACACGTATTAAGAAGTAGTACTGTAAGGAAATGCAACGATCAGAGTGTCTCGAAAACGTCATCTGTCATAGCCGTCGGATGCGTTGCATGCTAAACAAAGATTTTTGACCAAAGACGCAGGCATTCCTGTTACGGATATCTTGTGCGACATGCAGGGTGTTTCACAAGAGGTGTCAGATATTTTAGGGAGTGATTCTAGATGCCAAAATAAGTCGAAAATAAAGAATAACAAAATTGCGTTGGAGCCTTCATTTTTTAGTTATCGATGTTGAAAAATTGGACTAAAGGCGCCTGTCACGCGGCAGCCCGTTGTGTACGTTCAGTGGCAGTCAACGTACGACAAATTCATCCTGTAGAAGTGTAGAAGGCACACTTACTTTGTCACAGAAACGATGACCTACGATACTATGCGATACGACGCTACGTTGTGCACACGTCACGTGGACGGTATCAAACCTGCCTACTCGAAAGAATTCACAAGAGCATATCAAAACCCGCCCTACGGGATTCTCAAGTAGAGAGGGTAAATGCAACTTCTAATACGCGAGTTTCTCCTAAAAAATCACCCACGCGCCCTTACACACGACCCGGGATTACTTTCTGCGCAAATGTCCACATGTAAACGCACTGTGATTATTTTATTTACAAGAGTGCACGTGAATCATGCGCACTATGAGTGTCTCGTCCACGAGTGTCCACAAAGAAATATTCAAAAACATGCACAATATTCTGCACCTGAAAACACACACGCAAGGCGATTGTCCCGTCCGCGACTATTAGTTCCACATTTTGTGAGTCAAGTACGAACGAGACTGTTATAAAATTTTCAAGTAAACCTAAATTAAAAAGTATAAACTACAGACTGCAGACAAATGAAATTTACGCATCTGAGGCCGTTGACGTCGAACGGTAACACGAGACCAGCTGCAGACTCTGCGTTCTCGATCGAAATAGTTCCACAAAACAAATATCGAACAGTTCAAATTACTGACCATACACATAATACATTGGCGCCGCTCAACGGCGAACCATCACGACGGAGGAAACCATCGTCGATTTTGACATCGCAGTTAAGAAATCGTTATGCTTATAATTCTTGAGTCATCGTTTCTGTTACATAGTTTTTATATATATCCTACATTCTTCGCAATTTGTCAGTAGACATTAGGCAAATTGTTGTAAGCGTAGAAAGTAGCACGAGGACGGTGTCATCATTGTGACAGCGTCTTGTTGAGAAGATCTATCGATCTCAGTGATGTCACTGGTATTTTTTTTCTTTTTTATTTACTTTTTGAGTAGGTCTTCAGAATGAGTTCTTTTCAGCCTTCGCCTGATGTGTTCATTGTATATGTTCTTGGCTAGCGAATTACTGTGTGTTTCCATCCTTCTTTTGTAATTCCTAGTTGTTTTACTTATTTCGCCTTGCACCGTAAGGACGTTTGAGTCCTTTCTTATGTCTTCGTTACGGACGTACCACGGAGCGTTGACGATTGAATATAGGATCATTGACTGTTGGGCCTCAAGTTTGACTATATGGCTTTTCGCAGCTATACCCCATAGCGGTATTCCATATGTCCAGATGGGTTTTATTATTGTTTTATAAATGTGTAGTTTGTTTTCTGTACTTAGTTTGGATTTTTTGCCGGTTAACCATGACATTTGTTTATTTTTTAGTCGAATTTGTTCAATTTTTGCAGTAATATGTCTTTTCCATGTTAATTTAGAGTCCAGATGTAGCCCTAGATATCTATCTGTCTTCGTTTGTGGAACTTCAGTATTGTTTAATGTTACTTTTGGCATTTCATTTTTCCTTAAAGTAAACGTAGTGTGTTTGCACTTGGTGGAGTTAACTTGTATTTTCTTTTTGTATAGCCATTCTTGAAAAGCGTTGATTTGCTTTTTAGTATGTTAATTGATTGCTGCGGTTCTTTGTGAGTGGTAAACATTACTGTATCATCTCCAAATGTTAAGATTACGCTATTGTCGTTTATTGGTATATCTGCCGTGTAGAGGGTGTATAGAATTGGTCCGAGAACGCTTCCCTGTGGTACTCCAGCTCTGATTCGTTTAATGCCTGAGTGAGTATCCTTGATTTTTACGTAGAATGTTCGATTGCTAAGGTAGGATTTTAGGAGTTTGTAATATGAAGGTGGGAAGTATGTTTTGAGTGTTGCAGCAATCCGTGGTCCCAGACTTTATCGAATGCTTTTTCTATGTCTATGAAGACGGCTGTATAATACTCTTTGTTTTCTAGTACTGAAATGATTGTGTTGGTTAATCTATGGACTTGTTCTATGGTGGCGTGCTTGTTTCGAAATCCAAATTGATGGTCAGAAATCAGTTTATTATCGCATATGATATGTTTCATTCTATTGTATATTATTTTCTCGAGTAATTTAGATAGTAGTGGTAAGAGCGAAATCGGTCTGTAAGAGTTTGTGTCATGCGGATCTTTGTTTGGTTTAGGAAGCACTATAATTTCTGCGTGTTTCCAAGTGCTTGGGAAATACTGAATGCGTAAAATTGAATTAAATATAATTGTAATCATTCTGATCGATTTAGGTGGCAATTCTTTTAATATTTTACCATTTATCAGATCATATCCTGGTGATTTTCTTATTTTTATTTGCGATATTAGTTTTATCACTTCATTTGCTGTCGTGGTTTTAATATTTACATGTGGTTGCGTTGTACTTTTCGGTGTCATCTTCGTTAATGTTTATGTTTGTTGGAGTTCCAAGGTTATTTGTTGTGAAAATATTTTTTAAGTGATCTGCGAAGGTTTCTACTTGTTCTTCTGTGCTTTTTGCCCATGAGCTGTCGGGTTTTCGTATGGCAGGCACTGGTATTACTGGTCTTTTGAATCTTTTGGCTGTTTTCTAAAGAGAGTATTTTGTATCTTCATGCGGTGAAAGTGATTCTAAATATCTTCTAAATTCTGCGTTATTATGATCTTGTATGGTTTGTTTTACTTCTTTAGTTAATCGATTTAATTCCCTTTTATTACTTCTTCGTTTGTTCTTTTGCCACCTAGCCTTGACTTACGTTTCTTGTTTTATCTTCTGCAGGATATTATTTGGATGTTTCAGGGTCTTTCTGGATAGATAATTTTGTGTGGTTCATGCCGAAGTGGCTTCTTGTATAGTATCAGTTATGTTATTAACTGCTTCTTCGATTTGAAGTGGAATCTTTAACGGTATGTTGCAGTTTAGTTTGTGTTCAATAATTTCTTTGAATAGTGTCCAGTTTGTGTTTTCATTACACACAGTTGATGAATTTTTATAAAGAATTGGTTTGTTCTGGTACGTGATTATTACAGGTGAATGATCTGAACTAGTTACATAGTTAAGTGAGCGTTCTGCATGGAGAACTTATTCTGCGCTGACAGCCGCGAGTGTCAGGCGTTTTTAGCCCAATTTTTAAACATCAATAACTAAAAAATGAAGTCTCCAACGCAATATCGTTAATCTTGATTTTTGACATATTTTGGCTCGTAGAATCAGCCCCTAAAATATTTGACACCTATTGTCAAACACCTTGTATGTTGCAGAACATGCCCGTAACAGGAATGACTGCGTCATTGGCCAAAAATTTTTCCTTGTCATGCAATGCATCCGTTGGAAAGGGCCCCACAAGTGGACTCCCCCAATGCCTACGACAGGCGACATTCTCCAGACACCCTGACCGCTGCATTTTCTTACAGTGTATACTACTTGTAAAATCTTGTGTTTTGTTTTCTTAGATTACACTTTTGTAAAAAGTTAAGAAATTTGATAACATCCAAATAAAATGAGTATTACTCGATTTTGATGTATTTTATGTAGGGAATGAAAAGTAACGCAATAAAAAAAAAATCAAAATTTATAACTGTAACAAATTAGGAACGTTGTAAACAGTATATGTACATACATTTTAAAACAAATGAATTTCATTTTCTTTAAATATAAAATGTTTTATGATGCTTACCGAATTCGTCTCAATGTCAGCAAAAAGGTGGGCATATAAAAATGATAGGTTTGTGTATAAAAAACTGAAAATATCTTTGACAACTTTGAAAAAGAACGCCTAAGAAAAAATGTAATACTTACATAGTCGGTCCAGTAACAATAGAATAATTTAAAGTGGGCACATCGGGCGGTTCAACCTGTATGCATTAATTTCTAATTGAGTATAAAATAAAATAAAGTTTACTGAACATATCTTTATACGTATATACGTAACAAGCTTTCGCACATAGAAATTTCTATCGTCTGTGTCACATTCGCGTAACATGCGTAAGGGAATTAAAGTAACTCGAAAATTCAATGAAGAATCATTGCTCAAAATAAAAATGCCTACGATTTCTGATTTTAATTCCTACCGCAAATAGCGCTGCCATGTAAAGCCAGTCCCAATCGATACAGTAGGCTGTGACACGAAAATGGTAATTTGGCTCTGGAACCCGAAATCCGCGTGACACACAAAAGCATTGGATGAGGAGCCTGTTCTATACCTCGCCTATGGTATTATGTATAATGTTTATTTCCTACATTTGCTACCTAACTAACTTCTGTCCTATAGCCCGATGTAATTCCTAAAGTCACCGTTCTAAATCGTAGAGTGCGCTGAAAAAACACTGGTTTTGGGCCATGTCGGTAATTCAGAATGTGTGACACGAAGCCACCGACGAGATATATGAATAGACCAATCACCACAGACGAGATATATGAATAGACCAATCATGCAATGTATTTTTTCGGCCCGAATTCCTGGGGCACTAGTGCCCATTACCATTTCCGTGTCACTCACAACGTTACCAACAGAATGCAGAAACAGATTGTTGCGCTTAGTGTGGTAAAAATTATAAATTCCTTGGCAGGTCACACGAACGACACACACTTTAAAATAATATAACTGTGAAATCCCTGACAATCTATTCATGCATATGTGTGCTTTTTTATGCGTGCGATGGCGAAATAAGCTATTATATCGCATGAAGAGTTTTAAGCTGCTGATATTTATGCAAAATCATATTTTTATAAAATTCTTCGTTTTTACATTTCGTACATTTCTGAATACTCAACATACTGTGCACGTTTTTGTATGTTTGTACGTATCATAAACACATAAACAATTTCTAAGAAAATATTTGTAGGTACGTGCTAGGCTATACTTCTAATATATTTGTACATACTTGCGTTTCTTTTAAATTTTAACCTTTTCAGGGTTTTCCAAATTGACTTTTATTTTACTTTTCATTTTACTTTTACTTTTTATATTTTCTTAAACAGATCATAATAGTTGAATCTCATAGTCAGACGTAACTACTAAACTTTAAAAAGGTTAAAGTTGAGACTGCATGTATGTATGTATACATACATATCTTTATGTAAATAGAATTGCATATGAATACGTATATTTATTTTGAATACATGCAAGGTTAGAATTTTTGCATGGGGTTGTGGGATAATATAAGGATGCTGTTGGGTGTTTGCTCTTTAGTAAATCAATGTTCTTATTTATACAATTAGCGTATGGATTATAACTGTAGAAACATTGAGTATATTCCGGGATTGTTAAGTCCTTCTTTCATGCCTTCACGTGACCAATCTTGTTAACATTACCCCATATATTGGTGTACTATTTACCGCACAGTCAAGAGCGTTGTTAGGGTAGCTGGTGTATGTCTGACTGAGGAGTCGTTACAAACTTTTTTGACGCAGGTTCGATCCCCGCCCAGACATATATTTTTTTATTTTTTTATGTTACAAAAAAATAATGTATATTCCTAACCGTAATTAAGAGGATATATGACTAGAGAAATGATTCAACGAAGAGTGCTTCAAAATTATTTTTGTGAATATTTTAGTATGAAGTATGCTTAACATATATTTAAAATGTTTTTATATAAATACTATTTTCATTTTATGTAGTTAGAAATGCAAAAAAACATAATTGATGTATTAAAAAAAAATAATTAATGTACTAAAAAGAAATAAGTCCGGGCGGGAATCGAACCTGTGTCAAAAAGTTCGTCACCACTTTCACTGGCGGACACACATCCGCTGCACTAAACGCACTTTTGAAATTGTATTATATAGTTTAGAAAACAACGCACGCGGCACAGTTTCAATGGATCGAGTCAATTTTATTTCTTTAACAATAAGTTATATACTGTTTTTCTGAAGATAGCAATGTTTAATATCGCATAATATACCCACAGAATAAATAAAGTATAAAAATTCAAAGAAAAAGGTACTTTTTCGTGCAAAATACCTGGAAAAAATCAGTTTTTAATTTTTTTAACTACGGCGCACCTTACCGAAAAATCTGAAAAAATTTGAGGATCATAGCTATGATAAGATGTCCTTACCAAAAAAATATAAATGTGCCGTCTTTGAAACTTCAATAAGAAATCAGCATTTTTTGCATTTTTTTAATGTTTTTAATTTTTTACAACTAGAATCTGCAACGAAAAAATCGGAAAAAATTCCCTAATATATGTCACCATATCCGGAATATGCTACATTTTTTTCAGAATTTTCGCATGCGACTAAATAGGGAAAATAGTGCAAAACCGGATATTCCGAATTTTCCCTGTTACTACCTCCCGGTCGAGATAGAGGCTTGAAAATTTGTGTAAAATGGTTTCTTTTGGTAAACTGGTCCATCGCAAATCAAATTTAGTTTAAGGGCAAATTTGATCCCCTTATCCGGTTATACCCTTTCTGGCTGCACTCAATTTAATACATAATCAATTTTTGTCCGCCGTGAGCCTGTGAGGCGTCGCCGCAGGTTTGCTCGCTCGTCTGTTTCTTTACATTTGTGCGTCTGTATTCAATATTCACACATGCATACTAATGAAGCACCCGAGATAACTCGCGCGACACAAATCGTCGCTGCATCGAGTTGACAATTGCCTATCAAACGTCCCTACTCTCTGCAGGACACACGCATTTACACATGATTGCTGCTTGGCTCTTACTAACATTTGTTTAATGAATAGTTTATCAAGTAGCCGTCGTTCATGAGTAGAGGACGCTAAAATCAGTGTCGAAATTCTAAGTCGGTATGGCAGTCACGTTGGGCCACGAAAGTCCATAAGGTGATTGGTCTATTCATATATCTCGTCGGTGATCATAGCACCCCTGAATCGTGTGATGCAAAAATACATTGGATGCAATAGAATCGATAATGTGATAAAAAGTATCACATTCATTTCATTTTCCTGGAAAAACCGAATGACAAATTCTCAAATAATTAAACTATCGAATACATTGTCAGTAAAATAATATAAATTACAATACTCAAAAAGATTAAAATTTTAGTTGCATTGTTGCTTGTAAGAATGATTATTTCGATAACGCATAGCCTTACTTAAAACTAATCAAATTGATCTAAAATTTAAATTCCATCAAATAATCCAAAAGTTTTAATATTCCATTCTTGGTTGCGACATATATTTGCCCTTATTCAACGAGACTCTTCCGGTATTTATTCATCTTCTTTGATGTCTCGACCACTCCGGTTCAACAACATTACTACTTATAAGGATTCTGAGAAGCCAACAAAAGTTTCTCTAGCGCCAGTGCAACTATAGTCGCTACTGAATAGTGTCGTTCTATCGTTTCTGCTTCGCGTCACTTTTTTTGTCTATGGAAATACCGAATTACGCCAGCATCATCTTGAATAATGGCCCCATTAAGAGGTAATATTTGTTTCATATCTTAAATTACTTTTTCTCTCTCGCTTTCTCTGTTAACAATCCAGTTTAACATATAATTTAGTCAAACTACTTTCATTTCATAGCCACAATATTAATAATATACATCTTATGTGAAATTAGTAAGAATTGGAATTATGGCTTTGAATGTTCCACCCTCGACGACGTATAGAATAGACCTATCATCTTATGAAATTTCGTGTCACATGGTCTGAAATACCAACTTTTCGAAAAACCACTGGTTTTTTTGCACCCTGTGCGATTAGGAACAGTAATTTTGGGATTTAAATACAATCCAACCATCAAAGACGATAACGTCAGTAACTTCGTACTCGGCTCCTACATATAATAAAATATATGCTAAACACTGAAATACGTCTTGTTACTTCGTGAACCTTAAGAAAGAAGAAGTTGGGGAACTCTTTGACATTCATCGATCTAATAATTTATCTTTTAAACATTATTGAACATGTAATCGGTTAATTTGTAGTAATATTTTTCCTCTTTTTAACTTAAGCACGTGTAGTGTAAGAAAAATGATAATGAAAGAGGTTAATAGTTAAATACACATATAACTACTTGTTGACTGCATAAACGGTAAGGTGAAAACGATAGAGATCCAATGGCACTGTATTCATTATTCCTAGATATAAGAAAGCAGTTATCTTACTTTTTACAGCACAAGTGAAAAAAAGTTTTTGTTTACCGGAAGTCACAAGTTTGATAAAATGGGAGAAGTGGGAGCGATTGACAGGATGTGTAAGATAAAAGTGAAACAAAATATGTAATTAATGCCAAATTTCAATACATGAAATCAGTATAAATTCTTTAGCAACGCTCGCTACTTTTTTGAGGCTTTTCCTTGCGAAATGTATGGCAAGCTCTTCGTCATATGGTCCACGTCGCTTAGGCCCTGCATCTCGTGTATCCCGATTCTCAGCTTCTCTGACAAAAACGAAAATTGGCACGAAGTCCTTTACGCGATAATCATTCTGACCGAGACAACAAAGTATGATACTTTGTCTCGCTTCGTTTTCTGTACGCCTGATTGTCACATGTTTGATCCGCGTATGAGCTATGCCCAAATGTGTATATTGAAGCTGATTCCGCTGTTTTGCTACAGATTCTCTAAAACCAGTACTCACTAGGTAAAATAAACATGCATGTCATGCTAAGATGAATTTTTAAATTGTGTGCTTCATCTTTATTGATTTATGGCGCACTGGTGAGTTTTTTTAAAAAGAAAGGAAAATCAAACACGACTACATTTGGGCGAGTATGAGATAGCAGTGAAAGAAATTGACTATTTCTTATATGAATTATAACATTTTTATATATTTATTGAAAGTTGCCACACAAAACATAAAAATACAATTCAATATTGTTTTTAACCCTTAAGTGGTGCCGTGGGGTATCATGGACCCTGTTAACATTTCGACATCCGTTACGAAAAGTAGCATGTTTCATTCGCCTTAGGAAGACTAGCACTTTGAACTTTTTGACCACGAAAAGCAGCACGTTTCGGTTTTGGTCTCGACATGTAGCATGTTTTGATTTATAGAAACGAAGAATAGCATGTTGTGTTTTTCGCTACGAAAACTAGTACGTTTCAGCAGTCCGTCGCGAAGAGCAGCAGGGTTTGCTTGCTTAAAATAAACAATTATTAATGTGAATAGAACATAATCCAATGTAAACACACATAAATTAATTAATTAATTAACAATATTAGTATAAAATTGAATATATTCTTTTTTTTATGAAAGTTGAATTTTACTATCGTATTGACAATAGATATTTTGTAACTTATATTCCATGATATCCTCTTTTGAAACGTACCGATTCAAAATTTTCATTTTCGTACTATTTCCTTTATAGACATGTTTAACGGTAATTAAATAGCCATCTGGTCGTACACTTATCTCCCGAACTGAAGCGATTTTAACAAAAGACCAGTTAAATTTTTTTGATAAATCTTGAAAATTAAATAAATCTGTCTGTAACTTTTCTTTAACAATGTATAGATTGTTAACTTTACATTCTCTCATGAATCTAGACCATTCATCTTGTGTATATACTGATTTATTTTTACAATACTATTCAATACGAGCATGCATGGGATCACTATCATTCTGCGTATGCCCAACCTCTAACAATCTAAACAAATTGAATATTGAAATAATGAAAAATGTACATGCATGTAGTACATGCTACTTTTTAATTATAGGAAGTGCAACAAATGAAATGTGCTACTCTTCGCCGTGGTGTCTGAAGTATGCTACTGCTCATAGCGAGAAGTGAATCGTGCTCGTTGTCGCGGCAAATATGAAACATACTAGTTATCGGTGGAAATGATGAAACGTGCTTCTTTTCGTTATTAACTGAAATGTGCTAGTCTTCCTAAGGCGAATGAAACATGCTACTTTTCTTAATGCACGTCGACTTGTAAATCGAAAACAAAAGGGTTATGCACGTCGCACCGTCCTCCCCACTATAAGTACCTTCTTGTAGTCCGGAAATGAACGTGCTAGCAGGCGGACGTGCGATTTTTGTAAGTGTAACTTATATTTTCAAGACTCGGGTGGGTGCAGTAGACCCACGGCGCCTCTTGCGTAACTCTTTTTTTATTTACTAGAGTTTTCGCTTCTCGAGTATTTTACAAAACCATGTACAAAAACAGTTGTCAGGCACTCCGTTCCAAAAGTTGCTGCGCGGCATGCAGCATAGCGGGCTGTTCCATTTATCTAAAACAAAAAATCCAGAAAGGCTTTTTTCATTAGAAAATTGCGAAGGTAATGAACCTAGAATCGGAGCTAAAACTGCAGAATTCACAAAGTCGCGGTAGTTTGAAGAGAAAGTATCGTCATTTCATTATACAATTAATAAAATTAAATAAAACGATTTCGTTATTTTTGGAGGTTCAATACCTGAAGAAGTATAGTTTTTAGTTGTGTTGCACGCCAATTTGAAGAAAGAGGTTTCGAAAAAAATACGTTTAAAGTCGTGTGTTCTCCAGTACACCTGCGCAAAGCGCTACGTTCCAACGGGCTGTAATTCCGTTAATTTTTCGAATTCCGATCTAAAACTTTGGGAACATATTTTCGAGATACAAAAAAAAAACTCGATGTTTTCGACGTGTCGATTAGAGTCCCCCCCTTAATTCCGTGCCATTCTGATGACGATCTCGTTCAAGAGGGCACCGTTCAAAGAATAAACGGTTATTGTTATGGAAAGAATAAATTCAAGTGGGCTAAAGTTGAACCAACAAGACATGTAGGTACGCACACCCAGTCGTAATATTATAAAAATTTTATCCTCTAGAGGCAATGCCAGGCGCGAAAAGCCGTTTAGTCCGTTAGAAGCTTTTCGATCCATTTTTGATAAAAATATTGTGTAAATAATAGTGAAATGGACAAATAAAACATTGAGAAAATAAGCCTCAAATATTCAAATGTCAATAGAACTGAACTTTGAGAATGTACTCCAGAAGAGATGAAATGTTTCCTTTGACTACTAGATTTACTAGTTTACTCCGCATGTGTCAAGTCAAATCACAAAAGTATATTGTCACTCTTTTCTATTGACGATACACGCAGAGAGATTTTTAGACTATGTCTCTCAACCAAAAATATATTTTCAATTTTCGGGGGGACATAATTTTGCGTGATTAGTTTTTCCGTAGGTGAACGCGTAGAGGATACATGAAGGTCACCCGTGTTTTTTTAAATATAATAATATATTTTTTAATATACTATTCGATCCAGCTGGGCATTCCCTATAAAATAGTATTAACCTCTTTATACCGAAAAACCATTAATTTAGGAGATATTTATAATAAATTATCAGAAGGAATTATATCAGAAACCATTAGTAAATGTAAATATCTCCTAAACTAATGATTTTTCGGTATAAATAGTTTAATACCTTTTTGTAGGGAATGCCCAGCTGGATCGAATAATGTCATTCTTAAAAACTGATTTACTCTTTTTTATGTTCCTTCTTTTAGACATTGAAATAATAAATATTAAACAATCTGAAGATACAGGCAATGTTTTAAAGAAATTAGACATTGTGTTTTTTTGTGAATTCTCTAAAATTACGAAAATCCTTATTCCGTGCTTCTAATGCTTCTTTGGAAAACATACCAATTGGTAATACAGCTACTTTTATTATTTCCACACCATGTATCAGAATCCTGTGCACACTTTATGCCATATAGTACCAGGAATAATATTCAACATATATCTTAAAAGATACAAGTGAATATTCCTTATATGTATACATTTGGATCAATACTTCTACAACTTATCAATTCTTCATGAATTCCTGTTAGGGAAGATTCTGTTTTGTAATTTCTAAAAAATTTTCTAGCGGTGGTCCCGTCATTTGTTGTACCGAAACCACTTTTTGGTGTATCTACTAATAAATTCAGTTTTATTTTAAGATTTGTTTGGACTTGTTTCTTTCCTTCTTCGTATTTCTTTTTTCCTTCAAGCTTTCTGATTTGCCATTTTTTTATGTCGAGTCAATAAACGATGTGTAGAAAAACGTAAATATTTTAGTATACCCGCAAGAAGATGCATCTAGAAGTAATAGTTGTAATTCAAATAATTAGAGATAAGGTACAAATTAAAACAAAAATGAAGTCCGGCACATGCGGGCTTCAATAGTTATTAACATTAAAATATTATTTCTTCAAAACATTTCTAACTGGGCCTATTTTCAACATATTAAATGAAAAAAATGTACCTTTGGGAACCTTATCAGCTATAGTAATAGTAGAGTACTTCAATATAATAAAAAGTATGTTAGCGTCGCCGAATTTTAAGAAGGGTCGAAGGTAGTTAGCCCGACGCTATTCTGCCTTTGCCTTATTTATGACTGGCTTCAGGACTGCTTGTGTCCGTATGTTGAGAGTATGGCTTGATGGGTGGGCACCAGACGTTAGCCATTGACTCGAAGTCGTATGGCTATCGGGTGTCATAGTCTGTTTGTTTGAAAGAGGCATGAGAGAGAGTTTTAAGGGTGGCAGGCGACCCGACGTCGTACTGCTGATTTTCCAAGAAAAGAGACACTGTTCCTAAAGGATCTGGCCACGGAGTGGGGAAGGCGAGTATGCCTTCTGGTAAGAGGACTGTTTTGGACCACTCAGCACTTACCCCAGAACCGTCAAGGGATGTGTTTCTTAATTTTATCCTGACACCCTGGACTGATTTCTAACATGTATATTACAACTCATGTACACTTTGCGGTGTGTACGTAACAATCAATATAAAATTATTAATCTATTGGTAAAGGAGAGAGCTGTTTGACGCACCATTTGTACTCTCCACGCGTAGTTTTAACGGTGACTGCCCGAATAGTACCATCATGTCCAGGATGTACGGAAATCAGTCTTCCAAGGGGCCAGAACACGGGGGGTGTATTGTCCTCCTTGATGACCATTACGGTTCCTCGGATGTTGTGGGTCCTTCCAGTGTGCCATCTTCTACCAGTAGCTAATTTCTGCGATCATTTTTTGAGCCATTTGCTCCAAAAATAAATTTTCGTCCTTTGGACATGCTCTGAGGGTGCCAATCTTCGTCACGAATTTGCGTATAATCTTAGTTAGGACCACTATTTAAAGCTTCGTCAAATGTGAAGTGACCAAAGGTAAATGTGGTTAAGTCGTTCGGATTGGGTATTACGCGAATCAAAGGGCGGGAGTTTAGAAATACCTCTACCTGGTTTACAAAACTTAATAGTGCCTCATGTGAAACTGTAGCGGTGGAGCTGCGCAGGGATTTCAGAAAAGAAAGGAAGGAGGAAAGAGGATAGAGCGTTTCGTCCGGGGCCTGCTAGTGGACTCGTCAGTAAGGCTACCTAGCAGGCCCGTTGCCTTAGACGCGGGATAGTGAGGGTCAGGTCGTAGGTGTATATATACAGAGCGCAGGATGGTCGTGGACTTGCGGGAAAGTCTGTGCGCTGCTGATCCCTCTGCTGGCGAAGTCGGGAAGTGCCGCTACACCTTCAAAGGATTGTTAAAAGCGTTCACATTTATCACGGCACTCTACAACTGGAATAGCAAACTTTGTCGCTCCAAATCATTGGAAAAATCGTAGGGAAAGGGGTTAAATGTTAAAAATGCAAAGCATAGGCATTATGCAATTTATGTATAATAAAAAAACATTTTTAAGATCTACTAATGAGAAAACAAATTTCTATCAAAATTACGCATCTTTATCTACATTCTATTAACATGTTCATTTGCATGAACATCCGCACTCTAAAGATCACTAGCAACAACTACTACTTTACCCTCTAATTTCTAGTCGGGAAATATATTCTGTAAACTACTCGCAATCATATTACTTGTATGGTTTCGGACAATTTTTTGTGTTTGTAACGTATATGTTTTTAATTTGAAGTGATCATTGATAAAATAGCACGTGACTGTTAAGAAGTTATCCGTATTTATGTTCGTCCACAGGACTGTCGTAATGCATATTTTCTGCATACTGGTTAGTTCATGTTGCACATTTTTCTTGACGTCTTTAGATCTATTACTTAACCATTTTTTCAATAATTTCCTACTTGGCAGATGGTAGTCCGGATCAAGAAATTTTATCAGTGCAATAAATGCTGAATCTTCCACTATGGATGGTGGTTAAGGATCAAATCGATTAAACAGTAATTAAATCGATTATCAAGCAATCGATTGTCTACTTTCTCGCATTATTCTCTGAAAGAGGTACTATTATGAGAACAGATTATGAAGCTTTTTTATACATAATTCAATTGTGTACTAATAATTGAAGTTATAGAAAGCTAAAATACGATCACAAGGGTACGAGTTTTCTGCAAGAGTACTGCATTTTCACCATCCTTTGGAATGTCGTACATTTTCGTACGCTTGATGAGATTTGTTGTGCACTTATCATAATTGAGTTATTTCTGACATGTTTTGCACGTCACATAAGAATTGTCTGGTTCACAATAATATTGCCAAACCCAAGACCGTTTAGGCATATTTGCTGTAGCTAATGCATCACTGAGACGTTAGAACAGTGGGATACCGACTTTTAATAAGACTTACAATATTAGGGAACCGGCACCCTGACGACCCGGCACTAAGCGGTACACTTGGGCACCATCTCCACGCGGTACGGCGCTGCTGCGCGGAATTGGTGGCGCACGAACTAAAATGCCTGAGCGTACCGTTGCAGAGCTAGCATTCTGTCTGTACGCATCGTAGCGTTTGCAACGCGAAACTTAGCTCCTCGAATTCATTATTATAATAGTCAAATACAAAGGTGGGGAGTGCCCTAGTGGGCGTATCCCCCACCGTTCGACGCGCCTCCACGATTTAAGTTACTCCCACTCCTTACGAACGGGTATAAAAGTTGGCGAACCGCGCCGCTCATCATCCTTTCTGCGCCGAGCATAGCCAGATAAAGACTGAAACTAGTAACCGTACGCAATAAAATCTGAAAAATCCTAAAAGGAACTTAGTCGCGCGAACAATTTACATTAAGAAATTCATAAAAGGACTTACCACTTGTATTAACTCCTTGCCGTACTTTGACGAGTCTGACTCGTGATAACAATTTCGGACCAAACATGAATGTGACGAATGAGACTCGCGGTATCAAGATGTTACTTTTTCCTGTTCTGCGAGCATCTTCCCCGACCATTTCGGCTCGTATTGCGAGCGTTCTCGCGTATCACTTTGGCTCGTTTAGCGAGCGTCGTCCCCTACCGGTTGGGCCCGGATTTCATTGAGGTAATTGGTACGGCAAGGAGTTAACTCCAATAAAAGGACTTAAAAGGAGAGGTTTCTAGGAGTCCCCCTCCGATTGCTATAGTTTTCGGATATATTTTAGAGGACTGAAAAATAATAAATACGTGTTTTTTTATTTTGGCCCGTTTGTATATTTAGGGGATGAAACCATCCCTCAAAGTTCATAAGAAGAGATTCACAAGTTATAACACTGTGTTGAATAAAACTTGATATACATTTAATTTGTGTCAAACCTTGCTGTACGGAAGATGTTATTGTCGTCAGATACCCTTACCAGGGAGTAAACTGCTCCTAATCGTTTAAATACCCATTTAAGAGACTTCAAACGTGTACAATAATTCATAAATTTCTTAAGAAACCTTAGACAGAAATTATTTTATGGTAACAGACTAGTGGTTTTCTGACCTCTCATCACTACTGAGCGGTAAATCACCCCTAATTAGTCACCTACGTCTGGCTTATAATAAGTAATTTAAAAGACGCGTAAACGTTGAACGAATGCAAAGTACATTTTCACGTGTGCACATCGGTAATTCAAACAGTACGTGTACTCTATTATTTATTATGATTTTGGGATCGTTATAATATTTTTCCAGAATGTTCTAAGCGGTCATGTAATTTACTCCCGTTATCTCTAATGATACTACCTGCTCGGCTGCCTTCTCGACTAAACACGATTTTAAGTAGCCCAGCTTTTTCGCGTCCCTAAATTCAGGATTTTCGTGTACGTGTCAGTCCACGCCAGAACGATCACTGTTTGACGTCGATGTCAGAGATTTTGTTAAAAATGGAATATGATGTAATGTATGTGAAATTGGGGGGGGGGGGGGGTGTCATCATTTTGCTGGATTCGAATTTGTTTAATAAATACGGACCTTTGAATTTTGCAATTTTTGCATGTTCTCACGAAAACCGGCTGTACTTACTAATTTTTATCTCGGGAACTATTCATCCGATTGAGTTCGTTTTTTTTTATTTTAATCGAGTAGGTTTGGCTTATTACAATATGTATAGGGGTCAATGACCGGTGCAGGCCGATCATATGGCTAAGGCCACGAAAAACCGCGAGAAGCGAGGGCAACAAACTCGGAAGGCCGAATTTGTTGACAACAGACAAGTGACGAGCGTGACTGTGCGAATGCGAGCAATGGGTGCGAGAGACAAAGAGCGTGGTAGACTGAGAAAGAAAGAGAGAGAGTGAGAGAGTGGAGCGTATGTACATAAGGTGCGAGAAAAGATGGAGCGGCACCTTTTTGTGAGCAACCGACTGAGTAAGCGTAATCGGCGTCAAAAGCGATTTTTTCTAAATATATTCCATTTTCGAAGATCCGGTATTTTTAAATAACCTGTTTCACTCCTATCCCACATATGGTCATATTTTTTTTTAAATTTCAAAACTACTGGCCTCCAAGAAGAAATTTACAAAATAAGAATTTGTTTATAATTCTTAATCTTACAAAATTAATTTTTTAATTCAAACAAATATTATTATAACGAGCCAAACCTTCCCGATTAAAATAAAAAAAAACGAACTCAACCGGACGAATAGTTTCCAAGATAAAAATTCATAAGTACAGCCGGTTGTCGTGAAAATAGCAAAAATTGCAAAAATCAAGGTCCGTATTTTTTGAACAAATTCGAAACCAGCAAGATGATGACCCCCCCCCCCCCCCCCCAATTTCACATATATTACATCATATTTCATTTTGAACAAAATCCCTGACATCGACGTCAAAAAGTAATCGATTTGGCGTGGAATGATCCGCACTTGTTACATACGCCTATGATTTACGATGCCTTCCTTGCTCGCTTGCTCCGGCAGGAAATGAATCAGCTGAATCGCGCATACCGCGGAGTAGCGCTTCCCGAAAGCCATCGCCCTCGCTTCACATGACACTTGCGACACGTGCTTTGCCTGCGATTCAGCGGATTCCCCCTGTAATGTACTGCGCCAAAAGTGCAAATGCCTGCTTTATCGACATGTCTTTTGCGAAGAACGCCTCAGCGAAAAAACAAGCGACATTCGTAAAGACGCGTAGACCCAGTCACATGTTTCCATTTTGTTCTGTCCTTTTCTGGCGTTTATCAGTATTAAACTTCGCATGTTACGTGTAAGTGTTGAGTATTACGTATGTTTGCATCTCGCAATATACCACACTGGCGATTAGGATAAACGGATGTGTAGTAATAGTGAGGTAAACTAGTTAAGCAGAAACACACGTGAGTATTTACATCGGCACGTGTTGAGTACTCGATACGCAGTGAATAAATGCAGTGATTTCTCCAGTTTTCGATTTACATTTACATTCAAATAGACTAATAACAGTACGTGATTATATCATTTGTATACGGTGAACCATGTAAATGGAAAGAAAAAGTGGAAAACTGCCAGTAGGCTGGGTTTATAATTTACGTAACGAAGAGGTTACAGAACACGTACGTATACGAAATATTGATTTTCATGAAAACGATAAATTTGATTATTTACGCAAATTATTGGTAAATGTTGTGAAAGTAGGCGAAAGTGTCGAGCATGATATAAAGCCAAGTGAACGTGAAAACATAGAACACGCGAAAAAAGGAATAAACACTGAAAGCAAGAACGTACGGAACAAACAAACGACAAGTCGAAGAGCATACGAAGAAAGCAGCGAAGAAGAGTCTAACATGGCTTCTGATACACCAAAATTCGAGTTTTGCCTGGAGAATAATGATTGGGAAACGTTCATACACCGTTTGGAAATTTATTTCGCGGCCAAAGATACAAGAGATGACAAGAAAGCTGCAACAATGTTAATGAAATTCGATGAAGATGCTTTTAAGTTATTACGCCACTTACGTGCTCCGAATAAACCGTTGGAAAAAAGTTACAATGAATTAAACCAACTCATGAATGACCATTTGAATCCTGCGCCTTCCGAAGTCACGGAAAGATGTAAGTTTAATCAACCCAAACAAGAGCAATAAGAAGCGATTGCAGATTTTGTGGTGATGTTAAAAGGACTTGTTTTACATTGTAAATTTAGTGACGTAAATAGTGCATTAAGGGACCAGTTTGTCTGTGGAATCAAAGATCGCGATACTAGAGTTGAACTTTTCAAAAAAACCGCATTGACTTTTGATGATGCTTTCAAAGAAGCGACTGCAAGAGAGAGTGCGCTTAAAAATGCAAGCGGCTCTTAAAAAACCCTGAAAAAAAATTCAACTCAGCAGGAGGTTTATGCTTTAGAAGCATCATACCAAGAAAATTCATACCAAACTAGTTATCGAACGCAGCAGCGAACATTTCGGTCAGGCAACACGGACGTACGTAACGGTGTCCGACCAAGCCAACACGTTTCAGAACTGAAGATCGACGAAAACACCAACATTTGTTACTGTTGCGGTAAGCCGAATCATCGAGCTTTAGAATGTCGGCACCGTTTTAGATATTGTAATTTCTGCAAGAAGAGACAGGACAGCAGGAGCCGATGTGCAGGGTTAAGGAACCAACAATGTCAGCCGTGAAATTTTTGGAAACATCAAGCGAGCAAACGAAGCCGACGCAACAAGATGATGACGTAAGCGGGCTACACGAAAGCCATGATTTTTTTCCGTTAAAAATATATGGTATAACCGATCAAATCAACTATAATTGTATGCAGGGAAGTGAGTCTGTAAATAATGTAAGTGGAATCAATGCGGAACCGATGTTTTTAGTAGTAACTATTAGGCCCGCTGCACACGATCGATTTCTGTCGTTGCGACCCCGCAGCGGTGACGCTGTGCGATTCGGCAGGTTTATATTTTTAATTGTGCAATGCACACGAGCTAGGCATGGATAAACATATGCCAAATTTTCCATACGAATTTTGACGAAGAGTCCGAGACCGAGAAGAATGCAATTAGTAAGCTTTTTTCTTTTTACCGATTATATGTCGCAAACAAATGCAAAAGTTGACTATCACTTTAATATTTATCAGCATTTTCCAATATTTCAAGGTTTATGTAAAAAAAACATATTTTTTGTATTTTACAGCGACATATATGAACATCTGTATGTTCTGTGTGTATGTTTTATTCATTTTTAATTGTACAAAATATCGGATTTGTCAGCACCACATTAGATGTACTGGTCTTGCCAGGACACTTTTCCACAGTCAGTAACAAAATACTCTGCAAAAGTATTTCTTATTTGCTTTACATTCAAACCTTCTCGTCGTGATTCAGCAGAATTTTCAGTTTCATATAATCCATTGATAGTTAAGAGATCTTCTAACTGGTAGCCATCTCTTGTTCGGACAAAATTATGGAGGATGCAACAACATTTTGTAATGTCCACAGCCAAAGATAATTTTACATTCAATGGCTTATAGAAAACCCTCCATTTATTTGACAGCATGCCAAATGCACATTCTACAAAACGACGGCTTCGACATAATCGATAATTAAAAATACGTTTTTTATAAGTTAACATATCCCCACTATATGGTCTCATTACTTTTTGTGAAAGGGCAAAAGCCTCGTCTCAAATAAATACAAACGGCACCGTTGGAGATTCTGTTCCAGGAAGTAGGCGATTTTTTGGAATATCCAGATTATTACTCATAGTTTTTTTGAAAAAGTCACTTTTGTCAAATATTAGATAAACTATCAGATTTTTTCCGGCAGCTCCTACATCCACATAATTGAACATATAATTTGAATCTACCATTCAAAATAATACAATGGAGAACAATTTTTTATAATTATAATGTAAGGAGTCAGTCATGTTTGGTTTTATTATTCCAACATGTTTGCCATCCACGGTCTCTAAACTGTTTGGAAAATTGACAACTTTTTGGAAATCCTCCGATATCTTAACCATTTCTCTTCAGAAAACAAAGGGAAACATTCTTTTTGCAAGCACAGCCAAGTAGCTCTACAAAAATTACTCGCAACTTTAGCAGTTGTAGAATGTCCAATTTTGTAGCTGTAATGTAGATCCATGAAGTTACATCCATTGCCTAAATATCTGTAAGAACATAAAAATCTTAACTTTTATTACAGGCCAAAAATTGTATAATAAGTGGCGCAATATCAAAGACACTTTCATGAGAAATGTAAGAAGGCAATTAAAATCTGGTCAATCGGCTGACACAGGAAGGAAGTATGTGTACACCGCACAATTGTTCTTTTTACTTTCCCCGAAACAGTCGATCAGTTCGTGCACAAGCATACAGGAAGAACATTCAGAAAATTCGGAAACGTTGTCCCAAACCGAACGTAATAACTGAAAATAACACACTAATTACACAACACGACACTGCACACACAGCATCTACAAAACGCCATCGGAAGGAAAATATTGAGGATCTTTAATAAAATTCATGAATACGCCGATTACACCAAATCCCCAACCTACTTTTAATGACACAATTAGATGAAGATAGACATTTTTTTAAATCTTTACTGCCGACCGTAACATTACTTTGTGCAGACAATGAGTTACAATTTCGAAGTGATGTGTTAAAATTACTACAAAACATTAGAAAACAAAATGCCCCAACATACTCACAATATCAGCAACAATACGCAGTTTCTCATTCATTACAGCATCTTTCTAGACAAGTACGAAGAAGATACATTACACCAATCCATCCTAAGCAAAACACTTTCACACCTACAATTCATCACGCTCATACACAAATCATTCCGAACTCTTCTCATACGCCCGACACTTTCATAACCCAAATTATTCCCACCACTTCCACACAGTCACAACTTTATCACAGTCCACCGTCAGCAGTTACTACAGAAAACTCCATGTAATACATCTCACCTAGCAGTACCAGGTCAATAGATTCAAATCAAGACTGCACAGATAGAAATAACTTTAACTTGTATTAAATGTAATATAAATAGATGATGAGACTAATTGTGAGGTGTTAGTAAGGACTGTATATTCCTCTGTCTCCACAAATTTATTATAAAATACAAGTAACAAGTGATTATGTGCTGAGTAGTTAAGAATACGCTTAATTCTAACAAACTTCTCCTGGTGGCATACCTTTATAATTTCGGTATTTCCCTTTCCTAGACCTCGAATATTTCGTGAGGGTGGAGAATGCGTCAATTCTCGAAACTGATTGGTTTTTACATTTTGACCCTCCACCCTCTCGAGGTGTCTAGGAAAGGGCAATGGAAGGCGTTCTGGAGGATCTGAGGACCACCAAGGTTTGAAGTACTTGTCAAAGCTAACATGGAACGCGCAATGAAATTAGAGATTTCTAGACATCCAGGCATCGGGAAGCAATAAATAACTATATACAACTCTAGGTTCCCGATGCTCAGGATGCCTGGCGTCGTCCCATGCTGCTCAGCCACAGATGGCCCTCAGACCCTTCCTGAGAGGCCTTATTGTTTGGAAAGTCCAAACAATAGATGTATAATAATGTAAGATGTATACAAGATTTATTCTAATATCATTTTCCTTCATTCAATTATTTATAGTCACATGAATCGCGTACTATTATTTTGTTATTCGAAAACTGTTACTACTATTGCTATCTTATTATTAATATTACTTTGTATTTTCGTTTTTTTTATGTTTACTCGTGCTGACGTTTGTTTAAATATTAAGTTTTCTGTTTTCTCCGTTCCAATATATATTAAAACAGACCGAAAAGAACTACTTTCCAGATTATTTCGCTCTGTTCTTGCAATTACATGTCTATCAGGATGACGGCGATTTGGATAGCGGTTTCAGTACAAACAACTTGCCGCGAACGCGTTGCCATTACATGCTCCTAAACAAAGGATCATGACCACGTATTCTCGCGTAGTATATCTTGATATTGTTACGGATCAAAAGAGACTAATGTTACAGCACGATAGTAGCAACAACAGGAAACAGATAATGAAACTTAGAATTAGTACAAGTGTACCGGATAGATTTAGAAAGTCGGTTTTCTCGAAAGCGAAGCCTTATACGCAAAAATACGTGAACGGTTGTACCACTGTTGCTGGGACACATTGTACAGTAGCTAGTAGGATTCACAATCTTTAACTTACAAGGGAACACATCTATCCCGCACACGCCGATTTTGATGAAATTTATATGGGAGATAGTATGCAGAAAAATACTGGATACGTATTTTTTTATCGGCAATCGTCCATATTGAAGGGGCGATATCAGCCCTCAAAGTTGAGGGTTGAAAACGCATTTTTTGGAATATCTTGGAAACTAAAGGGTCTAGGAAAAAGAATTTTTTCTTTTAAATGATGTGTTCTTGAGTGGGGAAGTTATTCACATAAAAAGATTTAAGAAAAAATCATTCCTTTAAATAATATATTAAAAATTTCAATTTTTAAATTGGTTTTTCTTGCAAAATGTTAATCTACTGTAGCAGTTACGGCACTGCTACCACATCCCTGCAGTGAAAGATCGAAATATTACCCTCGCTAACTTTCTTTTCTTTAAATGCTTCCGGCCTATCTTTCTTTAAAAGTGTACGGACACAGGCGCGTCGTAGACCGGCAACGGACGACGGTTGCCGATTGCGCGACGAGTTTTTTCTTTTGTTTTCTGACCGCGCGTCGCGGTCACCAGGCAGAACACGAGGCAGAACCTCTTGCGACTCACCACGTGTACGACCGTGCGACGCAGACAATTACCTGTTTCTTATTCTGTGATATTAATTGTAAATAAATTGAGCGTGTAACGCAAAATCGGAGTCGACCTTTACGCACACATTCACCTCACTACTTTAGTGTAAATTTGTTTATATGAACTATGGACCAAAATAGAGGATACGTATTTTTGGAATTTTTTGTTTTTTGTCATTTAACGATAATTATAAGATGTATAATTTTCTTCCACTTTGTGCGGAAAGGAGTATTCGGGCTTGTTTTGTAGGAGGTATCATAAACTTTTACAATCTTTTGAACACTGATACTGTGTTATATATATGTATGTTGGAAGTTGTTCCTTCAATAGCCAAAGGAGGTACCGCAGGTATAAGTGGCTTTTACGGTGCACGGTAATTAGTCATGCGGTCCGTAAGACCCTTATTGACGGTTACCTTCATAAAGCGGAGGTTCTTGGACGGCAGCGACGCAGCGGGCCGCAATCGAGTAAAGGCCCTAAAACATTGCCAACTCTTATTGAAGGCCGATTTACAGGAACTTCTGCACAATTCAAAAAACATAATTTCTGACACCTCAAGATTCCTCTCCACGGTTCCACCACTTTTCTCACTTTCCCTACCAAGCTAAAATTGCAAAGACTAATCACCTCTTAACTCCACCCAACTTTCCGCCATTTTCTATCCCCGCCTACACTAACAAGACACAAACACAGTTGTACAAATACCAGAACACAACACACACACCAGAGAAATTTCACATCAGACTTTAAACTATAATATCGCTCACTCCCACACACCATTTCACGTGTGATATCACGTCTTCACACCATTAACCCTAGGTTTACGGACATTTCTTATATACCTATCTCTAAGAACACGTGTCAAATTGACACGTAAACGAAACCGCACATTTTCATTAAAAAACAGCTTATTTGATTTAAAAACAATATATTATACACTATTAACTTATAAATGAAACTATGTGATATTATATATTTATATAAAATTTATAATATTTAACGTTATACAACATTACATTTATTCCGCACATTTGTGAAATTCGAAGTGCGTCAAAATGACGCGTCCCGTAAACCTAGTGTTAAACTTAGAGTCTCCGCAAGTGAGTCAATAATCACCATCAACTATCCAAGATATCCTTCGCGATTTTAATAAATGAACGAGGACGTTGGTGACGCGACAAAGTTCACCACAGGCAACGGCGACCGTGTCCAAGGTTCAACAATGAAATTACTTTCTGTGAGTTTTTCAACATATTGCGATCCGGTAGCTCACATGGCGTATTTTTTGTCCCACAATCGAAAAGAGAAAACAAGATGATTATCGTCTGAAACCACGCGATCTTCGTCTGCATTTCTTTACTTACAACACGCTAGGCCTGGGCTCATAACCTGTCAGAGCCTTTAATGCAGGTTATACACCTCGCGCAAAGAGTAAAATCGGATAAGACACCAATATGTTTTATTCTATATAACTCGGAAGATGTGCAAAACGAGATCCGCACTTCCGTGCCAAGTATAACGGTCAAACGTACACCGAGAATAGAACGGAGAAGGATGGAAACAAAAGAAATGACCCTCGCGACAAACACATAACGTCAAAGCACATCATACCACACATTACACAATATAACGTGCGTTTCGCGTTGGTAAACAAGTATTACAATGCTCCAGCTGGCGTTTTTTTTTGAAAATTTTTCCGCCACTTCTCACGACGCTTTGGCATTAACCCGGTCGGCATACCACACTAGCTGCATATGTCGGTAAGTGGACCAAGGCACAGACGAGATATAAGAATAGACCAATCGTGCAATGTATTTTTTCGGCCCGAATTCCTGGGGCTCTAGACACAGACGAGATATAAGAATATACCAATTATGCAATGTATTTTTTTGGCCCGAATTCCTGGGGCTCTAGAGCCCCATCACCGACTAGATATATAAATAGACCAATCACCTTATGGACTTTCGTGGCCCAACGTGATTGCCATACCGACTTAAAAATTCGACACTGATTTTAGCGTCCTCTACTCATCAACGACGGCCACTTGATAAAGTATTCATTAAAGAAGTGTTAGTAAGAGCCAAGCAGCACTCATGCGTAAATACGTGTGAGCTTGCAGAGAGGAGAGACGTTTGATAGGCAATTGTCGATTCGATGCAGCGCCGATTTGTGTCGCGCGAGTTTTCTCGGGTGTTTCATTAGCATGGTGTGTGAATATTGAATACAGACGCACACATATAAAGAAACAGACGAGCGAGCAAACCTGCGGCGATGTCTCGCAGGCTCGCCGCGGACACAAATTGATTATGTATTACATTGAATGCTGCTAGAAAGGGTATAACCCAGTAAGGGGGTCAAATGTGCCTTTAAACTAAATTTGATTTGCGATGGACCATTCGATAGTTTTCCAAAAGAAACCATTTTACACAAGTTTTCAACACTCTATCTCGACCGGGGGGTAGTAACAGGGAAAATTTGGATTATCCGGTTTTGCACTATTTTCCCTATTTAGTCGCATGCGAAAATTCTGAAAAAATTTGTAGCATATTCTGGATACGGATCCTCAAACTTTTTGACGCAAGTTCGATCCCCGCCCAGACATACAGGATGTTTCACTAATCCTGTATATTTTTTTATTTTTTTATGTTACACAAAAATAATGTATACTCCTAACCGTAATTAAGAGGATATATGACTAGAGAAATGATTCAACGAAGAGTGCTTCAAAATTATTTTTGTGAATATTTTAGTATAAAGTATGCTTAACATATATTTAAAATGTTTTTATATAAATATTATTTTCATTTTATGTAGTTAGAAATGCAAAAAAACATAATTGATGTATTAAAAAAAAATAATTAGTGTACTAAAAAGAAATAAGTCCGGGCGGGAATCGAAACTGTGTCAAAAAGTTCGTCCCCACTTCCATCGTAGGATACACAACCGCTGCACCGACGACACTTTTGAAATTGTAGTAAATAGTTTAGAATATGACGCACGCGGCACAGTTTCAATGGATCGAGTCAATTTTATTTCTTTAGCAATAAGTTATATACTGTTTTTCTGAAGATAGCAATGTTTAATATCGCATAATATACCCATTGAATAAAGAAAATATAAAAATTCAAAGTAAAAGGTACTTTTTCGTGCGAAATACCTGGAAAAAATCGGTTTTTAATTTTTTCAGCTACGACGCACCTTACCGAAAAATCTGAAAAAATTTGAGGATCATAGCTATGATAAGATGTCCTTACCATAAAAATATAAATGTGCCGTCTTTGAAACTTCAATAAGAAATCCGCATTTTTAGAATTTTTTTAATGTTTTTAATTTTTTACAACTAGAATCTGCAACGAAAAAATCGGAAAAAATTCCCTAATATATGCCACCATATCAAGAATATGCTACATTTTTTTCAGAATTTTCGTATGCGACTAAGTACGGAAAATAGTGCAAAACCGGATAATCCAAATTTTCCCTGTTACTACCCGCCGGTCGAGATAGAGTGTTGAAAACTTGTGTAAAATGGTTTCTTTTGGTAAGCTATCGAATGGTCCATCGCAAATCAAATTTAGTTTAAAGGCACATTTGACCCCCTTATTCGGTTATATTCTTTCTAGCAGCACTCAATTTAATACATAATCAATTTTTGTCCGCGGCGAGCCTGCGAGGTGTCGCCGCAGGTTTGTTCGCTCGTCTGTTTCTTTATATGCTGCGTCTGCGTTCGATATTCACACATGCATACTAATGAAGCACCCGAAAAAACTCGCGCGACGCAAAAAGTCGCTGCATCAAGTCGACAATTGCCTATCAAACGTCTCTCCTCTCTGCAGGCTCACACGTATTTACGCATGAGAGCTGCTTGGCTCTTACTAACACTCTTTAATGAATACTTTATCAAGTGGCCGTCGTTGATGAGTAGAGGACGCTAAAATCAGTGTCGAATTTCTAAGTCGGTATGGCAGTCACGTTGGGCCACGAAAGTCCATAAGGTGATTGGTCTATTCTTATATCTCGTCTGTGCTGCTACCATGGCAGACTAGCGTCGTCGTCGTCAAAAAAGCTCTTACGTTACGCGCGATGTATGATTAGTGACGGATCCAGGCTAGCCGTTAATCATTCATAAATATGTGGGTCATTTCAGGTTATCTCGTTCTCTTTCGTATCTGAGTATTACGGATTTTTATTATGTATATTGAAATATATTTTAGTCCATATAAATGTATGGGGGTTTAAGTCATCATTCTCTAGTTTCAGAATTGTTTAAAAAGTACAGGCCTTCAAAATTGACAATTTTTGCCGATTTTTACAAAAACTGCTTTCACAAATTAATTTTTTATCTTCGAAACTATTAAATGCATGGACCTTCTTGTTTTAATCGCAAAGAGTAAACCCTTCTTACTAATTTTGTTTTGTATTTCAAAAATCATATTTGCACAATAAGAATAAGAAATACATTTTTGTTTTGTAAACTTTATCTTCGATTCAAATGTACGAAGATTTGGGGAAATTACGTCTTTATTCTATGGTCTTTCCTCTTTCGATTAAATTTTTTTAATTACGGGTTGCTCTCGTTAGAGCACAATACGCATGCGCGACAACTGATTTCACTCACATAAATATAACGAAAGATCTTCTGAACTGCGATTTTTCTTTAAATGATCGTATTGTTATTTTATGTGACGTCCAAGTACTGCTCAAATAAAATCTGGTAATATCTGTTACTACAGAATTTCAGTATAATTCTCATCATAGGAGCTGTTAACGCACAATTTATTGACTTTAACGAACAAAATGGTTGACTTGAAGATACCAGAAACTACGGGAAAGTATCGTCGCCGAAATTTACTTGTTGAAAATTAGTACAAAGCTATGGTAGTTTTAGTGTCTTCAGCAGTTTTTGCTGCTTCGTGGATTCAAATTTCCCCGAAACCAGAACAAATTTTAGACTTTGAGGGCCTGTACTTCTCGAACAATTTTGCAACAAAAAAATGATGATTAAAAAATATCATAAAGTTGATTACAAAAATAAATAAAGGCAAGATAAACGAAACAGGTTCACTTGTTCGGATAAATATAAATGTGAAAAACAGAATTCGATTATTCGAACACCGTATACATCGGATAATCGAAACTGCAGTTAGAAAATGTGGATTACTGCTTTTTCCTGTCAATGAGACTGTGTACATCCACATCTATCCTTTGTTCCAAATAAGAGCATAACTCTGACGCGGCCGATTTTCGGCCGATCTGCGCAGATCCCCACTACCACCCATCATTTTCGGCATGTTATTGGTTACATCACCACTCCACGTGTCTCCCACCTAATAGCGCGTGCTCGTAGCTAATGTGCATATACAGTGGTCTTATTTGTTTGAAATTATTTCTACGTGTGCAAATGGTATGTGTGTGTGTGTAGTATACTTGTATGTAATGTATGTGTGTTTAATTATGAGCCCCTCAATTGACGAGTGGCGTAAGTCCAAAATTATGAAAAATGAGTTTATTACAGAAATAGTAAGTATTAAGAATACTTGTTTTATTTACCAAATTAACTTGCGTATATTTTCTTTCATATTGATAAAAAATAAGAGTCAATTTTACATCGTAAGTAAAGAGACTGTAAAAGTATTACACGAAAGTGCAATTTTCACAAAACTAAGAAAAGGGACTTAATTCAGTTGTCAACTAAGGGGCTCATATGTACCTATAACACAATTTGACAAAATATGATCGTTATGCAGCGTTCGAATTTGTAGGAGACGCGTGCACATGTTGCCTAGCGACCTAAGACAAAAGACGAACGTACCGGGTCACGAGACCAGCGTGTCTCTCCTCCGCGATCACTTCCGCGCTAGCCACCGCGCGTGTACCACCACAGATTTATAAGCACATAGTAATACACGTAGTTTTAGTATACCTCAAGTTTGCTATTACTGATACCTCCCTACATACACAACAATGACGTATACTGGTGTTATCTCTGAATATTTATCACACGCGTTCCAGCTAAGTATACAGAAATTATTGTCACCGTGTATATTGTAGGCGTCAGTCGACGGAGTAGGAGACGGCGGTAAAGTGGGGATCCGATGCGCGAAACAGTTATGCTCTTATTTGGAACAGAGGATAGTTCCGAAATAGCAACACGTAACGCACTTGAAAGAGAAACATCATTAAGAGAATTTCGATTATGGGATTTAATATTTTTCATTGCGGAAAAAGCAGTTTCACGTACATAAGTAGATCCAAACATGGAACAAATTTTTAAGCCGTAATTACGCAACATTGGATACTTCTTAATAGGCAACAACTTCAAAAAGTCTTCTCCTGTTTCCTTCCTTGACGCAAGAAACGGAACAGTTTGTAAATCGCACAATTCTAATTATAACTCAACACCCTAATCCGTTATATCTGCTGTTAAGGGATTTGCAAATAAATTAATGCTTTTATTTAAAACTGAAGGATCTCTAAATCGCGTATTACAGTCATGAAAAATATGAATAACATCGTCGCGAAAAACAGAAAACGTAATATTGGGACGTTCTTTCTGAATTTCTAAGCAACAGGGAAAATGAGACAACGTTTCTTGGGGAAATTTCTTCATTGCAAATAGTTCCAATGTTTTTTGGAAACTACTTATGCTTCCGAACAATTGAACAATATTTCGTTTGTTATCTTGCAAACTTAAATTTAAGTTCTCTAAGTATGAAGCTGAATCTATTAAGAACGCCAATGCACACAGAAATTCGGGGCTCTGCGACTTTTGTTCTATGTCTGTCGTATTTGAATGTACTTCATTGTGAAGGAAAGTTACTAATAATTTTCTAATCGCGAAAAATCGTTGAAGGCATTTTGCAGCATTTAGCCAACGAACTTCTGTATGTAAAACTAAATCATCAAAAGCTGAATTGAGTTCTTTCAAAAATGCTTGCAACTTACGGTGACTAAGCGAGTAATTTCCTCCTCTAACAAGATTTGTCACTTTAGTTATAAGCTTCATTGTATTCGATAGTCTTTGTTGTAGCGTCACAGCGTCGACGGGTATGTTTCGCGAGGATAGAATGACGCTGACTTCGAACTGGGTTGTAAGTCCAGTGAAGCTTTTCGAAAATGCGAATAGAGTGGAGTGTATAGGTTGAATGTATCTACACAACGTGTCGAGAAAGAATGTATTACTGATACCAGTATTCCAAATACAAATGTATCGTTGTGTAGTGCGAAAGTGTAATGAGAATGTTCCTTAATTTATGCTTAATTTATACTGTTTTTGGTTGCTGGTATGCGACCAATCAGCGTGCGGGAAATTGGGCAGCGTCGAAGTGCTGCTTTGTGGGTTGTTCCCACCTTGGCTCTTCGATCTGGCTCGGGCGCTGCAGGTAGGCGCGTACGCTGGTATGCGGACAAAATTGCACACGGTATTAAAAAATGAATGTTCGGATTTTACAGTAAAGACGCAACAGTCTTAAACTTTTGCCGTATAATACCTCCTGATGTATTATGCAATGAAACGTATAACGATTTATAGAATTTTTTTTCAGGAGTTCCATCAAACCGTTTTCTGTTCCACGCGTTAACGATGCTACATCGGTTACAGTACATGCACTGTGTAGAGCCAGAAAGTTGGCTTGCGGGACGGCACAGGGGTAAGAAGGGTACAGCGTTCGCTCCGCCTTTGATGCTTCCGAGCCACGGTGCTATATGAACCTTATTAGTAGATGTGACTGTTTCAGCCAATAAACAAAATCCGTGTGTTCTGTTTTTATGATTGTGTTCGGCTAGGTGGGCTTATTTATGCTTTAACCAGTCGCATTTCAATCACATTCCTGCCACGCGCCAACTTTTCAGCTCTACGCAGTATGTACTGTGCGTTGCTCAGAAGATGGCAAGCAGAAGGAATGCGGGTCTGACTGGTTAAAGCAGGCATTGGAATTAACTGCTCACGACGGCCGATTTTCGGAAGCAACGCCCTCTTTCTCCCGCCGCGCGTCTTGGCCCCTGCGACGGCCCTAATCCTCGACACGTCTCAGGCGCGTACCAGAAGCATTATACCCCATGGGTGATGTGGAAACCTATTTACACGATAGGATACGAGTGTCGCCCTAATGCGCCACGTGCGGTTCATATGGTACGGGCCTGAAACGTGTCGAGCACCACGGCCGTTGCGGGGACCAAGACGCACGGCGGGAAAAAGTGGGCGTTGCTTCCGAAAATCGGCCGTCGTGAGCAGTTAATTCCAAAGCCTCGGTTAAAGCATAAGTAAGCCCACCTATTCAGACACAATTATGAAAACAGAGCACACGGATTTTCTTTATTGGTCGAAACGGTCACATCTGCTAAGAAAGATCATGTAACACCGCGGCTCGGAAGCATCAAAGGCGACGCGAACGCTGTACCCTTCTTACCCCTGGGCCGTCCCGCTAGACATCTTTCCAGCAACGCACAGTACATCTCTCAGAAGTTGTACATTTTTCAACTTTCGCGCGTAAAGCTGTAAATATATCTATCCCTTTCGTAGTGCCATGTAATAGTACGAGTGCAAGTAATACTTCATATATAAAAAAGTCACTTTGCACCGTACGAATAAAAATAGGTAATTAACTAATATCGGTTATATCTATACTTTCATTCAAACACAACGAAAAGTAAACACAGTTTTGGATTAAATTACGTAATTTCTCTACTAAATAACTATAAATATCTACAATCAGTAGAGACAGTTTAGTGGGATAAAGGAACGGTTTGAATTGGTTTAACAAAATCATCACGAGTAAAGGCGTGTGATATAGCAATTGTACACTTTTTTATTAAAACTCCATCACTATAACTTTCTTTCATGCGACCAATTTCTAAACTAGCTGCGTATGATGCGACAAGATTTTGCCTAATGCTATTGTAGGGACATACCGACTGATTATGTGTACGAGTGTGAGAGCGAAGCAATAGATGGCAAGTGTGCGTATGGAGCGACAGCTGACGGAGTAAGAGAGTAACCGCAAAATCTAGATCAGAGAGCACGTGCTCAATAATAAAGCGGAAGCAAGATATGAACTAAGACAGTGTGTGATTTATTACACCCTAAGACGTTTCGGCAAGGCACTATCATCACACGCTGACGTTCCTCTTGTAGCAGGAACCTGGTAGTTTACTGTTTCTTTTTTTCTCGATATTCCGCAAGTAACGCACGTCTTTCATCAAGAGAAAAGTTCTGATAATTGTGTTTATGGAATAATGCATAATGTCGCGAAATATTAAATGTTCTACATGTACGTAATATCTTACCACAAACTATACATTCTGAGGCATTTTCAAAGGTCTGAATAAATAAAAATTCAATTTGTTTTTTTGCTACAGAGTAAAAATAATTTTCTTTTGACGTGGTTGCTTTGGACATCGTACTTAAAAGTACAATTCAATTTTCTACTGAAAATAATTAAAGGAAATACTATAAGCAAATCTAAAGTGTGCCATAGAAAAATAAGTAAAAACAGGATAATTGAAAGCCAAAATGAAATAGTTAAAGATGAAGTTAAAGATAAATAGATGAAAAAAATATAAAAATTAAGATAAAATGTTTGCATTAAAGGTTTCCCTGTATCACGAGATATATTATCCGTACCCGAACAACCATTTGTGTAAAGAGTGACTTTACATATTGAACAATATCGGATCAAAACGAATTTTTGGGGTTCTAGCTCTACGGGTTATTGCTCTGAAATAAATAGGTCTGTAAGAATTTAGATCTTGTTATTTTGTATTAAAGGCACGCGTTCATTTCAGAGTAAAACCCGCGGAGAAGTTCTTCAGAGTATTTCTCACGAGCAGATACTAGTCTGAGAGTGACTATCAGAGAGCATTATTCGACTATCAGAGAACGGGCGTGTTGTAATATGCTCTCAAACGGATACGCAGTAGTATTACTTGTTAATGCTCGTGGTTGATCCAAGGGATTGTTCGAGCCTTGTTGCTGTTTGCACGGTGAGTGCCAAAATATTTATGCGCGTACTTGAAGGACCATCTCCACTTACGGGGAAAGATATAGTGTTTTAGAATTTTCAAATATCTCTCCCAAAGGGTTCCCGAAAGGATGGGTGTGGGTTCTTGGTCGGGGGCGGAGCAATGTCCGCTCCCTCCTCCGAAAGGTTTCGGAATAGATGGACGTGGGTCCTCGGGCGGAGGCGGAGTTTGTCCGCTCCATCTCCCGAAGGTTTCCCCAAGGAATTGGCGTGACTTGGGTGGAGGCCGCCTCGCGCCTCACCGATCCGCGTACCAAAACGAGTAGTAGTAGTGTTCGGGTGTCGTCGACTCATTACACGCACCTTTCGTGGTATAGGGTGTGAAATTAGAAGCTCGTTTTGAATAAACCCTTTTAATCAAAAAAAGAAACGAATATGACGCGGTAATCGGAACAAATAACACAATAATTATAGTATTGAGGGAATGTGCTTGTGCCGGTCACTCGGTTGCGATATGTCTACTACGCCCCGCGTTAGTAGAACGAATCCGGCTCGTCGGTAAGCTCTCTTGTAAATGTCGTTCAATCGAACGAAAACGAAATAGTTATAATATAACAGGAATACATTCGAGTCGGTCGCTCCGTTGTGATATATCTGTTACGGTTCGCGATAGTGGAATATGTGATCCGGCTCGTTAGCGACCTATCTTGTAATGGTCGTTTAATCGAGCGAAAGCGAAATAATTACAATATAACGAGAATACTTCCGAGTCGGCTGCTCCGCCACGATGTGCCTAACACGGCTCGCGCTAGCAGAATGTTTCTGTTTATTTTTTTCTTATTAGTCATCCGTTGAGTAGGGCTACGTAGGGGTGCCCCCTTGGAGGCGCGTCTGTGAGCCTTGGCCCACTTACCGACAAGTGTAGGTAGTGTGGTATTACCGACCGGGTTTATGCCAAAGCGTCATGAGTGGTAGCAGAAAATTTTCAAAACAACTGCCGGCTGGTAAAGCGCTAGCAGAATGTTTCCGGCTCGTCTGCGAGCTTTCTTATAAGGGTTGTTTAAAGGGTGGGGAGTATCTGGCTGGTGGCAAGTAGAGGCGCCCCTTGTTGGCGAGGATACGCTCCACTCTAAGCTCTTTTGTCAGAGGGGGAGTAAATCTTAATTAATTTGCATTCGCGATTAAATGCCCGTAGCTAGGTTTCGAGAGATGTTCTTCGCGTGAATCGCAATGCCAATTTGCGATCGAATGTCAATTTCTGAGCGGCGCGCTCAAGCATCTTAATTGCTGCAGAACTACTTCTGCACAGTAGCTGTATCGCACGGCAGGCGGTGCCCAAGAGTGTCACGTCAGCACGGGTGCCGGTGCCCTGAAATACGTATTATTATATATGTGTAAGTGTTTGGATTTCCAAACAATAAGGTCTCTCAGGAAGGGTTTGAGGGCCATCTGTGGCTGGGCGACATGGGACGACGCCAGGCATCTTGAGCATCGGGAAACTAAGTTGTATATAATTATTTATTCCTTCCCGATGTCTCGATGTCTCGAAATCTCAAATTTCAGCGCGCGCTCCATCTCAGCCCTGACACGCACTTCGAACCTTGGTGGTCCCCGTACCCTCCAGGACGTCTTGCATTGCCCTTTCCTAGACACCTCGAGAGGGTGGAGGGTCAAAATGTAAAAACCAATGAGTTTCGAGAATTGACGCATTCTCCACCCTCACGAAGTATTCAAGGTCTAGGAGAGGGAAATACCGAAAATTATAAAGGTAGCTACCCGGAGAATTTCAACCAGAATTAAGCGAACGTTTAATTACTCAGGGCATTGTCACTTCTCACTTGTGTGAATATAATAAATTTGTGGAGACGAAATAATATACAGTTCCTTACTCAACACATCACAATTAGTCTCATCAGTAAGTGCGTCCGCGGAAAAATATATTCTGGAGTTGGTGCGGGCGTCAAAATAACACGTGTCGCCATCTATCAGGAGGAGTGTTTTGCTGGATTTCGGACACTCTGTTTGCCACAAAGGTCTTCCATCGGGTGGGTTCGCTCGTTATCCATGCCAATGCTATTGTGGAAATCATCCAGTATTGGTCGTGCGAGATGGGTATTTGCAGCGCGTGCTTAGTTTTTGCCGCTCGCGTGGATAATAATAGGGCTCCGCGCAATTCTAAGTGGGACAGTGGTTTTGACATATGGTTTTGAGTGGGGCAACCCGGGAATTAGAACATAGTCGCCGTACGTTCCATGCACCTGATCCGTTTCGGGCGCGCATGTAAAGACAGGCCCCGTGACCGTTTAATGCATATCGTGATATGATGAGAGACATTATGGCCTTTAGCTGGTCCCGAAACAGCAGCCATTGCATATGGAAGACCTACGGCAGAGATTCATCCCAGCCTATTTGGAACTGCGAAAGTTCTTGCATGAATACCTTGACCTTGGTCAATACCGGGCCGATAAGTCCAAAAGGGTTAAATATATTCGTGATTTCGGAGAGGATACCGCGTTTCGTGATTCTATTCGCACTGTTCACCATTACGCAATATTTGAGATCGTCGATGGTGGCGGACCACATCAATCCTAAAGTTTTCGGGTCTTTGTCGGCCGCTTTGATTTCCAGAGGTGTATCCGTGCGATTGTCGTCGTGTGTGTATATCCGGGGGTCATTGCTTGCCCATTTCCGCAGATGCAGGCCGGCCTGCGCTAAGACTCTCGTAAAGAAGATACGTAATTGTAGCGCGTCGGAAACGCTGTCGCAGCTCGTTAGCAGGTCATCCACGTAGAAGTCTTGAAGTATGGCTTTGCTAGCTATAGGATCGGACTTCGTGCAATCTTCTCCGACCCGTTTAAGAACGCGTATGGTGTATAACCATATTTAGCTCGTAGGTTTTGATAGGCTCATCACTGGAGCATTGCCAAAGAATATGTTAAAACCCACGGTCACAACTTTCGCATCAGTATTTGTCGATACATTTTTTTGATATCCGCGGATAAGACGAATCGGTGCATTCTGAAACGACGCAGTATCGAGATGGGATCAATCTGCACGGTAGGATCTATGAGTTGCGCACTGTTTAACGAGATTCCCGAGAACGTTTCAGCAGATCCGTCGAACACGACGCGAAGCTTCGTTGTTGTGCTTAACTCTTTAAAAACCGCGAGGCGGGGTAGACAGTAGCTGTATAGGTCGTTGGTTTCGCTACCTGCGTTGATTCGAGTCATATGTTCTAGTGCCCCGTACTCATGCATCAAGTCCGAATACTGCTTAAGAAGATCCGGGCTCCTGGAGAATTTCTTCTTCATGTTCATCACGCGAACCTGCGTCTAGAAGAGTCCGACATTTGTGTTTGTAGCCCTTTTTGTCCCTCATGTAAACAATTGCAGTTGAGAGGACGGTGTAGTCGACCGTAGTAGTTTGACAATTTGTAGTACATGACTTTGTAATCGGATCTCTCGACTCGACTTGCGATGTTCTAGCTAATTGGTCTCCCGTGATTCTATTCTCGAAATGCAACAATGTTTGATGTTTTCTTCCGCGTTTCCTGTATTCCGCGCACGCAGTTTTTGAGGCTATGCCCCGAACGCGGACAGTTGAAACAAGCTTAAAGTCGCTTGACTGTTTCTTGTCTTCCAGAGACAGACATGGATTTGAGCTTGGAGCAACTATGTGTCGTTGTTTAACATGCAGTGTGCACCTCCAGGGTTGAAGGGGGGAGACTCGTATAACTCGCTAAAAATAAGGTGATGTTCGCTAATTTTTATTTAAGAAACAATTGAATAGATCTTTTTGAAACTTTGAGGACATTTTATTGAACATCTAAAGAGGTAAACAAAATTTTGTGGTAGTGTAAAATAAATCGATTATTATATTTTGTGGAAGTATTTTTCCGCAGCCTCGGCGTTGAGATAGTCAATCGGCGTGCAATCTAGCGTCCGTTGAACTTGCCTAAAGCAGATAGTCCACATAATTTTGTGTTGTTTATAAGACTGCGCTATGGATGAACCTAATTATGCAAGAAAAAATTCACTATTGTGAAAATGGCGTAACTTTGAAAAAAAATTGCGATTTTTACGAAAAATTTTCATTTTAATTATGCAATAAAAGTAATTCAAAATAACAATATCATTAAATATATAGGTTCATCCAGAGGGGGATATACTAAACTACATTTTCGTAGAGTTACAAGTCAATTGATTGAATATTTTTTAGTTATGCTGCACGCCAGTTTGAAAAATGTCGTTTTGAGAAGATCGTGGTTAATGTTTTGGGTATTGAAAGGTAAAAATGTTTAGAAACTTATAGCTGTTTATCGCTAGTCTGCTGTTCCAGGCCCATGCTGTAAACCTTCTGCTTCCTGAAAAAATTATTGTTGCTCCAGTTGTTGCTGTCTACGAACCGTCCGAGCCTCCTTAGTGCAACCTAGGCTGCGGCGCTCCTGTCTTTTCAGCCGCTCCGTGTCATACGTGTCGGCGAAAAATTTGCACTGCTGTCCAATATTAAATTCTAGGGTTCTCATAATATTCGATATGACATAATAGCCTCCATTAAATACTCCAGTAGCTAGAGAAGCGGCGAACTCGACAAGCTTTATGCCGGAATTCGAATGCTTCGGAGCTAAACGCCACACTGTAGAATTAAAGCTCTCATTCTCATTTTGCGTGTGCCCGCCTACGCATCTTTGCAAAAGATCTTTAGACAGATCTTCATAATTTGCAAATATATGCTTCTGCACATCTGGGTGAAGTGCAGGCGGATGATTGACAATTGTTTCTGTACCTGCGGCCTCAGCTTTACGCCACTTGCACCAACTTTCACCTCCGGGTGGACAATTCTGATGGATGGGCTTCTCATTTGTAGAACACAAATGGTAATGGGACGCCTTATGCTTTATCGCCGTGCTGATTTTCAGTGTATGATCTCTTCCGTGGACGAGACAGATGAAAATTGTTCTCTTTACTTCCTTTTGGATACATCTCGTTATTGCAATACTTCCGCAGTGATCAAAATTCGCAGTACGACTGGCAATGATCAGCCGAACCTATGCCTACGTGAAAAAACCCCACACTGACACAAACGTACATAAAGTATACAGCCACACTGACTAATAAACACCCAATCAAACATCTACTACGTAAAATAGACTGAACCGAAGGACGGACCCTCCGCATGGACCGATATATGTATGTACCTGCGCAAGTATGTAAAATCGTCAGTAACTCTGTAAATACTTCGAATTTCGGTTTTAAACTTTAGGGATATATTTTTCAGTTGTATTACTGTTGATTTACGCAACAACAAAACAATCGATTTTTCGACACGTTATACGAGTCTCCCCCCTTAACCGCATGGACTCCATTAGCGCGGGATTGAGATTCGCTCAGTCAGCGCGTTCGAATATAGGGCCTATATAAGAAATACCAATTTGACCTCGGTTGGCAGCCCAGGAATCGACCCATGGTCAGGGCGAGGACTTTGTGAACCTACACCAGCTCTGCAGGCTGGTGCCCGAACAGAGACCGCTGCTCACCCGTCGAGTGGCACGGCCTACTCTCCCCCGCGATATGGGGTCACCACATACTACCACGAATCGGACACCAATGGTCGGTACGGCACGGGGCAAAGCCCTGTCCGCGGGCACACCGACCACCGTGGTACCAGTTTTCGGGCCTTGCGCCTCAAGTACAACTGGTTGCAGTTTCGCGAACCACTTACCAAAGTTTCGCTACCCGCTCAAAATCTTGTCACATCTCTAGATCGACACGGGTGGGTCGGTTTACCGGGATATAGCTCGGGTGGGGCGGGAAGGCGTCGCTAATCACCCATGGGCGGCCCGACACTTAGCCAACCCTGCCCCATGATGATAAGAGACCATATGGAATGGAGACCCAGTGGATATAGCAAAATCGACCGACTGTGTAGAACTACCTTCAAACTGTTAGTCAGAATTCGGACTCAGCCGTGGACGAGTATCAGCAATCATCTGCAATCGTATGTACGTGTAATTCACGTGGACACTTACGAATAAAATAATCGCGGTGCGCGTGTAAGCGCGTGTGGGTGATTTTTTTGGACAAATTCGTCTATCAGAAATTGCATTCACCCTCTCTACTTGACGATCCCGTGAGGCGGGTTTTGGTATGCCCTTGTGGATTTTTTTCAAGTAGGCAGGTTTATTGCCGTCAACAAAACGTGTGTGCTTATTCATAAATTGACGCAAGTATGTAGTGTCTTATCGTATCGTATCGTAGGTCATCATTTCTGTTACATCGGTAATTGCGCGCTCTTACACGGTGCACTTGGCGCGCGATGAGAGCCACTGCGCGTGTACGAAGTGCTGCCGCGTGACAGGCGTTTTTAGCCCATTTTTTAAACATCGATAAATAAAACATGAACCTTCGGACGCGATTTTGTTATTCTTGGTTTTCGTCTTGTTCTGGCTTGTAGAATCACCCCTTAAAATATGTGACAGGGATGGTGAAACACCCTGTATACATGTAAAATAAAAGTGTGTAGTAAATAAGAAAATATGTATGTGAAACAGCTGATTAGCGTCCTTTTTTGTTGTGTGTGTGTGGGAGGTCTGGGAACGACGTTGCGGAATGCGTCGCGAAAGCTACCGGGATCTCATTCGAAAGAAAAACAGTGCCCTGCGAGAGATGCGCGTTAGCGGGCAGTCGGTCAGTTGTCTAGATACAAACCAGTTGTCCATTTCTTAGTAATTTTTACGCAATTTATTAAATTTTGTTATTTTTTTTGCTTAACCACGTTCAATATGATCCCTTCCCTTTCTACATATACAGGGTGGCCGCCGTAAACGTGGACAGTCCATTATTTCCTAACGTATTGGAAATACAAAAAAATTGTTTATATGAAAATTGCATGATACGAGGGGGCACATTTTTTGGTGAAGACAAATTTTTAATGGAACTGTGTATTTTTGTTCAGATCATTTGATAGTGTTTTTCAAAACGAATTCACTGACCTTTAATGTATACACGCGATGTTTAGTGGTTTTCGAGATATTGCACTTACAAATTTACCGATTTTCAACGGAAGAAATTCGGCTGAATAGGAAACACCAGTAGTGGTCTTGTTCACGCTTTAATTTTCACGTGTTAGACATTGCCTCTTGAAACAGAGACGAAGGGTCTGCATCAGGAACGACAGACCGAAACTCTGGACAATAGTTTTCCAGTGTAAAGTATCAACGATACCTTTCTCAACACTGCAAATGCTACATCTGTGGCGGAAAAGAATTGTCCAGCTTCAGGCGCGAGCAGGGCCACCATGGGTACTTCCTATTCGGCCAGAGTTTCTTTCGCAAAAATCAGTAAATTTGTAAGCTTTACATCTAGAAGACCAGTCAAAATGGGGTGTATACATTAAACGTCAGTGAATTCGTCTTGAAAATCACTATTAAATGGCCCGAAGAAATATATGTAGTTCCATTTAAAAAAACGAACTTGACCTTCATATCTCGGCAAATAATAATTTAAAAAAAAGTTCGTTTTCATTAACAACTGTGCCCCCTTGTACCATACAGTTTTTATACATATAAACAATTTGTTTGTATCTTCAATACATTAGGAAATAATGGACTGTCCACGTTTACGGCTGACACCCTGTATAACTATAGTTTATTGAACGCATCTTAAAACACTATATTAGAAGATAAGTCAGAAAGAAATCATCACATTTAAGAGAATCAACTTATCCTTTACGACTGAACCTATAAAAAAATATTGACATTAGATTATGTCCTCCTTGAAATCAAACAATATTTGTCTGAAGCATGTTTCTCTATTACTAAAAGTAGACAAGTTATTCAGATTACCTGTCTTAAATGTCTCACTCTGTATAATATCATAATATCGGTACTCGCGCTCTGCCAAAACGTCTTATTCGTATTGGAGTAACTTTATTATAATACACTTAATTCATACATAATTCTCTTCACATACTATTTTTTCATGATTACTAATACATATTTAATTTTCTAGGATTCTTTTTGTTTCTCATTATGTCAAAAACAATGGGTCTCCTCGAGGATGTCATTGAGACGAATTCAACCTTCAATAACTGTTCCACTGCCGACAGCTTTGTCATTTTTCATGCTTCCAACGAAGTACAACACGATGAAGCTGAATTAAAAGCAGCTGTTTCAGTCGACGAAACAAAAAGCGATACAAATATATCACACCTGAAAACGTTTACAACTTCCAAAGATGAGAATGAACGCAGTCCAAAGCTTAATTTTCCAAAGATTAGTTCAGATGGACGATACAAAATATCAAGCCTACATTTGGACAAGGGAATATTTATTTTCGAGTTCCTACGGAAATTCCTGTCTTTTATTCTACCTTACGATGTACCTGTTGGTAATGTATATATTCCATTTTAATACTGTAACAAAAAAATGTGTTTAACATATATATTATATCATGATTTTTACTTCTTTGTTCATATAATTCGACAAAATATGAAACTATATTTAGGTATTTCACATTAAAATGGTATTATTTAAAGTGTGTAGCACATTTTAACATTTTTATTCTGTAAAATTCGTAGTATGTTTGGAATATAAGCGATTCCAGGCCATTCGTTTCTCAATGAATTGTTCACCGTTTGAAAGATCTGTTAATAATAATGAAAGGAAGCCTCAAATTTCTTAGCAATGCCAATCACTACATTTCTCACTATGTTTCGCTTCCTCTTACAAACACCTACGCATACCTATGTTCAACTAATACAGGGAGAATAGTACAAGATATGAAACAAAGACTTATTACAGCATGTGCCACAATCAATCCGGACGTGATAGCGAGTGTACGGGCCTCGGCAATCCGACGATTCCAACGTTGCATCGATGCAAACGGGCACCACTTCGAACATCTATTATAACGTAAAATTTGTTGCTTACTTTTTTATTTATTGTCGATTGACCTTGTATTAGGGGTCGTTGAAATCGCCTAAACATCCTGTACACTACCAGGAGTAAAAAAGTACAGCAAGCAGTTTTAAAAAATGGAGGTGACCTTGAAATCTCCGGAAACCCTCCACCCACAAAAAAATTATTACAGCCGTATTATGGCCCCCTCCGCGCCGTACGACTTTTGTAAACAAAGTTCCTCCATATCTCTAAAAATAACGGAGATATTCAAAGTGATCAAAGTTATAGCTACATCCTGTATGTACGGGGTGTTTCCTTTATCTCGCAAAAGTGGAATAACTCGTGGGGGACTGAACCTATCAAAAAAATGTTTTTACAAAAGTTGTTTGATACGAAGGGGGACAGTATGTGGTGTATATTATTTTTTTGCAGGTCGAGTGGTGGGATAAAACTTCCAAGCCAAGTTCATTTTTTAAATGGAACCATATATTTTTTGGCTTATAGTACAATGACATTTCTTGAAACAAATTTAACGACTTGCATATACGGTCATTTATAATTGTAAAATGTTATAAATTCGTCAGTTCCTAAGGAGTCAAGTGAGCGAGAATCGCTGGTTGATGGATATTATGTTAGCGCAGGCGTGTTTTTGTGAAAAGGTAATTCGCACAGGCACAAAATAACACACATGGTATATGAAAGTATATCAACATTTTAGCAAAAAAATTGCAACAAATGTTAATTTTTAATATACTTTTTAAAATTCTGTTTACATAGTCGAATTTAGCATTAAAAATACACAAATCGTGCATTTATATATTTTCTCTACAATGAATAGTTTCCGAGGTAAACGGCAACCTAAGTTTCGCAACCCCAACTTTGAGAGCTGTTTTCACCCTTTCATGATGGATGATGGCCGACAAAAAAATGCGTGTAAAATATTTTCTCGAGTTGTAGATTATTCTAAAGTTTCATAAAAATCAGAAGAAGCCACTTGCGAAACATCCATTGTTAGTGCACGATATTTATTACTAACTCATATAAAAATGCTAGTCAGAATTATTCTCAACAGTTGTAGATGTTCAGACTACACCTAAATCTATCCGACTATACGTGAAGGTTGAACTGCCTTTCTGACTTGTCGTCGATGCGACTGATTTAGTTTCTCAATTGGCGTATAAGTCGAAGTATTCCACTCCACGAGACAGAGCCCCTACACAAAATCCAGAATAGTCGAATTGACGTACAATTAATAACTAGCGACTTCACTTTGAAATAATAAAGTTTATTTCATTGTAAAATGAAACTCTTTTCTCCAGATACAACAGAGACAGGAATTGTTAGAAATAATCTTAATGTCACCTGTAAATATAGATAGGACTCTACTAATCCATATTCATAAAGTATTTTCAAAAGAACCTCACTAGAAGCTATAGTATCATTTGGCAATATTGGCATAGCATGCATCTTGAAACTTGCTATTTCTTCCGAAATTTCAACAGGGTTTAAGTCATCTTCCTATTTTAAAACTAAGTCAACCGCGGATTTTTGTAATTCTGAGAATAAGAATTTGAGATTTTTGCGCCGCTTCGTACTTTGAACTTGAGATAAAGGCCACGCTCGCCTCGCCCTTAATCCGGCTCTGGCGTCAGGTAATAGCAGATCCACAAATTACTGGGGAAGGTCAATACTGGCGAAAAGACGTGCGTGGTGACAACCTTTTTATATTGCGCTGTTACAACATTTTGTGCATTATACTGTTTAAATCGAAGTGTTTGAATAATTTCGAAATATGTCTTATGCAATAAATAACTGACAATAAGTAAAAACACATTTGCGTATTGAACTTATTATATTGTGTTAAAACATTGCAACTTTGTAAATCATGCCATTACATGTAAATTGCCATTAAAATAGTAAGGATATTATCTACAAAACATTTTATGTTTGTTTGCAGATCTGTTGATAGACGCAATAGAACAGAGAATCGATATGTCGAAATTAATTTCTGAGGTGAGCACATTAATTACATTAATATAACGCGCATCGGCACATAAGTGAGTTTTCGATTCGTGTTATAAGGTTACTTTACCATTAATTAATTCTGCTATTGTTAATTGCTCGTGGTTGTTCCAAGGGATCGTTCGAGCCTTGTTGTTGTTTGCACGCTGAGTGCCACAATGATTATGTGTGTGCTCGAAAGACCACCTCCAGGTTGGAGGAAAGAGATAGTCTATTGAGTTTTTTATGAATATATTTACACTGATTATAAACTGTGGTACTTTACTTAATGAGGCGAAGCCAAATGTGTTTATATTAACTTGATGCTAATGCACGAGTGTTGAGCCGAAGCCAAGTGTGTTGATCGTATGTTCGAGAGAATCTGAGTGGCGAATCTGACTGCTTTGTAAATTACTAAAAATGAGAAGCCTCGCACCTTCCTTCTACTGCGCTCTGAGCGCGGTCCCTTTGAAGTGGGTGTGACGAAAAAAACGCCGGAGAATTTCCCGGGTTGGAGAACGTTGCAGCCGTCTCGTGGACTGCTGCAAGGGGGTGTCCGCGTCCACCTTGGCAGTTTCTAAGTTTTATGATACGCTCTGCCGTTTTGGGTGTTTGAAGCGTGCTGGCACCGGAAGTTCGGTGCCAACACGGGCCCTTCTTTAGAATTTTATGATTGAAAAATCCCAGCCAGGAGAGTACCATGTACTTTACTAAGATGCGTGTTAACAACTACATTGGTAATAGGGTCATAATGTAATTGTTTAGCCATGTAAATCATATTATACATTTAAATTTGTAGTTGTTTGATTATCGCCGTGGTGTTTCATAATTAGACGTACCATACTCTCTTTTATACAGGGTGTTTAACTACAGGTGTCAAATACTTTAAGAGGTGACTGTACAAGCCAAAACAAGTCAAAAATCAAGAATAGCGAAATTGCGTTGAAGGCTTCATTTTTTAGTTATCGATGTTAAAAAATGGGGCTAAAACGCCTGTCACGCGGCAACCCGCCATACACGTTCAGTGGCCGTTAGCGCACGATAAATTCACCATATAACACGATTACTTACCGGTTTAACAGAAACGATGACCTACGATGATACTATGTTCTTGCGACGTCTTATGAAAAAGCACACACGTCACGTTAAAACCCGCATATTAAAACCCGCCACACGGAATTCGCAAATAGAGAGGGTGAATATAACTTCTAATACACAACTTTGTCTTAAAAAATCACCCACACATGCTTACACACACGCCGCGAGTATCTCATTCGCAAGTGTCCGTGCGTACACGTCTGTCTTTTTCAATTTAGTTGTAGTGTTAGACTTAGTTTTAGTTTTATAGATTTATTTTTTTTAGCATATTTGTTTAGCTTTTTAGACTTTTTTTCGTTTGTAATGTTTTTCTGTGCGTGAGTAAAGTAATTTTGCACTTGTGAGTAAAGTAATCGCAGTGCGTATGTGTGTGATTAAATGGACACTCGTGGGCGGGACAATCATAGTGCGTGTAATTGACATGGGCACTTGCGGTTAAAATAATTGCAGCGCGTGTATAAGTGCGCGAAGGTGATTTTTTTTCGGACAAAATCACGTATTAGAAATTGCATTCACCCTCTCTACTTGAAAATACCGCGAGGCGGGTTTTGACACGCCCTTGTGGATTTCTTGAAGCAGGCAGGTTTAATGCTGTCAGCGAAAGGTGTGTGCTTCTTCATAAATTGTCGTAAGAACATAGTGTCTTACCGCATCGTATCGTAGGTCATCGTTTCTGTTACATTGGTAAATGAGTGCTCTACACGGTGAACTTATCATGCGATGACAGCCACTGCGCGTGTACGGAGGGCTGCCGCGTGACAGGCGTTTTAGCCCATTTTTTGAACATCGATAACTAATTATGAAGCCTCGAACGCGATTTTGTAATTCTTGAGATTCGTCTTATTTTGGCTTATAGAATCACCCCTTAAAATATTTGACAGAGGTGGTGAAACGATGTGGAAGGGAGAGAGATAGTGCATCGGCGAAGTTTCACTCGGCCGACACCGAGCAGGTTTTTGGTCGATACAAGTGAGTCATCATGTAACGAAAAATAAATTTCTTCTATTTTTTATAATACGTTGATGAAAATATTACAAGTGAATAATTGAGGTTTTTCCAATGAAAATGAGTTCAAACACAATCTCATTTGGGTTATGTGGGATAGGAGTGAAACTGGTTATTTAAAAATACCAGATCTACGTAAATGGAATATAATTTAAAAACGCTTTTGTCGGCGATTACGCTTACTCAGGAGCTTGCTCACAAAAAAGACCCACTTCACTTTTTCTCGCACCTTATGTGCAGGGTGCGTGGAAATTGTATGTCACGGCCATCGTAGCGTGATTCAACACCTTTGGATCGGTGGACATTTGTTAAAGAAAGTTGCCGCAAAATTGACCTTGACCTTGAAATTCAAGGTCAAATTTTTTTTATTGTATTGCAGAGGTGAGGTGTTCGGAATAACACGAATGTTCGGATAAACTTCTTTATTGTTCTGATACGATTACTTGTTTCGGTCGGCGCGCGTGCGGTCTGAATCTCCTTCTTCGAAATTCTACGCTTTTATTGCGCCTTGCTTACTCTAGTGGGGGTACATCTTTGAACCCGCGAGTTCATCGTTTCAGGTGTAACAAGGACAGCTGATCGCGCATCATCGGCCGAGGTGGCGGTTGGTGATATTGTCTTTTGTCTACGAACGCGGGCTTTGCCATCTTCGGCAGTCGACCACAAACACAGTCGGGTCGATGACCTGTAAGAACAACAGCCTAGCCCGAATTCGTCAGCTGTAGACAGGTACAAAAACTAAAGCCGCGTGTGACATAAACACCAACCGTCGCGTTCGGCGTTTGCTGACTTTTTGTCAAGGCACCTCTCTTTAATCCGATAGATCCGTCCGTTTTGTCGCTGCTAGATTTGCGTTCTTATTTCGTGTGCCGCCACAGTATCGTATTCTATATGGGTCATACACCTTGTTATTTCCCTTTTTCGTAATTCTCTTCTTATCTGTTCAATTTGGTCCACTGTCGCGAGCCATTCTAGGCCTATTGACCTAGCATATTTTGCAAGTGCATTCTCTTGCCCGAGTATAACGGTTCTGACTGCTACGTCTTCCGCTTCCTTCATTTTTACGCCACTTCTAAGGACGGCTAGTTTTATAATATTCTCGACCCGTTGCATTCCAATACCCCCGTTACTCTTATTGGAGTATATTATCCCATCCGTTGTGGATGGGTGGAGAAGTAAAATACTTTTAATGATTTGTTCATCTCCTTATCCAGCGCTTTTAACGTTTTTAATGGGGGTGGGTTCGCAACGAGTCGATGTATATATCTGAGCAAGAAATACGTCCGTATTAAATTAATTTTTTGGTGGGGTTTAAGCCCCATCCTCTGTATTATTTTCGCTGCTTTTATGGCCTTGTCACACTGGTATTCCCGATTCAGACCTTTCCCGGGATCTAACTCGACTCCGAGGTATTTAATGGTATTTTCCGGTTTGGTTATGGAGATTGTTTCCGATCCTACATTTTTTTGGGGTCCTCTATATACCATGTTTTGTTTCTTGTTGTTATCCCGAAGGCCGAGCGCTTGGGTCCCAGAATTTTCATCCCTGATTTAGTTAGGAAGTTCTCTAGCATACTGATTTGCCGTTTGGCCTCCGCTCTGTTTTTAGATACTAGTACAATGTCATCTGCGAAGGCAGAATTGAAGCATTGGATCCTCCCATATCGATGCCTTCCGTTGTCTCGCCAATATCCTGTATAATTTTGTCCATGACTATATTGAAGATTAATGGGGATAGCGAATTCCCTTGTTTGACTTCCCTTAGTATGGGGATATCCACTTCTCCGTTTTTGGTTTTTAGTTTAGTTTTACAATCATTATACGTTCTTCTGATGAATTTAGCAACCTGTCTGAGTATCCCCTTCCTTGTGAGGCATTCCTCTATCACAGTGTGAGGAACTGCATCAAATGCTTTCGAGATATCCACCACTGTCCACAAGATCCGTCTTCCTTTGTAAATCCGTTTTGACGGATGCTTTGCTGGACTTTATATTTTAAACTGGCGTGTATCATCGTCGTAATCGTTCTATTCAAGACAGAGCCGATCGTGATCGGTCTCCAATTCTGTACTTCTGTTGTGCTTTTACCCGCCTTTGGTATTAAGGTTTTCCGGTTTACCCTCCACGACACTGGAAAATAGTTGTGGAGGATGAGCAGATTTAATATAGACGAAAGAATTAGTGCTGCTCCCTTCCTCTTGAAGTGGTATTTCTTAACTTCATCGACTCCGGTTGCTGAGTCGGACTTCATTTTACTTACTCTTCTTATGACTTCCTCCACTATGATCGCAGTATAAATGTCCTCGACCAGTATTCCTTCTGGTTGATCAGTTAGCCCTTGGAGGGCGTTGCTTTCAGGGCCGGGGGTATCCATAATTCTTTGTAAAGTTCTTCCATTTTGCTTCTTTCAGGGAGCTCGATTGACTCCCTAGCTTTAACTAATAGCTTCGGCCATGTCGACGAGCTTTCTGCGGCATTTGTTGTACATTTCTTGATATCTCGGATACTTGTATTTAGCTCATCGACTCCTATCACTTAGTGCTTGAATTGTTCGTTTAATTCTTTGAGGTGTGCGGTCTCCTCCTCAGTCCATACGGTTCCTCTATATTGGGGAACACCCACCGAACCTTCTGCCTCTTTTTGCCTTTTTTGATTTCTTATGTCGGGGTGTCTATGTCTTTCGTATGTAAATAGCCCCCTTTTGCTGGCAAAGGACCCCCCCCCCCATTTGAACTCCAGTTCTTCTGGGTTCATTTTACCCTTGCATTTGGGTACGTGACATTTCCAGCCGTGTATGCGCTGGAATATTTTTCTACACGGCCGGCATTGCCATCTGATACTGTTCGCGGGGTGTCGCTCCAGTATGTGTTCGATGAAGTCCCTCTCACAGAGGAACCGCTTGTCTAGCCCTTTATTAATACATACATCGCATTTAATTTGCTCAGCCAAGGGCATTTCCATAAGCTGTGCTGTCTCATTATCGTTAAACTCGCCAATGTAGTTGCCAAAGATCCCCTGATCTAAAGCGGAACTATCCGTCACAAGATCCCCGGGGTTGTGGGTATCCTGCGTCCGAGGCCCGTCTTCTCCTTCATCATTCAACATTAGGCTTTAAAATTTTGAATGTATTACAAGAAATCCTTCCTTATCCGTCTCATGTACCGCGCTTGCCAAGTCATCGTAGTGTCCGTCCGATTTGGCAGGTCAGTGATTGCTAATCCCATCCAGCTGGCCCTTTTAACTTTTTTCCTGTGGCTTATTGTTTCGCACAAATATTAGATAGCTCACATTGGGGATATTTATATGAGGAAGGAAATGGACATAAAGTAAGCAGGGGACCCGTTCTAACCAAAGGCCTAGACGGAGCCCCCAATTTAAAATTGCTCGGAGAGAAATAAAAAGAGCTACGTGCTACACGCAACCACTACAGACCGCCGAATGTAGCAGCGCGCTTCACACGCAGCTCTTAATTCACCACACTCTTACAAACGCACCCGAAAGGACAGCGTTCACTTAGGCAGGCCCGGGCGTTGGCGGTATTCTTGGTTACCTCGACAGGCTCCCTTGGACACGTCCAAACCCAGCTTGGATCAGCACTATGCACACCCAGGGCGTGGCTTTTTCACACGTGCTACGCAGCATGGGTGGGTGAACCCGCATGCCGTTCGCACGTCCCCCGAAGGGAATATACTTCTACTGATCCAGTAGCTCGGCCATTGCTTGCCGGTGGCAACACAAAGTGTTGCTAACAATTTTCTGACACCTCTTGCTCTTTCCGTTTCAATAGTATAGGCACTGAGTACCATGAAAGTAATATTGCTTGCCATTTGGATGGGGAGCCGCAATCACTCACCCACCCGCCGGGATATAACTCGGGAAGTTGGTATCGTTACTCACCATGGGCGCGCCGACAACTGCTCTCCCTTCCTGCTTGGACTGGATTGACCAGTAGCACAATAAAAAAGGGTTAACATGTAACATAGTATATAATACATAATATATAAAAAATATATTTCCATGTTAAAAATTGGTAAAAAAAGAAGAAAAATTTGTTCACACACTGCGCGGACTTGAACCCGAGCCGGCTGCGTAACAAGCTGATACGCTACCGTCGTAGCTACGGAATATGCTTGAATATACCTCTTACGTATCTGGATTACTAGATACGTAAAAAACTTTAACTCAAAATATCTCAAAAACGAAGGCCCATTCTAAAGAAACCCTTAAGGGTTTTGTTATACTACACGGGTACTACGACCTCCACATACTGTTGTTCCAAAAGCGAAAGCAGCACCTGTGCCTTCCCCTTGTTAGTAATACGTACCTTTAAGCGCTTTCTTATATCTACGACCTTGTTCACGCTGCCACGCAGTTTGTAAATCATAAAGAGTGTTCGAACGATTGTCCACCACATTTTAAACACTTTTTCATTCATGTTTTAATGTTATCTGTGACATCACTTATTTGGTTTCCACTTATTTTAGCTGTTTCTGTCACAATGCGATTTTTTTGGTCTTCACCACTTTGAATTGGCCGTGAATAAACTTCATTTTTTAAAAAATCACAAAGGAAAAAGTCCAAAGGCCTTAAGTCCGGTGATAATACTGGGCAACGTACTGATCCTCGTGTCCCAATTCAACGAATGGGATCTTTTTCATTTAATCTGACTTTTTGGATAATTTATAATTATGTTGGCATTATGTGCCGAAGCACGATCTTGCTGAAAGTATTTGGGTCATAGAGAACCTTACCTGCCGAGTTAGCAACCTAAATTGAATTACCCTCCTTCACCTACTATTCCGGAATTCCTTCTCCCTTCACCTCCCTGTATCATGTGTACACCGTGGACTCCCATATCCTGTCCGATCTTTGTATCTTCTATAGTTCCCTGTCTCTTTCCTTTACATCTGTTCATTCTGCCTACGCTTGTACCCCCACTTCCTCATTTTCTTTTCAAAACCTCCCGCCCTTTTTCCCACTGTTGCACGCTCGAGATGGTCGCCGTTGGTTTGATGAACTTGGATGCGTCATCAACTTCCTAGTTGGTTACTTAAAACCGCGGAGGATGTTTGGAATGGTTGTTGGTAAAATGATGTTTGACTCATTTATCAAGACTCTCAGTTTACTGGTATGAAAGGTGTGATGTTACACTTGAAGATTTGTGTGCGAGGGCGCGTATGTTACAACTTTGAAGTGTGATGTGAACATTCTCCATTTATGTGTTGTGTGCTCTTATTTATACAACTGTGCTTGTGTCTTATTGGTGTAGGCGGTGATAGAAAATGGAGGAAAGTTGGGTGGAGTTAAGAGGCGATTGGCCTAAGCAAGTTTGGCTTGATAGGGAAGGTGAGAAAGGTGGTGGAAGCGTGAAGAGGAATCTTGAAATGTTTTAGGGCCTTTACTGGATTGCGGCCCACGTGCGTCGCAGCCATCCAAGAACCTCAGGTTTACCATGGTGTCCGTCAATAAAGGGCTTACGGGCCATATGCCTAATTGCCGTGCACCGTAAGGTCTGCGCGGCAACATGCCGCCCCCTCTTGAACGGTCACGTTCAGTAAAGTTTTGTATGAGTGTATATGTGAGTGCAGTGGTGCGTGAAGTGTGCTTAATTGTCTAAGTTAAAAATTATGAATCTTACTAGCTAATATATACAATGGCTCACGAAAGTATTCGAACGCTTACATTTGCAACGTTTAATAAACGAAATATGTATGTTAAACTAATTTGTTTAAAACAATATAGTATCTATAGTAAGGGGGAAGCTCAAGATTATTTCAGTAGAATTTGAAAATCATTCAAGAACGTAGGTAGTAGTTACCATATATTTATTATAAATACGCACCATTAGTGGCTCACAAAAGTATTCGAATGCTTCATATATTATTACATTATTTAATATTAATATTTTGTTGGACCACCTTTAGCAGCAATAATTGGTCTCAGTCAACGCTTCATACTATGAACCAATGATTTTGTAAAAGTACTGTCAATGGAATTCCATACTTCCACAATTTTTTCTTTAAGCATCTGCTTTGATGTTATCTGAAATTTATTTAATCTTTTGCCAATTTCAGTCCATAAATTTTCAATCAGGTTGATATCTGGACTTTGCGGTGGGGTGTTTAACATGTGTGGTGTGTTATATATAATCCATTGTTTCACGATACAAGCTGTATGTTTGGGATCGTTATCCTGTTGAAAGTAAAAGCCTTCCCATAATCCCAATTTACGGGCACTATCTTCAACATTGTTCTTTAAAATGTTTAAATATTTATATTTATCGAGTATTCCATCGATAAATACTAAATTTCCCGTACCACTAGTTGTCATGCAGCCCAATGCCATAACAGAACCACCCCCGTGTTTTACTGTTTGGTGTAAATTTTTAATTTTCATTTCCGTATTTGGTCTTCGCCATACATAATTTCGACCATCTGAGCTAAAGATATTAAATTTAGATTCGTCTGAAAATATTACTTTTTCCCAGAAAGCATTATCTTTATTGATGTGTGTTTTTGCAAAAGTGAGTCTTTTTTTATTTTCCTTATTAATGCACGGCTTCTTTCTTGGCACTCTACCATGAAAATCATCATTCCGTAAAATTCGTCGACATAATTCGGGATGAACTTCTTTATCAAACATTCCAGCTACCATATCTGTGAGTTGAGGAGCAGATATAGTAGGATTTTTTCTCACTTCACGAATGATAACTTTCTCTTCTCTTTTAGTCTATTTTTTTGGCCGACCTGAACGAGCTTTATTCGCAATAGTTGCTTCAGTTTTGGAATTTTTTATGATGTAATGTACCGTGGACTTACTTCTGTTTAAAATCTTTGCAATCTCGTTGTATGATTTTCCATCCTTATGAAATCGAAGTATTACTTCTCGTTCACACTTTCGCATTTCTGACTTTTTGGTATTCATTTCCAATATTACACAGCACAATTTTACGTTACTGTTACTGAAACAATGCCTTAACATCAACTGAACGTGCTGATGCTCACATTCACTGTCAATGTTTAAATTCATTGCTAAGATGTATAAAAAGACATCAACAATGTAACAACGTACGAATACTTTTGTGAGCCACTGTACATATTATACAGTCTTCATATGATACATTTCTACAATTTACAAAAGCCGTTAGTGCATATCCATAGGTAACGGAGCTAGTCGCTTAATGCCGCGTTTATATGTGCCTTGTGTTGTTTTGATTGTTGCTACTCGGATGATCCTATCTTGTCCCGGATGGATGTAGATGATGCGTCCGAGAGGCCATGACAAGGGTGGTAGGTTATATTCTTTGGCAATTACGAACATCCCTTCTTTGATGGTCCTGCCCTTTGGTTGATGCCATTTGCGCCGAACAGTGATCTCGTTCAGATACTCTTTATGCCATCGGCGCCAGAAGTGCTGACGGATTTGCTGGTCTTGTTGCCGTTGAGACAAACGACCTACTTTGGTTGCTGTAAAATCACGCTCTGGTATGCTGGTCATTGAATCACCGATAAGGAAGTGCCCAGGAGTTAATGCGGTGAGATCAGAAGGATCGTCGGACAATGGTTTGAGGGGTCGGGAGTGTAGTATTGCTTCAATTTCGGTTAAACAAATATAAATGGCCTCGTATGTTCAGATCATGTTTCCTAGTATCCGAGCTACATGATGTTTTACCGATTTTACTGCGACTTCCCACAAGCCTCCGAAGTGGGGGGTGCGTGGAGATATAAAATACCATCGAATGTCGTCATTAGCAAGCTGGTGTTTTATGAAGTCGTTGTGTGTGCCTGACTGGATCAATTGACGTATTTCCTGTACCTCTCTGTTTGCACCTACAAAATTGGTGCCATTATCGGAATAAATGTCTGAGGATTTTCCGCGGCGTGAAAAGAATCTTCGTAATGAAGCTAAAAAGGCGTCGGTGCTCAGGTCACTCAGTAATTCAATGTGCACCGCCTTTGTTGTGAAGCAAACAAACACGGCAATGTAACATTTTACCTGCTTCGTATTCCTAAGCCGTTTCTCCTTTATATAAAAAGGCCCGCAATAATCGACCCCTGTTACAAGGAATGGTCGCTTTGAGGTGACACGGTGTTTGAGTAATTCACCCATTGTGTACTCGGGCAAGGAGGGGTCAATGCGATGACAAGTTATGCACCTATGAACTACTGCCTTTACGCAAGATTTCCCGTTTATAGGCCAATACTTTTCACGAAATGCGTTTAATGTTGCCTGAGTTCCAGCATGACCGTGTTTACTGTGACATTCGCCGATAAGTAATTCTGTAATTTTGTGGTTTGACGGTAATACTAATGGATGTTTCCGATCGTGTATCAATTCAGAATGAGTTCGCATCAAGCCCACTGAGCCAATGAATGGGTTAAGGGGTGCGAGGCGCCCCTTGTATTGTTTTGTCTTTACCTGTTGTGACAAATCGTTACGATCACTGTGAAATTCCTCGTTCTCAATCATTTTTATTATCCTATCGTGCGCATGGCGTAGCTCTTCAGCCGTTAACTGACTGTTGTACCTTTTTCTTTTCAGGGCGTTGTAATAGAATCTAAAGCAATATGCGATTACTCGTTTTAGCATATTAAAGGATGAGAATTTCGTTAGTATGACTGATGTATTCTGGTTAGTGGTTGTTAACACTGTCAGTTTTCGTTGTTCGGATACTTCTATGGGTTGTAAATTGTGAACAGGCCAATGGGTTTCGATTAAGGATAACCATTGCGGTCGTTGTTCCCAACCCTTGTAATTGAGAAATTCTAAAGGATTCATACCTCGAGATAATATGTCAGCTGGATTGCTAGTTGAAGGGACACAACGCCATTGATTAGGGTTGCAATGTTCTTGTATTTCGGCGACTTGATTCACCATGAATTGTTTTAGGGTATATCGGTGAGCTCGAAACCAATGTAGTGTAATCATTGAATCGGTCCAAAATATTGTCGCATCAAAGGAAATCTTAAGTGAGGTAATCGCTGTTCGATACAAGTTGATGAGAAGAACTGCTGCGCAAAGTTCTAACCGTGGCAGACATTGAGTTTTTAAAGGTGCGACGCGAGTGTTGGAGCATAATAAATGAGAGTGATGATTGCCCGCGTGATCTGTGGTTTGAATGTCTAAACATGCACCATAAGCCCGTTCGCTCGCATCGCAGAACCCGTGAAGTTGCAGTGATTTGACTCGTTGCGGCACGAAAAAACTTTGAATCGTCGATAATTGAGATTCGAAGGAGGTCCACGCGGAGTAGATGTTCATTGGAACGGATTCGTTCCAATGTGACTTCAAGTTCCAAAGATTCTGCATGATCAATTTGGCTTTAATAACGATCGGCCCTAATAGCCCTAACGGATCAAATAGTTGTGCAATATTTGATAGGATAGTTCGTTTCGTAACCTTCGACAATGACTCGGTTTCCTATACTGTGTAGCCTATTGTGTCGCGTGCTGCTGTCCAGTATAAACCTAACGTCTTTTTGTCGTCCGTTAAGTGAATTGTCACGTGTTCGTCCTCTAAATTTATGAGGGGTTCCAATAAACGTGGGTCGTCGGATGCCCACTGTCTTAATTGGTAACCGCCATCGGAGGTGAGAGTAATAAAGTCGTCCCGAATGTGTTGTACATCTTCTAATGTATCAGCGCCGGTTAACATGTCGTCAACATAAAAGTCATTTTTAAGGACTTTGGCGGCTATAGGGTTAGTCGTTCTTTCGTCGTCTGCAAGTTGTTGTAGCGTTCGCGTGGCCATGTATGGCGCGCAAGCTGTGCCATACGTAACAGTGTTTAGTTCAAAAGTTTTGACGCGTTGTGATGAGGGTTTGCGCCACAAAATTTTATAATACTTCCTGTCCGCGGGCGACAGTTCTATTTTTCTGTACATTTTTGTGATGTCCGTGGTTAAGACGTATTTATGACTTTGAAAGCAGAGTACGATGGAAAATGAGTGCTCCTGAACCGCTGGCCCCACCATCAGACTATCCTTTAGTGATACTCCTGACGTTGATTTTGCTGACGCATCAAACACCACTCGAATTTCAGTAGTAAGACTACCGGCTTTTGTGACGGCGTGGTGTAGCAGAAAATATCCTAATTGTAAATATTCCCGCATGAATTTTATATATTGCTCTTGGATAATGAGATTTCGATCCAATGACCTTTCTAGCGGAATTAAGCGTTTAAACGCGATCTAGTGAGGCTCTCCGAGGTCAATTATGGTTCGCATAGCAGGTAGGCGGACGGTATACCTGCCGCTTACCACGTCGCGTTGCGTGCTTGATGCGTAATGGGATTCACACGCTCGTTCTTCTGCTGATAAGAGTCGCGCGGGAACGCGTTCTTGTAACTCCCAGAATTTATTTATTTCTCCCCTGCGGGAGAATAACCCTATTTCCTGCGGGAGAATAACCTTTCTCTAACCTATTGCGGTTATTTTTTTAAATTTTTTCGGTTACAACCCAAACTAATAGAGTTTTTTGGAGTTTTGCTCGCATATTTGGAATGATAACCTGTCCTACGCATAACAATTCCCAGAATAATTGGGCGCCTATCAACCCGTCGATCTCGCTTGGTTCGTAGAATTTAGGATCGGCTAATTGAGTGTTTTCTGGGATCTGTAATTCGCGTCTGTCGATGTGATCTACCGGTAGGTTTAGCGAAATCTCATTGACCAACAAAAATGTCAGACTGTGTGAAAAGTCGCTGTGTCTTGATTTAATCCGTGCTGTGGTTTGCGCCTTTATAAGGGATCATATTTCATTCATGCCGGTCACGGGACCCGAAATGGAACGTTTTGCTAATCCTAATCTCATGTGCATACGCTTTGATAAAAAGTGCGATTGCGAGCACGAGGAGAGTAATACGCGGCATGGATGTGGTTGTTCCGATTTGTCCAGAATAGTAATAATTGCGGTGGATAACAGGACTTGAGCTGGAAGATTTAGATTCAAACATGCCGCGTTAACTCGAGAGGGGGTTGGTGCGTCAGCATGTCTGTCCATGTGTAGGAGCATATGATGTTTCTTATGACATCGTCTGCACGTGGTGGATCTGCAATCATTGGTCTTGTGGTAGGAACGCAAGCAATTCGAACATAAATTTTTACTACGAACTAAGTTTAGGCGCTCCGAGACTGGCAGTCTTGTGAGCGTTTCGCATTGTTGCGTATAATGCCCCCCTTTACAAATACTACAGTATATGTGCGACTGAAGGGGTAATGTGGGTTGCGGGTCTGTCCGAGGATTGTCACGAGGTGTAAATTTTGAATACGGCTACTGACTGTTTCGTAATCGCGGTATTGATGTACTATTTGAACATGATTATGCAGGTCGATTTACAGTCTCGCACGGTTCGAGAACCTGACACCGCTCATCTAAAAAGTTAAAAAAGGCTTCAATGGATGGAAATTGGTTGTGACGGGTATGCTCCTTCCATTTTTGGCTATTATCTTTGTCCAATTTTAACAAGAATAAATGAATTAAAAGGGTGTCCGTTGTTGGTTGCTTCAGAGCCACTAAGGACCGATAATCAGCTTCGATGGTGTTAAGGAATTCTCGAAGCTCTCGGTGCATAGACCTTGTAACGACAGGTAATTCAAAAAGGGTCTAGGTGATTGCTAATCATTATTGCGGGCTTGTTATAATGTTCCTCTATAATTCCCCAAGCTACCATATAATTCGCGGCGGTATTGCTGAGTGACTCGAGGCCTCTTCATGCTTCACCCTTTAAACTTAACCTCAGATGCATGAGTTTCCTGCAGTCATTAATCAGCGCGTTTTCATGTACAGTGGAGCTGAATTGGTCGGTAAATCCGGGCCAGTCCTCACAATTTCCCGAAAAGATTGGAAGATTGATTTTTGGCAATTGTACTTCGGAATCGGATGCTTGTATCTGAGATTGCGGTGTCGTGTGACCGCTGGATGTGTCGCGGTTTTAAATAGCAATTGGTGTAATAAATTTGTTGGCACGCGCGCGACATTGTAAATAGGATGATTTTAAATGCATTCGATCGCGGAGTAATTCACCCGTTTCATCAATCGAATCTAAATCTACTTGTGTTTTTTGGCGAATATGGCATATTCTCCCTCTAGTTCTTTCATGCGGATGCCTATCTCGGAAGAAAAGACACATAACTCGGGACTGTCAAGAAGGTCTTTAAATGTTTGAAGTTCCAAGCGGAAGACCTCGCGTCTGAGCTTTAGGTTTTTTACACGATCTTCATGAGGCGGAGCCATTTTATATGCTTGTTTGGATTGATGAGTGAAAGAGAGGAAGAAACGAAGATTCAAGCAAGATTGCGTGACTTACAATAGTGCTACGAAGACTGCTCGGCTGTGATGTCGGATGCTGATGACGCTGTTCTCGTTGTTTTCTGATGTTGACAGGATACGGCGCACTTTCCTGGCGATGCTGCCCCTGTTGCAATATGTTGAGGATGAATTCGATGCGCTTTCTCGGCGATGTTGTCCTTGTTGCGATGTGCTGAGGGTGGACACGACGCCCTTCCTTCGGCGCCGTTGTCCACGCTGGTATGATGTTGACGGATGTAACGCTCCTGCCTTCTCCGAATCCGTTAACAGACTGAGGATGTTGCACTAAGTTGGCAACTGTTTCCTCTGTCGATGTGTGATGTGAACGGGCCAAGGTGTTTTTTCGCAGTCCCCATATCCGGCTCGAAGGACCAAAATGTTGTACGCTGGAGACGGTCGCCGTTAGTTTGATGAACTTGGACGCGTTACCAACTTCCTCGTTGGTTACTTAATCCCGCGGAAGTTGTGTGGAATGGTTGTTGGTGAAATGCCCATTGACTCATTTGTCGAGACTCTAAGTTCACTGCTATGAAAGATGTGATGTTATACTTGAAGATTTGTGTGCGAGAGCGCGTATGTTGCATCTTTGAAGTGTGATGTGAAAATTCTCCGTTTGTGTGTTGTGTGCTCATATTTATACAACTGTCTTATTGGTGTAGACGGTGATAGAAAATGGAGGAAAGTTGGGTGAAGTTAAGAGGTGATTGGCCTAAGCAAGTTTGGCTTGGTAGGGAAGGTGAGAAAGCTGGTGGAAGCGTGAAGAGGAATCTTGAGGTTTCAAAAATTATGTTTTATGAGTTTTACTGAGGTTCCTGGAAATTGGCCTTCGATGACATTTGATGATGTTTGAGGGTCTTTACTGGATTGCGGCTCACGTGCGTCGCAGCCGCCCAAGAACCTCAGGTTTATGATGGTGATCGTCAATAAAGGGCTTACGGGCCATATGCCTAATTGCCGTGCACCATAATATCTGCGCGGCAACACCCATTCTTACCCTCATCTAAACCCTCCGAGGTTCCACCGCTACCGGATATCCCGGCGTCCTCCATTCTACTCCCATTGTTCACCTGGTGTACCTCGTTTGTACACTTTCCATCCCTTCTCTTTCTTTCCACCCCCATAACCGACTATACCAACAGGTCGAACAGCGTCATTCTGCTTTTTCAGTCTCTTCTGAATCTCCTTTTGCCTATGCAACAATTGCCCCATAATCCCTGCCGCTTATTTATTGTTTCCCTAACGTGCGCCTCCTGTCCACCATTCCTCTGGAGCACATATCCCAAATATTTAAACTCCCTTACCTCTTCTATTTTCTTTCCCTTCCAAAACCGCTCCACCTGCTTCATTCTTTCTCCCCCTTTTTTAAACCTCAACACTTTAGTTTTACCCACTTTTAACCCAAGCATTTTCTTCTCCGGATAGCTTTCTAGTCCCGCTACGATACCCCGCAACCCCTTCTTCATCTTCTGCTGTTAACACCATATCATCCGCGTATGCCAACGTGTACACTTTTTGAACTTCTATCTTTATTCTCCTCACTCTCTTCTCATGGACTCCTCTTCCACGTTCACTATTAGGATATTAAACAACATCGGACTCAGGGGACAGCCCTTCCTTACCCCCTTGCCGTCCAGAATGCCATCCCAGTTTCCTTCCCAACCCTGACCCTGTTGCTCGTCTCGCTGTAAGTTTCTTCTCCTCTTTCCTTTAGGACCACTGTTATACACTCCTTTCCCTCGTTGCCTTAATTGCGTCGTAGATAGCGCTAAGCGAGAAAGTGACCTTCAGTAGTCTGTATAATTATTAAAACGGTTCGCTCGCGTGTTCAACTCTACATATTGTTAGTGCATTGTGTCCGCGATGTCAGCACGTCATCAAAGAGTGCCGTACCGTCAGTTGACGGAGTTTGAGAGGGGTTACATCGTGGGCTTACGGGAGGCTGGCTTGTCACGGAATGAACTCACGCGTCGTACGACGTGTGGTCACCCTCGTGTAACATCTGAGCGAGAGGACAGACAGTTGATCTGCGCTTCAACTTAGAGTCGTGTATCTTCTGCTGCAGCTCTCGCACAGGAATGACACCCGGCGGTAACTAGGAGAGTGTCCGTGCGAACGGTATGTCGCCGTTTGCAAGCGGCAGGGCTAATAGCGCGGCGTACTCTCCAGCGACTACCTCTGACCGCCAGATACCGTCGTGAACGGCGCGACTGGTGCCACGCACGACAGGACTGGAGGACGGAGTAGCAGCAAATCGTCTTTTTCGATGAGTTACGATTCTGCCTGAGGACTGGGGACGCACGGATCTTGGTTCGTCGGAGACGGGGAGAACGTTTACAGGAAGCGTGTATTCAACTCCGCCACCGGCATCCACAGATAAGCGTAATGGTCTGGGTTGCTATTGTGTTTGAAGGACAGTCACCTCTCCTGCTGACGAGCGCTCTGTACATCACCGAGATTCTGCAGCCCGAAGTGGTACCTCTGATTCGACGATTCCCAGGTACCACATTTCAGCAGGACATTGCTCGTCAACATGCTGCAAGGACGGTACAAGCCTTCCTTACCCAGGAGCATATTCCCGTGATTTCGTGGCCAGCTCGGTCGCTACATCTTAAGCCGATCGAACATGTATGGGATATGATCGAACAGCGTCTTCGGCATTACCCGCAGCTCCGGCTAATGCTGAAGAGCTCTGGCGTCGAGTCAATGCAGCATGGATGGCAATCCCGCAAATTACCATCCAGCACCTGATCAACTCCTTCCTCCATCGTCTAACCGCTGTACTCCAAGCTGCCGGTGGCTACACACGGTACCAAGGGTGCTCTTATGCCTACGCATGGAGGACTGTCCTGCTGAGTTCAGTATTCTTTATACATTGTGTCGAGTGCTATCATTCTATCATCTTGTGTGTTTTTATTATCAATGTGTTACTACTGCTGTCGTAACTGTCACTATTATCAATGAATTCTTGCGCCTTATGAAGCGGTGTGTCAGAAATAATAATTATACTCTTAGAAATATGTGTCAAATGTTTCGTGAAATTGATGAAAATGACAGTGTCCTATGGGTAAGACGTAGAAACAGGAGACAAAATATGTAAACATCGCATTGGTGAGTAAATATACTGGCATTGCACAGAATTCTTTAATTCTAGATCATTGTTTTGAGGTATCATATATTAAGCATTAGAAAGTAAGAAAAATCACTTAATTTAGGTCTAAATAGCTCAATGCACCTTGCACGGTCTTCTGTCCCTTTAAACGCCGTGTTGTGTTTGTATAGTGACACGCATACTACCGTGGCAGACCACTACCTACTGACAAGCGACAAAGTGGCAGGAGGCCGATACCACTATGTGTAACCGTACACAAGCAAATCATTGTAACAACTTTAATCATTTTTCTTGACGCAAAGGTTCATTTGCAACATAGGTTCCAGGCAAACTTTTTCTCGTTCCAATGAGCAGAAACAGTTGATGTAGGAAAAAATTGAACATCAATTTTCGATGTTACAAACAATTTTGCGGCTAGGTTTTTTAACAAATTTCGACCGATCCAGAGATGCATACTCACTACTGAATGCCATGACAAATGACATTGTGACACCCTGTAGATAATCTTCCGTCGAATGTTAGAATACGACGGTTTCAAGTGTGATTTGGTGTGGAGTAAGAAAGTTCATTAAACATTATCTTTGAAATCTAGGGTGATCAAATGTTTTTTCTTGCCTCGTATTCTACTCATCGCCAGGGCCAACTTTGTCAAATGAACCATGGGTCGCAACACAACCGTTCTCTTGAATAATGATGTTCAAATTCCAATAACTCTTACAGCTACTTTATTTACAATGTGCTTTTATTTCATAGTCATATGCAGGGTAAATAGCCGTGTCGGGTCTCTGATAATTTACTGCCGCTCGTAGATACCCCAATAGTGATGATTCAGTTTGTTGCTAATACTCACACCAAAAACCGCCTAGTGTTTTGATGCGAAATGCTTATATTTGGACGACATACGACGCAAACAGCTAATAGTTTTTCTCGTGGTTTACTGCCGCACGCTGTAATAATGTGTTAGTCTCTTGTGAGTACGCGAGCACTGAACATGGTGCGAAATAAATATAGTGATGTAAGACAAATGCTTCGTGCTATTGACGATAACTGTGTTTGTATTTATGTAATATACTACTCTTCTAATTTCGAAAATTCTGGCTATCTTGTACTGATATTACTGTCTTATTGTATTATACCGTATATTTGTCAGAAAATTACTAGTAATAATGGTACATGATAGAATTATTGCCGAAACGATACGTTAAGTGTGAATTAATTCACCACATGTTTAATGTCAAATCAATAAATGAAAGTAATACATATTATGAAAATAAAACCATTGGAACTTGTGCCCATCCATTTCCTGTTCACAAATGCCTCCTGCATTTATCATTGATAGCATGATTCTTACATGTTTTACAAATACTTTTATACTTGTTTCAGACTATCCATTTGGAAGCAGTATTGTTAGCAGTGATTGGTCTGTGTTGCATTTTGTGCTGCATAGTACCCGGCACAGAACTCTGGCTTGCTTGTCGCCCAATCAGAGATGATTACAGACCAATTCGGCACCCTAGCGTCCTAGTGTCCCTTCTCGCTCTCTTGATCTTCGTTCTTGGGTATGATTAAACACAAGTTTATTATTATCACAAAGTTATCATATGAACACATTTCATAACGTTGAAAGGTACTTTGAATGCGTTGAACGCTGCAGTGAGAATAGCATCTTTGCGATATAACATATTACAGTGGTCCACGGATCACAGGTATACTTTTCACCGCGGCACTCTGGAAGGCCTTTTATCGTGTTGTGCGACTCGTGGAGGCTTTTGCGAACCATTATACTTTGTACAAAGTACAAAATATTAAACTAAACTGAGTCAAAACACGATCTCATTCGGACTGTTTGTTATCAATAGACTGCGGATATTTATACAGCTAAATCATATTCAAATATGTGAGAAATATGCAAACAATATGTCAGAAATATGTAGGAAATATGCAAACAATATGCTAAAACTATACAGGATGTATACATGTATTACATACGTATTTCATGCAGTATACAAACTGTGGTGGCACTTCCCGACCTCACCAGCAGAGGGATCAACAGCACACGACTTTCCTACAAGTCCTCGACCATACTGCGGTCTGTATACAGGGTGACCGCCGTAAACGAGGACAGTCCATTATTTCCTAGCGTATTGGAGATACAACAAAATTATTTATATGAAAATTGCATGGTATAAGGGGGCATATTTTTTAACGAGGTCGAACTTTGTTTTACATTATTATTTTAAGAGATACAATGGTCAAGTTCGTTTCTTTAAGCAGGACTGTGTACTTTTGTTCAGATCATTCGGTAGTGCCTTTCAAGACGAATTCACTGACCTTTAATGTATATACCCGATTTTTAGTGGTTTTCGAGATATTGCGCTTACAAATTTACCGATTTTCAAGGGAAGAAACCAGGTCGAATAGGAAATACCAGTAGTAGTCCTGTTTACGCTTGTTAACGCCCGTGGTTGATTAAAGAATCGTTCGGGCCTTGTTGGCGTTTGCACGTGGTGTGCCGACTAAGTATTATTTCGAACTAACTCGAAGGACCACCTTCCTCCTGGCGGAAGGACAAAAATGTAAAGTTGTTACTAAAGAAACGTATATTCTGCCTTACAAAGGTGTGAGCGGGGTGCTCGTTTAAACTATGTTCTAGTAGTTGTGTGGAAGCTACGGTTATACAAAGTCTAGTGTGCTGCTCAGAGCGTTCCGTGTGCTGCTGAGAGCGTTCTAAGTGCTGTTGAGAGCGTTCTATGTTACTAACTAGTGTGCTCCTCAGAGCGTTCTAATCAACTAATGTGCTCCTCGGAGCGTTCTAATCAACTATATTTTCAGATTTACAAAAAATCAACGACAAAGACTCTTCCCTCCCTTCCAATGACATTTTCATGGAGTGGAGGGAACCGTAGAGTGAGGGAGCGGTTGTGGTCGGTGGACGGAAGTTTGGCAACAGCGGGGTTTTTCCTATGAGCGCGGGCCCGCTCGCGAGTTCCGTTGAACCGTCCTGAGCGGGCCTACCGATACGCTTCGGGTGGTTGCGTTCATGACACGGCACTTAGGCAATCGAATGTACAGAAAATTAGTCTTTCCTGGCCGCCCTGCAAATTAATTTTGCCTAGCCTTTGGCGACCAGATGTGGACTTCACGGGGTCCTGAAGCACATAAAAAAATTTGGCCGTGCCATAAACCAATCCCGCCGCTGGCGTTAACAACGCTTTAAGTTCCACGTGCTAGACATTGCCTCTTGAAACAGATACGAAGGGTCTGCAGCAGGGACGACAGACCTAAACTCTGGACAATAGTTCTCCATTGTGAAGTATCAACGATACTTTTCCCGACACTGCAATGCTACATTTGTGGCGGAAAACAATTGTCCAGGTTTGGGCTTGCCGTTCCTGCTGCAGACCCTTCGTATCTGTTTCAAGAGGCAATGTCTAACACGTGGCACTTTAGACTAAATTTCTAAGCGCAATATCTCGAAAACCACTAAAAAACGGGTGTATACCTTAAGGGTCAGTGAATTCGTCTTGTAAAGCACTATTAAATGTCCTGAAGAAAAATATGTAGTTCCATTTAAAAAAACGAACTTGACCATCGTATCTCGGAAAATAATAATGTAAAAAAAGGTGCATCTTCGTTAACACATGTGCTCCCTTGTACCATATAATTTTCATATAAACAATTTTTTTGTATCTCCAATTCGTTAGGAAATAATGGACTGTCCACTTTTACAGCGGATACCCTGTATGTACACCTTTCAACCTGACGCTCAGTATCCCGCGTGTAAGGCACGGGTCTGATAGGTAGCCTTACTGACGAATCCACTAGCAGGCCCCGGACGAAACACTTTTCCTCTTTCGTCCTTCCATTCTTTTCACAATTCCCTGCGCAGCGCACCACCACACAAACCATTAGTTATTTTATTGTAATTTTATTTATCATAATTTGCATTACGATATACAGTAATCGTTTTTTCGAGATTTCCTACTGTGAAATGGTATCGTTTCTCTGATAAAATTAATTTGTAAGCAGAAAATGATCTTTCTACATCAGAAGATGTGATTGACACATATTTAAACTTTCTTCAGTACCGTGCTGAAACTTTCCTTGGTTTTTCTGTAGATGTACCATTTAAAATGTTTGCAATTTTTTATCGTGAATAGTAACCAGGATTTTTGTCTATAATACAATTAATTTTTCTTTAATTTTTTCTCCAAAAGTACCATGTACGCTTTCCATGTTTTTAGCGATTTCATTCAGTATTTCTGTTCATGCAATTAATGGCTTCTTTCTCTTTTGTAATATTTGTATGCTAACGGGGAGAGCACCAAAGTGAGCTTCAATATATGCCAAATCTCGATTTCACAAGGGATGATACCCAACCGTTATACGCCGATTTTGATAAAATTTTAATATGATATACAGCTCGAAAAAATATTTCATACATATTTTTTTATCGGCAACGATCCATGTTGAAGGGATGAAAACAGCCCTCAAAGTGGGGCCTTCCAACCGTATTTTATCAAATATCTCGAAAACAGTTAGACGTAGGACAACCATTTTTTTTAAACTGTGTATTTTTTAATTGCGAATTGAGACATGTCAGCGATTTTGCTAAAAGTTTATTTGTTTAAACAGTATTTAAAAAGTTATAACATTTTGCCATCTTTTCTGGTCAAATGGTAATGCTGAGAATGGGTTAAAGTAAGTGAGGAAGTCTCTGGTGGAATACTAAAAAAAAACAAGATGGCGGATACAATGGGCTTAACCCCTTAACTTGTACGCTCGAGTTAATTCGAGTGCGCTAAACAGGCCAAACTGTGCACACTCGAAATAATTCGAGCGGCGTTGTATTTTATGCTGCTATAATTTTTCACACTCGAATATAATCGAGAATTGAAAATAACAATGTGAAAGCAAAGAAAAAAAATCGTTTTATTGATATTTATCATTTACATGGGACTGTAAGCTATAACACTTATTTATTCAAGAATAAAATATATCCTTTTTCCATGGAACAAAAGCGCAGTATATCAAAATTCTCCACCAAAAGAAAAGTTGAATCAGGGGCGGTAACAAATGGAAACCTTTGAGGATGTGGATTTATCTACTTCCAATCAACGGCTATATCTTCTTCTGAACTATCTTCAGAATCACTACTATACTTATCACTTTCTTCTGAGCCGCTTTCCGACAGCGTATTCATATTCAGATTCTGATTCGCTCATTTTTCAATATATATTTTACTAAAATATAATGTAAAATAAAACATAATAATAATAATATTCTGAAAATAAAAAAAGAGATAAAAAAGTCGATGTACGTGTAACATTGCAATATTCGGCTATTTTCTGCAATGTGGATCGAAGTCCAAAATTAAAATAAAAATTTTGATTATTTTTGTATTTTTTTAATTTTTTTGCCAAGACAATGTTCTAAGTTGTTTTTTTACATAAAAAAAAAATTGATTTTTATTGGCCGGTTTTTTTTAAAAAAACTGCGTTAAGGAGTTGTTTAAAAAATGTCTTTCATTATAAAAATAATCACTCTAACTATTAAATGTAATGAACAAAATATTGTTTATGTGAACTGATACAATTATATTAATTAATGCCACAATAATTATTGAGGGTTTCCCGACTATAACTATATGCACGTCGTGCGGCACACAGCCACGTGTTGAGCCTGAGTGGTCGTGGTTATGTACAATGAGTGACACCTTTTATTTTATTCTAGTAAATTCACATGAAATGTGTTAAATGAGTTTCCCGATAATCAATTATGTGAATTGCACTGAGAAAACTATGAGCAGAAGCATTAAACACTTGAACTTGCGAGAGTGCTAACCGATGATGTGCACAACACAATGATCACGACTAGACTGAAAATGGCGACGCGGAAAAGGCCATATCAGTCCGCGTGGTCCCGTTTTCAGAGGCTCTGCTACGTCCGTGGATAAGGTAGGGATGGAAGTTACCACCGCTGTCTTATTTTTTAAAGTAGGTTTTCTATATACACTATTTACACTTACTGGCTAAACATTTAAACATATAACAAACGCACACGCACACACACGCAGAGTAACTAACCGTTAACTAAAAATATATATACTAATAGGATGTATATATACACGAACTCTGTAATTTTGTGCGATGTGCACGCGCTGCCGGTTCAACCAAGAAGAAGGCTTTTTTCCCTCGTCGGGAAAACCGTCACCCACGCCGGAAAATAGAGGGCGTGCTACTTCCGTTCATTTTCCGCGGGAAAGTTTTTCCGGAACGTTACCTTTCGGCGGGACGTTTGAACATCCGCCGCTGGCGCCACTCCGGCCCGAGAGGTGCTGCCACTCGGTGACTGTGTACAGTACCAATTAATTATTGTGAGTTTCCTCAACAGTTAATATATTTTCATCCAAATTTATATACATAAACTACAGACCAAGATAAAAAATACGGATAAATTTAGTTTTTTAATTGTATCTTTGTAATAATTATTATTACATGCGCAAAATACTCCTATTTTCATACATACCGATTGTCCGTGGACCCATATGGCCAAAAAGGTTACAGGCTTTCGTGATATTCTCGGAAATTCCATCATCCTACACGTTATTGTTGTGTTTCGAATGACGGAAATGACCGTAGAATATAAAAAGTTTCCCTGCGATTGGACCGGCGTAGGGTGTACTGTAAGCTTCAGGAGCGTAGGTCACATGCACATGCGGCCCACGGTCATAAAATGACCGTAATTAATTGTAAGAATATAACCGAGAAAAATCGTTGATCACCTCAAACTGTTCCTCTGTTTTTACAAAATTGGTAGCTCTGAAAACGGCTGTTGTTCTGCAGTGCCTAATTCTCGACTGCGAGACCCAGCATTATTTTACTTTATTATGCAGCAGCTACAGAAGAGCTAATTGGCTGATACATATTAAGTGGGAATGAAAACTATGATTGTCTCTACCCACAGTCAGTTTCCAAAACCTATCAAAATATGTAACTCTAATGTTTATCTACATTTGTTACATCTGTGCTATAACTGGGTGTTCTCTCTGCAGTCATCGTTACGGCTACGTGGTCAAGGCTACATTGGTAATTTGTCCTCATTACATTTGCACGGAGATTATGAAATTGAACTACGAATTCATATATAGTTAGTTCGTAGATTTATAAGTATTTTATATATTATACTTAAATTTATAGTGTAATTTGTATACATACGTTTTACTACTAGTACTAATTTTTAGATTTATCTATAATTTTAATTAAAGTAGGTAATTTCTTAACTATGACGGTAAACGTCAAAAATATTATAAGCATTCTAGTAAATACATATAACTATGAACAGAGTGCTAACGATACTTCTCCAAATAGTACCGAAGTCGAGTTGGCTCATCATATTATAAATTTAATTGATAGGTATGTACAAACTGGGTTCGCGTCATTCGAAACGCATCAGGAACATGTATTCGAAGACAACGCAAAGGGGCCAGTATTTGACGATGCAGAAGAATACCCTGCAGAAGGAAGTGCAACAGACACGAAAGAACTACCTTTCACGTCTCTTGATGACAGCCCCGAAGAGAATGTACCGGACGAAATTGACTTCGAATATAAGGAGAACGCTGTGAATGTATGGAACAGCGGTAAGAAAAGGAAATTTCAAGGAAGATTAAAAAAACTGAAGAATCGCAAACAATTCTATGTACGGGAACAAGAGTTGAAGAAAGGAAGAACTCGAATGCACAAATTGAAAGAAATAGGAAAGGTAGTCTTGAGAAAATTCATAGAAGCTAGAAACAAGAAAATAATTATTCACGACATTGATTTGAGATGGTGGGCTGTACAGGAAAATCATAAATGGAATATGTTAAGGATCTTTGAATTTGCCATCTTACACACTAACGTGACGGGTGAAATAATTAATTATAATAATTAGCGTCAGATGTCTCAGGGCATGCGTGAGTATAGAGGAATCGGGTTCAGCAAATTCTCTAATAATGCTTGTAAAACGGATACAGTTGTTTATTGGATTGCCCTCACACATCAGGCGTGGTATACACAAGACTCTAAGCGACCGGCTACACGTGGGGAAGGCTTGCTGGCTGGTTCACAAGTGAGAGGGAGTCATGGCTGACTTCCTGCTGCTGGCGGGAAAAAGTTCCGATTGTCGCTGATGGGGTGGCGTATCGGTGCAGCGCTCGGCACGCCAACTGGTGGCGAGAACCAATGCTCGATGAGCAGGACCGCCACACCTCCGAGTCACTTAGTTCGCAAGAGTGAGCTGACGATAATTTCCTGGAGTATGTTCTGACATTTAAATCAGCAGTCTTTTCTACGTACGCCGGTTTTAATCTCTCGATGTTAACATTTTTCCCCTCTCCCCTGACATCAATGGTAAAGTACTGTGTAGAGCTGGAAAGTTGGCGTGTGGCAGGAATGCGAATGGAATGCGGATCTGCTTGGTTAAAGCATAAATAAGCCACCTAGTCGAACACAATCATAAAAACAGAGCACACGGATTTTGTTTATTGGCCGAAACAGTCACGTCTACTGTGATATATATTTATACGTATGTACTTAAAGACAATATTGGCAATAGCAGGGAAAAGTAACAGTAAACTCGTCCTCGATCGACTTTCGTGTTCGTGTAATCGTCTGTTCGTCGCGTCTACTTTCCTTTGCGTCCACGTCTTCGCTTCTTCTATTCTTCTGTCGCCTATTCGTCTACCGTCTATTCGTCTATGCGCCCACTTCTGCCGTCTAAGTTCGACTGTTCTTCAGCGTCCTTTGTTTTTTGTCGTCCAGCGTCTAACGTCTTTTGTCGTCTTTCTGATTTGTCGATCGTCTCAGTCGCTAAGTGGCATGACCTCTCTCGCACCAATCACGCATCAATTAACAAATCATTCGCACGCATGCGCTCATCCATTCTCTCTCTCACATACATTCACACTCATTCGTCCCAACATTTTCATTATTCCACACTCGGCTGTCCTGACCGGATATTCGCCCTCGAATGTCCGCTCCATTCTCATCGTCTCTATCGTCGCTAAAAATGCCGTCGTCTTCATCGTCGCTTGCCCATGGCTTCATGGAATCGGCTGCGGATGATGTCTGTTTGGGACCTTCACCCTCTCCTATCCGTCGAACAAGGTAGCGATCGTTCCGGAGAACTCTCGTGATCTCGTAAGGACCAAGATATTTCTGTGCAAATTTACTTCCAGGCCCTAACTGCGTCCGTCGTATTGCTACGATGTCTCCTTCACGGTAGCGGAATGTTAATTCCTCGTCTTGTCAAAGTTCTGCTTATTCTTCGTCTGAATATGCTGGATACTTTCTCTAGCGTCTCGTCGAAGTTTCTCTCGTTTATTATCAAAGAATGTAATCGATTCTTCGTCAAGCAATTCCTTAATGTGAGGGTCGTCTCGTAATCGCGCATCAACTCCAAACATTAGTCGAAATGGTGTCATCTTCGTACTGCGGTGTGGCGTTGCGTTAAGACACCTTTGCACTACGTCGAAGTGCTTATACTACTCACATGGCTCACGAGATGATATCTTTGTCAATAATGGTATTAGCGTGCGATTCACTCTCTCAACTTGACCATTAGCTCTTGGTATACCCGTCGTCGTCAAGGTGTGTTCAATACCTTCGCCTCGGCAATAGTCTTTGAATTCTTTGGACGTGAACGCTGTTCCTCTATCAGAAATGAGTCGTCTTGGGTTACACAAAACAAATGACTGTTTTCGCAATCGGCTAATTACCTCGGCTGATGTCGTCGACTTCGTTGCGTATAACCAGACAAATATGGCAAAAGCGTCTACTACACCAAAAACATGAGCGTAAGACTTCTTAGTTGACGGCAAGGGGCCAAGGTGGTCTATATGAATTGTATCTAGTGGAACACTGTCCTTCTCGATTGGGTTGAGAAAGCCTTCTCGCTTCCCTTGTTGTCGCTCGGCTAAAATACATGGAATGCAATTCCTGATGATTCTTTCAATCTTCCGTCGTACATTTGGTACCCAATAGTCGTTTTGTACCAGCGTCTCCGTCAATAATCGCTCATGGGCCATTCGTATAACCTGCAGTTGCATCGTCTTCAGTACTACAAGTCGCATTTCGTTTCCAACGTCTTTGTACAATAAACCTCGTCTCATGGTGTATCCGTCCATCCTCCCTCTCGTCAATTCGTTGATCTTGTTCTTCAGTTCGTTGTCGTCCATCTGCGCTTTTTTAATCACGCTGTCAGACCTTCCTCACTCTCGGTAATAGTCAAGCAAGTGGGGAGTGGATTACGACTCAAAGCGTCAACATGTCGCATACTTCGACCTGATCGGTGCTCTATGGTGTATTGGAACTCCTCTAGCAGCAATACCCACCTAGCTACTCGCACGCAAAGGTCTTTCTTATTCATGGTCATCGTGAAAGCCTTGCAATCCGTCACAATCTTCAACGATGCCTAGCAAATAGACACGGAATCGTCGAAGAGCTCTTACAACAGCGAGTACCTCTAACTCGTAACTCGAGTATTTTTCCTCGGCTGGCGTCGTCTTGCCACTCGCAAAATATACTGGGTGTAACAACCCATCTTTTCCGTCGCGCTGCATCAGTATAGCTCCATATCCCTACTTTGACGCATCAGTGTGGAGCTCCGTCTCTGCTCCTGCTCGATACAGTTTAAGTACTGGTTATCGGCTAAGTTGCATCTTTAAACATTCGAAAGTTCGTCTCTCGGCGTCGCTGAAATTAAATTCTACACCGGCTCTTAATAAACTTGACAACTGTCGGGCTATTCCCGAATAGTCGGCAATAAACTTCCGGAAATAACCAGTCAATCCCAGGAAAGCTTGTACTTGTCGAATATTCTTTGGCTCACCAAATCGTCGAACTGCTTCGGTCTTCTTGATAGATGGTCTGACTGTTCCATCTTCAATGATGTTCCCCAAAAATTCAACACGCTTCTTCAAGAAGCAACATTTCTTCCAGTGCATCTGCAAGCCGGCATTGCTTGCCGTCTCTAGTACCATCTTCAACCTCTCTAGTCCCTCGTTGCGATTGTCAGCGATAATGATCAGATCGTCCATGTACGTCAAGACGATTCCTTCGCGGATCAAGTCTCGGAAAATTGCATTTACGTATCGCTGGAACACCGATGGTGAGTTACACAGGCCAAAAGGAACTCGTAGAAACTCGAATTGTCCATAAGGTACAACGAAGGCGGTGTATTTGATACTGGCAGCGTCTACTGGAACGTGGAAAAAGCCATTCTTTAGATCGAGTGTACTAAATATTTTCGTACCTTGCAATCGATCCAACTGGTCTTCGATCAGCGGCAATGCGTATCGATCTTTGACAACCTTCTTGTTCAACATCCGATAATCAATACACAGTCGATGCGATCCGTCTTTCTTCTGGACTAGTACGACTAGACTCGTGTAGTCCGAGGATGACGGTCGTACAATGCCTTGACTCTTCCATTCCTCTATTTGTCGATTGACAATCACTCTTTCGTTTGCTGCCAAACGCCGTGCCTTCTGATACACAGGTTCTTCGTCCTTTAATACAATTCTCATACTCACGGTCGTATCTACCGCGTTCTCTGGCCTATAATCGTCAATCAGTGATATTATCTCTCATCTCGTGTCTTCGTCTTCAATGTGAGATAAATCGGCTTCTATTACGTCTTTTTCGTCGACTACATTAATTTGCAAAACCTCTAACGGATCATTTACCTCGTCGTCTGGGTCGATATAAATGATACCTTCCTTTGCGTCGAAATTTCTCGGTTCTAGGAAGTCAGTGCCAATCAGCAACCTCTGTCTCGAAATGGCATCTGAAATAACTCGAATTAAAATCGGGAAACGGTTTCCATCTATCGTTACCTCCGTCGTAAATTCTCCCCATGCTGCATGCGCTGGCGATCCGATTCCTGTAAACCTTACTTCCGTCGGCTTGAGTGGAGGCGATCCGATTCTTACGTACTCGTCTTTGCACATAAGTGTCAAGTCGCTCCCGGTGTTGATCAAGGCTTCTACGTCTTTCTCAAAAATTGTTACCGTCTTAATATACTTCTTAAGTGGGGTTTGCGTCACGGTGCACGTCTCTTCCGTCTTTTCGTTTTTCTTCGGGCATTTCGTCGCTATGTGTCCATGCTGCTCGCAATGAAAACATTTCGGCCCAAGTCCCTTAGCAGGGCACGTCGCGCTAATGTGACCAGATGCACCACAATTAAAGCAGCTGTTATTAGTCGTCTCCCTTGCTTCGTGGTGTTCGCTGGTTACATTCTTCGCGCCATGCGTCGGCTCCGCTGATACGGTGCTTCGTTTCTCCTGTCGATTCGTCGAACTCATCTAGTGTTGATCCCGTAGCACTATTTTGTCAAATGCGTCGATTAGGCCCTCTGTCGTCGAGAAACAATGAATACACGTCTGATCGCACAATAATCTGTCTGGGATTCCGTCGATAAGGTAGTCTAGCATATCGATATCGTCGATCGGTACGCGATTGCCCATAACGATTGTTCGGTCCCAAAGACCGAATTTCGTCACATTTATATTGGGCGCCATATACCAACCGGCGCGGCCGGACAAATTGTTTTATAACCGTCCTGGTCTCAAGACCTGGACATCGGGACGCCACATGCGCCAGGCCAGGTGCTGGGAAAAACCGTTTCTCTACGCAAGCACCGTCTTCGACGACCGAAGCCAAGGGCAATACCGGGGAAATCCAAATTAAAATCCCACTCTACAAACTCGCAAGCACACCTACAATTCACAATAACCAATAGTTATTGTCTTTCTTTATTTGAGCGAGTGGTTTAGCGTGGAGGACGCTAGCTCTGCCGTACCTCGGCTTAAGCCTATATCGGCGATGTTGGGTGCGTTAAAACCATTGCTAAGGGTTGCATTCGTAGGTGTTATGAACCTCGTGCTTGGAAAAACCTCTTCTTCACCATTAAAGGATCACTAGAAGAGTAGACTGTCCCTTTCGGGAAGCAACCCGTTTAGCCGTTCCGCCTGGAATCTGTGCAAGCACAGCATTTCAGGTGGAACGTTACCAGCGGGGGCCCCGAGGAGGCAGGGTCGCCAGCGTGAGGCTCAGTCTCCTGCGGGCTTGCGCGAAGTTCACGCAAGTGTTCGACTTCCGTGGTTGGTGCCACTTCCGTCTCTCACTCTGAGCACACTGATTTCTTTGGAAAACGGGTCCGCGTTGCCAGAGCGAGTGGTTTAGCTGCTCGTGTTGTCTGTCGTCTTCAGATCCGGGTATCTTGTGCTGCTGTCTGTTCTGTTTCCTGTTGCCATTGGTCTCGGAGTCCCATCGCTTCCGATGCGAAATTCGTGAGGTGTTCGAAGGAGAGTTCGTGCGTGAGTTGTTCCAGGGCCATTGTATTCCCGTGTTTTCGATGTTTTCGATGAGTTTATTTCTTGCTATCTCTATGTTGGGGCATTCGAAGATTATGTGTTCTATTGTGTCTACTTGACCGCATTGGCAAAGATCGTCTTGCTTAATTGTCAGTGTCTTTTGTATTTTTCCAATTTGACCATGTCCAGATAGTAGCTGCCTGCTGTGGTAGGTTGGTTTAATCCATTTTGAGTTTATTCTGGTTTCAATATTGTTAAAGAATTTGTAGGTGATTCTTCCTTTAACCGATTGGTCCCAGCTTATTTGCCATATGGTGATAGTTTCTGACCTTACTTGTTTGTGTATTTGTTTCCTGAGTTCCTTTCCTGGTGGTTGTGTGTCCTGAGGTTCATATGTGAAGTTTCCTATTGTGAATGGTCGATTGCGTTTCAGCATGTATGTTGCCCTTCTTTCTGCTCGGACCAGGTCGATGGGAGTTTCGGCAGCTATTACTGTCAGTGCTTCGGTTGATATGGTCCTGTATGCTTCTGTTGTTCTTAGGAGAGCGTGTCTTTGCGCCTGCGTTAGGTATTTTCTGTGCCTGGCATTTATTCTGTCGCTCCACCCAGCTGCTGCGTATGTGATTATTGGAATAAAGATGCCTTTGTACAGCAGCATCATATTTCTGCAGTTAAGGCCCCAGTGGGCTTTAGCTACGTGTGCCAGTTTATTGAATATCTGTTTGCTTTTAATTGCTATGTGTTCCACGTGCGGTGTTATGTTAAATCTTGTGCCGAAGTGAATGCTTAGGTATCTGGCTGTGGACACCATTTTTATCGATTTTTGTTCTATTTTTACCGTCGGTGGTCTTTTTATGTCGAGTATGCCTTTAACCAGCAGCATCTCGGATTTTGTCTGTGATAATTGTAATTTATATTGCTTGCACCAGTTGCCTATGATTTTTGCGACGTTATTAGCCTGATCTTCTCTCTGTTGCCTTGAGTTCCCTGGAATTAGAACAACCAGGTCGTCTGCGTATGCTGCCACTTCGTTGCCATTGGATTCTATAGTGTTAATGATATCGTCGAATATTAGATTCCAGAAATTGGGACCTAATATCGAACCCTGTGGGCATCCTCTGGTTACTGTTTTTGATACAGGTGTATTGCTGCTGTTTCTATTGATGCTTACTGTACGGTTTGATAGATAGCTTTGTGCCAGCCGGTATAAATTCTGGGGGCAGCCTCGTTTTTTCAGGTTCAGGAGAATACTCGGCCACCATACGTTATCAAAAGCCCCTGGTATATCTAGGAACATGGCTATTGCGTATTTGTGGGTTATGCGATTCGTGGCGTCTCGCAGGTGTACTATTGCATCTTCTGTGGACTTTTTTAAATCCAAACTGTCGTTTGGAGGAGAGAGCGTGGTGGTGAAGTACGTGTTCCAGTCGTTGTGACATTAATTTTTCTAAGATTTTACTGAAACCAGGCAGTAGGCAGATTGGTCTGTACGATTTGAACTGGGTCTTGTCCTTGCCTGCTCCTTTCAGAAGAACTCTGATCACTCCTTGTTTCCATGAACGTGGGAAAGTTCCGTAAGTGGGCAGCTGTTTAGAACGTGTGTGAGTTCGGTCCTCACTCTCGGTCAGGCTTTATTAATTATTTCGGCATCTATTCGCTCATGCCCCGGTGCTTTTCGGGTTTTTATGTTTCTGATTATATCTTCTATTTCCTGTATTTCGAAATTTGGTGTGTCTTCTGTGGTTGGCGGGGTTTGTGTGTATCTTCGTGTGGTTTTTTGGGATTCTGTTTCTGTGGATGGGTCGTCGTCCGGTATGAGGGCTTTCAGGAGAGTTGCCATTGTTTCATCCCATGTTGTAGTTTGCTGGTTATTTTCTTTGATGCTTTCATATGCCTGTTCAGTCGTAATCTTGTCGGTTTGCAATTTGTAGATTATTCCCCATGGATCTGAGTTCCCCTCCTTCGTAACAAATTCTTTCCAGCTAGCCGTTTTTGCTCTGCAGATTTGTGTGATGTATGTGTTTCGTAGTGCCTAATATTGTTTCTTCAGTGTGCCTCGCCTATTTTCGTTTGTTTCGATTTGAAACTTCCGGCGTGCTCTGCGAACTGCTGTCTTCGATTTGGTCAGGTCGCTGTTCCACCATGGTACTGATTTCGGGAAACGCGATTTCCTTGGAATCGCGGTGTCACATGCGGATTTTATTATATTCTCCAGTTCTGTTGTGACGGTGTCTGGGTCGTGGGACGTTCTGTTTTTTAGGATGATACTTTCTGTGAGTCTTTTGTTGAGTGTGTTTCCAAATTTGGTCCAGTTTGCTCTTCTAAGGTTATATCTGCTAGTCGGTTTGTGACGATTTGTGAGTTCTGTGGTTGGCGTGTTGATCTCGAATGTTATGAGGTTGTGATCACTGTTTGTAGTGTTGGCGTGGATTTTCCACTTTGTTGTTGTGTTGTAGCATGCTGGACTGGCGAGTGTTACGTCGATATTGGACTTGCCGTGGATGTTATCAAAGGTGTGTATGTTTGATTCTTCATTCAAGATGTAGAGGCTGTGTTGTGCTATGAGGTTTTCTAGGAGTTCACCTTTTTCATCGGTGTGGTCGCTATACCACAGGGTGGACTTCGCGTTGGCGTCCATGCATAATACTACATTTCGGCCTCTTAGGGTGTTCAATAATTTCTCCAGGTGAACTATGTACGGCTCTATCCTGTCACAGCATTGTAGATATGCACTGGCGATGTATATCTTATGTTCCGCTAACGTCGTCACCTCTGCACATACGCAGTGCGTGTTCGAGAGTTGCTCGATTTTGAGCACGTCGTACGTGGAGTTAGTGATGGCTATGGCTGTTTTGATTCTGTCTGCTGAGGATATGTTGGTGAACTTTTTGTTGTCTCTTACTATTCTTGTGTGTACTCCGAGGCCTTTTATGGTGTTGTTTATGCTATAGGGCTCCTGTATCGTTAGTATGTCGATGCTTTTGTCGTTTATTATGCATCGGAGTTCGTCCATGACCGTGATGGCGTTTCGAGCGTTTCTCTGTCCTATGCGGATTTTCGGAGGGAGTTCTGTTCTTTTGTGGTTGTTGTATGGTGAGTTTGCGTTTTTGTCATGGGTGTGAGCTCTTGGTTCTTGTATTGCTGCTTCTGCGTTCTGCGCGCTTATCTGCGCAAGTCTGATGTTCGGTGTTTCCTTTTTGTTTTTATTGTGTGTATTCTGATATGCTGGGCAGTCCTTGAATCTCGAGGAGTGACTGTGCGGTTTCCCGCCTCTCTTGCAGTTTGTGCACTGAGGATTTTCATTTTTTGCTGGGCATGTTTTGATTGAGTGTTTGATTTGCAAAACTTGGCGATGTGTCCAAAATTTTTGCACTTGTAGCATCTAGTGACTGAGATGAAATCTTGAACGTGGCAGGAGTGCCATCCAATATATAATCTGCTTTCTTGTTTCATTATGTTGCGGATTTCGGGCGAGACTTCCGCGACCCAGTCCACTGTGGCTTTTTCTCTTGATCCGGTTTTAAATAGGAGTTTGAACTCCTCCAGAAACTTAGTTTTTTTTAGTTGTTCAAGGTTTTGCTGTCTTATTGCGGTTAGGATCTCCTTTTCTTGAATATCCTTTGGTATATTCTTGATTAGAATCCTTGGTTTCTTCTTCTGTGGGAGGCCTGCTGTGAGCCCGGCTGCTTTCAGTTTCTCGTTTTTGAGGACGCTGTTTAGGTCTTCTTCGGTTTTTGTCTGTATGAGTAATCCTTTGTTGCTTATTTTTCTGACATTGATAATTTTTAGTTTATCTTTTGCTGTGGCGACACTTGCAATTATTGCCTGCTTTGTTTCTTCGCTGTTTGCAATTTTGCTGTTTTCGTGAGGGAAAACTGTTACTACGTGTTTCTGGGCTTTCGCAAATTGTTCTGTGTTAATTTTTCTTGTTTGTGTTCGTAATTTGTCAGCGTATGTGCTTTGCTGTTTGGGTTCATGGCTGATTTGTTGTATTTTCTGGATCACGGTATTTAGGGTTGCGTCCAGTGTGTTTATTTTCTCCTCGAGCTTACAAGGAGTCGTCAATTTTTTCCTCATTTCGGCGTTTTCTTTCTCTATTTCTTCTGCCCGGTTTCGCAGAGCGGTTGCCTTCTTAATCATGTGGTCTACTGCTTTCTGTGTGGTTTCCTCGCCGATATTTTTGAGGAGAGTCAGAAGCTCGGTGGCTACAGCTGTGACGCTGGTTTTCTCTGCGACGATCGTCTCTTGTTCGTCACTGGAACTCCTGATGACCAGTTTTCTCCTCCTGATGACGTTCGAGGGGGTCTCGGAGTCTGAGGAGTCCGTAGAGTCTTCTTTCCTCTTCCTGGTTTTCTTTGTTACCACTGTGAAATTTTCATCAGCGGTATCCATGTTTAAATTTTCCGCCATCGTCCTGGACATATCCGCTCTCTGGCGGCAGCACTTGGAACTGTTGTGGCCAATCACAGGCCGCGTCGTTTCGTCACTGGCCAATCAGGGGCCGCGTCGCTGCGTCACCAGCCACACACAGGCCACGTCGCTGCGCCAGCGGCCAATCGAGGGCCGCGTTGCCGCTCCACGGGCCAATCAGAGGCCGCGTCGTGCACTGTCGCGCCACCTGGCGGCCGCGTCGGGAACTAACAGCGCTGGCGATAGCGTCCTTTGACAGAGGTTATTTATCACGGTTTTTCCACTGTAACTTTTCACTCACTGCACTGATGACTGAGATTCATATCTTAAAATGTTCACTGTCAAAAGCATCGCGCACTGGTGTAAGATTCTCGAGCGTGCACTCACTTTTTCCTGCGAAAATGTCCAACTATTACGGAGCGACCGACGTAGCGTCCGTACCACTCGCGGCCATCTTGGATAGTCGACAATAACCAATAGGAAAACATCAGCATCCACCACATACACTCATACACAGCCAATCACAGGCAAACCAGCACAATATAAACGACGAGCACAGACCCCGCGAGAGAATTTTCAACCAAGCCGCGACCAGTACATACACATTGCAACATTACGTCGTCGATCACTTATTGTCAAGTTTGAGTACAGTTTAAGTTACAACGAGCGCCAACCTATTTTTATCCTGATCTAGGCTGACTATAATTAATTTTATATCAGCCATCGTCCTAACAACATCGTCGCGATCGAGCGTAAGCGGGATTTACGACCCCGCGAAATTTTACAGTGAATTGCGGTGTGCGGGACGTAACAGTTTGGTCCTTCGAGCCGGATCAGCGTTGGAAACACTTGGTCCAACACTCTAGCACAACGAAGACCAGTCACATTTTGGTCCTTCGATCAGTGTTGGAAACACTTGGTCCGATACCACATCAACTGAGAAATCGGCTGTGCCCTGAGTGCAGCATTCCCACATCAGATCGCATCACATCATCCTGAGAGGATTCGGTTGCACAGGAAGTTCAGCATCCTCCACAGTCGGATTCGGTAGCGTCAGGAGCGCTACATCCGAACATTACAACATCATCGCAGCAGGATTCGGTGCACGGGAAGTGCAACGTCCTCAACCAGCAGGCAGATTCGCTGACGTCACGAGCGTCACATCTGTCAGTCAACATCACGAGTGTCAACCAAGGACCGATTAGGCTGTGCAGACTGCACATCATCTTTGGACACATCGCATATCGCAGAATCACATAGAGCCAGACGTCACCGGCAAAGCTGCTGAAAACACCGTAAGTCATACTTGTTAAACCGCCATTCCTATACAATCTCATCTCCCTAAACCAAGCGTCAGTAGACAAAACGATGGCTTCTGAAAGCAACACTAACACTGAAGGCGACCTAATTAGGAAACGCAGCGCGATTAAATCGAAATTAACTGGGTTCATAAAATTCATGAACAATTTCGATGCAGCGAACCCAGCAAACGTCCATCAATTAAGGGACAGAATCACAAAAATAGAACGGGAGTTCGAATTCTACGAGTCTATTCAAACCGCGCTCGAACTCATCGCGTCGGACACGCAATATGAATCCCGACTCACTGAAGGTAGTGAGTTTGAAGATTCATATCACGATCATCTCTCTCAAGCTCGGCATCTTTTATCGGTAGCTGAGAAATCGCAACAGGCATCCATTCGCCAAGAAGTAGGAGTAGCTTCAGCGACCACGCAAATCCATGAACTCGCGCAAACCGGAAACGTTGCACAACCCTCGGGTTCCGCCAACGTATTAACAATGGGGGTGTTACCTCTCACAGTCGCCTCCGACACACAGGTGAAGGTACCGACCATGCACCTACCGAAATTCAGCGGATCATACGCAGCATGGCCAGGCTTCGCGGACTCATTCCGATTGTCCATTCACGGAAACCCTAACTTTAGCGGTTCACAAAAACTCATTTATTTGCGGTCATGCTTATCTGACAAAGCCGCAGAAAAGGTAGAGTCACTAGAAACGACCGATGCCAACTATTCAGTAGCGTGTAAGATTCTTGAACAGAACTACCATGATCCCATTGTTATCATAAACAACAGAATTCAAGCGTTTTTCGAATTACCGGCATGTACGCGTTCCACTAGTGAGTCCGTGGGCGAGCTCGCGGATCAGGCTACGAAACATTACCGAGCACTGCAAGCATTGAGAAAACCGTTTTTAGAAGCATTTTCGATGTACGCGATAACCTCTAAATTCGATGAAGGAACGCGAGTAAACTGGAAAGTGCACTCCCAGGGAAACAGTCTACCATCTATGGAAGAGTTTCTCGATTTTTTGTATTCCAGACGAAAGGTTCTGGAATCTTCGAACGAGGGGCCGAACAACGGTGCAATTGCTTATCAAACGCGGTCCGCGCGAAGGATACACGTGCCGCCGAAACCGCACCACGGCATTGTCGTGCATCCTGCTATTAACGCCTTTTGCCACCTCTGCAAGGGTAGGCATTTCACGCATACCTGCCTAAGGCTCCGAAACGCTCCGGTCCATCAACGGCTGAAGATGATAAAGAACGCGAATCTTTGCATTAATTGCTTACGTCGGACCATTCGGTCGAAACGTGTATGGGTGGGTCGTGTAGACAATGCAATGGTGCACACCACACACTGCTACACAATGAACCAAGCTCCGATAGGCAGACCGCGACTCGCACCAACACGTCCGTTCTAAGGGCAAGTATCGGCTCAGAAACGCTTCTATCAACCGCACTAGTTTATCTGCTAGACAAAAAGGGTTAAGCTCAACCGTGCCGAATGTTACTCGACTCCGGGTCCCAATCGCATTTTATAACGGAATGCATCGCTCACCGGTTAGGAGTAGCGCGCGATAAAGTGGACATACCGGTCGTGGGCATTAACAAGACTACGACCGCGATCAAACACGCTATAAAAACGCAACTTCGATCACGTACAACGAAATTCCAGGTCGACGCGACCTTCCTAGTCATACCGCACATTACGGACGCGTTACCCACTCGTGTAATCTCAAGAACGGAACTTACAATTCCAAAACATCTTCCGCTCGCCGATCCCAATTTTAACATCCCGGCCGCGATAGATAGACTCATAGGCGTGGAATTGTACCTACGGCTTCTGTGCATAGGTCAAGCAAAACTAGTCAACGACGCGATAATATTACAAAAGACGCAAGTCGGTTGGATTCTCGCCGGACGAGTGCCGGGCGACAAAACTCCAGGGCCACGGACTTCCAATTTACTACGCGAACACGTGCAGGAACAAATCGCCAAATTCTGGGAATTAGAGGAACCCTCACGTGATCGAGTACTTTCCGCGGAAGAATTCAGGGCCGAACAATACTATACCACGCATACAACTCGCGACCCAACGAGCGGACGATATATTGTCAGATTACCATTGGACGAGAACGCGCAAGGACTAGGAGAATCGTATTCCACCGCGTTCAAGAGATTCCGATCCTTAGAGCAAAAACTTCTAAGGAATCCGGAATTGAAAGTTCAATATACCTCGTTCCTTGACGAATATTTAGCTTTAAGGCATATGTCCAAACTCGAAGCAGACCTGACAGACGACGGCTATTATTTGCGACACCACGTCATAGCCAAACAATGCAGCATAACTACTAAACTACGCGTAGTCTTCGATGCGTCCGCGAAAACGGCGAACGGACTTTCTCTCAATAATAAAATGTTAACGGGTCCAACTATACAAGGTGACCTATATTCTCTTCTGGTGCGTTTCCGGTCGCACTAGTACGTACTTACGGCCCATATTGAAAAAATGTATCGGCAAGTATTCGTGCATCCTGAAGACAGCAAATACCAAAAAATTTTGTGGCGAACAGACGCCAAACATCCGATCAGCACGTATGCATTAAACACGGTTACGCACGGTACCTCCGCAGCCCCTTTCTTAGCGATTCGGTCATTACATCAACTAGCGTCTGACGAAGGAAAACACTTCCCGCATGCCGCGAAAATACTTCGCGAAGATTTTTACGTCGACGACTTGCTAACAGGCGTGAACACACACAAAGAAGCCCTCGCGTTACGCGATGAACTCATGAGCCTTTGTGATAAGGGGGGTTTCAAACTCAGACAATGGGCATCGAACGACGAAACACTCATTGCCTCGCTAGACAACCAGACAGACGCTACGCACGTACGACTTGACCTGGACAACACAATTAAGACGCTCGGTGTATGTTGGGATGCAAAAAACGATGTTCTTACGTATAGTATCAAGGAGCCCGCGCAGTCAAGTCGGATCACAAAAAGAATAATTTTAGCACAAATTGCATCATTGTCCGATCCGCTAGGTTTACTCGGACCGATAATCATACGCGCTAAAATATTAATGCAACAGTTGTGGAAACTTCAATTAAACTGGGACGAATCTGTCCCAACGGACATACACACCACTTGGCATATATTCTGCAACGAACTAACGTTAATACGGAACTTAAAAGTTCAAAGACAAGTAACTGCTAAAACCTATACGTCTCTTCAAGTACACGGATTTTGCGATGCTGGTGAGCAGGCATGCGGAGCCTGCTTATATATACGCGCAATCAATCAAAACGGCACTACAACATCACCTTTAGTATCAGCGAAATCACGAGTTGCTCCGTTAAAAACAGTCACACTACCGCGACTAGAGCTCTGCGCGGCACATTTACTATCCAAGTTATTTCAAGGTACGATCTCCACACTACGCAGAATATCGTTTGATCGCGTCGTATTCTGGTCGGATTCAATGATTGCATTGCATTGGATCAAAACTCCGCCCCACACACTAAAAACCTTCGTTGCTCATCGGGTAGCCGACATCCAAGCGACCACGGGTAACGTCGAATGGCGCCATGTACCGTCGTTAGAAAACACGGCAGATTTATTATCCCGCGGAGTACCAGCCAAGGAACTCATTCACAATACGCTGTGGTTCAATGGGCCATCCTGGGTGACACACAGCGAAGACAAGTGGCCGATATCTCGATTAGAGTCAATCGAAATACCTGAAACGCGACAAATAATCGCGTTACCTTCGCGCATTCCGAATTTGAATATGTTCGAAAGGTTTTCCTCGTACAACCAGCTGAAACGCGTCGTAGCTTACATCTTGCGTTTTCGTTTCAATAGTTCACGCAAGGAAAACACTCGGGGAACGTTATCTGCCTACGAAATACAGCGGGCCGAACAATACATTATTCGAGTCATTCAAGGACAGGTACACCCCCAGAAGCTCCACGCACTGAATAGCACAAGTAAGGTCAGCTGAAACATCGTCCCGTTAAGTCCATTCATAGACGCCGACGGAATAATGAGGGTAGGCGGTCGGTTATCGAAAGCAAACCTACTATATAACACTCGACACCCGATTTTATTGCCGAAAAACATTCATGTAACCAAGGCAATTATCACCGAACAGCACATCAATCATTTTCACTCCGGAATCCAAGCAACCCTTAACGCTGTTCGACGGAAGTTTTGGATTCCAAATGGAAAGGGCATAATTCGACACATGATTCATAAATGCGTAACTTTTACCGAGCAAAACCTCCAGTCGTAGAATATAAAATGAGTGATCTGCCCACTAATCGCGTAACTTATGCGCGACCATTCAAACAAGCCGGGGTAGATTTCTGCGGTCCAATGTTTATAAAGGAAAAGGCTAAGCGAAATCGAAACAAAATCAAGGTTTACTTAGCAGCTTTTGTTTGCTTTTCCACGAAAGCAGTACATATCGAGATAGTCAGTGATTTAACAACCGACGCATTCTTAGCAGCATTACGACGATTCTTCGCACGGCGCGGTCTTTCCGCAGACATCTACTCCGACAATGCAACAAATTTCATAGGCGCGACAAGTGAGATTAAGGGGCTGTACGCATTTATGGAATCACAAGAAAACATACAGGTCACTTCTACTACATTAGCCAACGAAGAAATTAATTGGCACACTATCCCACCCAAATCACCACATTTCGGGGGATTGTGGGAGGCGGCAGTTCGGCGAACAAAACACCACTTAACACGGGTACTAAATAACACGTTGCTCTCATACGAAGCTCTACTGACCTTCGTGAACCAGGTAGAAGCTATCCTGAACTCTCGTCCTATTATCCCATTGCCCCCCGATCCCAACGATCCAGAAGCACTCACCCCTGGTCACTTCCTTATTGGCGAAAATTTAACAAGTATGCCAGATTACGATTTCACAGCCATCCCAGTCGGCAGATTGTCCTCATGGCAACACGTGCAACAAATGCGGAAACATTTTTTGACCAGATGGGTGACAGAGTATTTTCAGGAACACACCGCCCGGGGAAAATGGCACACCCAAGAGGCACCAAACATCGCAGTAGGCACGCTAGTCATCATCAGAGAGGACAACACACCCCCCCTGACCTGGCCACTTGGAAGAATCACCGCAACACACCCTGGGGATGATGGAATCGTCCGTGTTGTTACCGTGAAAACCGTTCACGGTGAATACAAACGTTGCGTCAAGCGAATCGCACCGTTGCCGCTAGATCATTAAATAGTTCTAGCAAGTGGTATCAACACGCATGTACATAATTCATAAGCTAATTATATGCCTAAGATAGCCGTAGGTTAAGAGAGTATTTCGACTCGTCAGCTCCACGTCTGACGTCATGTCATAACACGCACTCTATATCATACATATAGACATACACAACACACCACATCACACATTAAACAGTTACTATTGTATTATTCCTAACACGGTCATATTTGAAGCTTCATTGAACTATAGATAGTTCAAGACGGGCGGCATGTTCGGTCCCAAAGACCGAATTTCGTCACATTTATACTGGGCGCCATGTACCAACCGGCGCGGCCGGACAAATTGTTTTATGACCGTCCTGGTCTCAAGACCTGGACATCGGGACGCCACATGCGCCAGGCCAGGTGCCGGGAAAAACCGTTTCTCTACGCAAGCACCGTCTTCGACGACCGAAGTCAAGGATAATACCGGGGAAAATCCAAATTAAAATCCCACTCTACAAACTCGCAAACACACCTACAATTCACAATAACCAATAGGAAAACATCAGCATCCACCACATACACTCATACACAGCCAGTCACAGGCAAACCAGCACAATATACGAGCACAGACCCCGCGAGAGAATTTTCAACCAAGCCGCGACCAGTACATACACATTGCAACATTACGTCGTCGATCACTTATTGTCAAGTTTGAGTACAGTTTAAGTTACAACGAGCGCCAACCTATTTTTATCCTGATCTAGGCTGACTATAATTAATTTTATATCAGCCAACGTCCCAACAACATCGTCGCGATCGAGCGTAAGCGGGATTTACGACCCCGCGAAATTCTACAGTGAATTTCGGTCGCGGGACGTAACAACAATCTTGTCATGCGCATACTCTCGGAAAGTTTCCCCCCTCTTCCAAATTCGTACCTCAAACTTCCTTCGCATGTCGATCTTGCTACGCTCGGCCGATACATGCGTCGTAGCTCGTCGATTAATTCGTCAAAGGTCATTCGAAGGTGTTCGGCTCTGGAATGTAACCATTCAAATGCCTTCTTCTTAAGCTTCATGCCGATTAACGTCTTCGCGGCATCGTCCGTCAAATCGTGCGTTGCTCTCATGAATTTCACTTCGTCGTTCCCATTCGTAAAAATTATCGAGTGTGCCGTCGAATTCACTCACTAGTTCGGCAATCATTCGTAAATCTGAACTCTGTAACGGCCGCGGTGTCGCTACGTCACGTTCTTCACTTACTCTTCGTGTGGCGCCAGCGGCGGGTATTCAAACGTCCCCCCGAAAGGTAATGTTCCGTAATAACTTTCCCGCGGAAAAATGAACGGAAGTAACACGCCTTTTGTTTCCGGCGTGTGTGATTGTTTTGCTGACGAAGGGAGAAACCAGAGTCTTGGTTAAACCGCCACCGCGCACACATCGTATAACGTTTTTAGAGTTCATGTATACATTCTATTAGTATTTATATATATACAGGGTGTTTCACCACCCCTGTCAAAAATTTTAAGGGGTGATTCTACAAGCCAAAATAATACGAAAATCAAGAATAAAAAAATTGCGTCCGAGGCTTCATTTTTGAGTTATCGATGAGTAAAAAACGGGCTAAAAACGCCTGTCCAGCGGCAGCACTCCATACACGCGCAGTGTCTGGCATCGCGCGCCAAGTTCCTCGTACACAGTGCTCGCTTACCGATGTAACAGAAACTATGACATACCATACGATGCGACAAGACACTACATTCTTGCGACAATTTATGAAGAAGCACACACCTTTCGTTGACAGCATTGAACCTGCCTACTTGAAAAAATCCACAAGGGCATATCAAAACCCGCCTCACGGGATTCTCAAGCAGAGAGGGTGAATGCAATTTCTAATTGACGATTTTGTCCAAAAAAATCACCCACACGCACGTACACACGCACCGCGATTATTGTATTCGCAAGTGTCATGTGTACACGCACCACGATCGTCCATTTCATCACACACACGCATCGCCATTATTTCATTCGCAAGTGTCCATGAGAATTACACGCACTATGATTGTTCCCTCCGCGAATGTCCACAAAAAAATGTTCAAAGCATGCACAAAATTTTGCATCTGAAAACACACGCCAGGCGATTGTCCCGTTCGCGAGTGTCCACTTAATCACACACGTATGCACTACGATTACTTTACCTACGAATGCGAGATTACTTTACTCACGCGCAGAAAAATTCTAGAAATAAAAAAATCTAAAAAGCTAAGACTAAGCCTAACACTGAATGGAAAATTAAATTGAAAAAGAGACTGCTTTCTACGCGAGAAATATTTCCTGCCGATTACAGCTGTTCGAGAGGCCGAGGTCAACGACCGAGAGATGAGGCAATGTAAGGGCACTGGCATGTAAATAGAAAAGCGTCGATATTTGCCGGCATGAATGCAGTGTTGCAAAATTTTATTCAGATAACAGATAATGAATAAGAGTAATAAATAAAATTTTATTCGTCACTAACGAATTAGAATTTATTCAAATAAGAATTTATCTGAAGAAGAATTTATTCGTAGAAGAATTTATTCGAATCGGAACTTATTTGTAGTAGAATTTATTCGGATAAAAATTGATTGATTTTTTCTTTTGATTTAAAACAATCAACAAATATTCGTATTATTGTTCGAATAATTTATCAGTCGTTATTCGAATAGATTATTCGAATACATTTGCAGTCGGTATTCGAATAAATTACTGAGATAATTATTTGAGATAAACATTTATTCGAAATAATTCGAATAATGCCCAACTCTGCAGGAACGCACACATGTTCTACACTAACACATTTGCGTAACATTTTTCAGTCTCGCGTGAAATTTAACCAACGTCTCCTCTGTAAGGAAAATTTGTTAATAGCGTGCTCATCGTTCTATCATCTCTGTAAAAAGTGATCTTTCCGACGCGTGCAACTGCGCACTTCACTGAACACACACACACCGCGATTATTTGACTTGGTTGTGTCCATATGAATTACACACACTAGAGTCTGCGGATAAATGAAATTTACGTATCTGAGGCCGTTGTCGTCGAACGATGACACGAGATCAGCTGCAGGTTCTGCGTTCAAATTACTGATCGCACGCACAACACGTTGTCGCTGTTCATCGGTGGACCGTCACGACGGAAGAAACTTCAGCATCGGTGCTAAGAATTCTAATTCTTCAGACATTCTATTTTTATACTTTTTATCAAATAAACGGCACAGTATCAGACACGAACACTTCTTTCTACCTCGAAGTTTGGAAGAATACTGCATCGTTGGAAAGAAATGAAAGCGATCGGTTCAACGACATTCGTCGCGGTACTACAAAGTATAAACAGTTTCGACTCTCGGAATCGAGTTACCGCTGCTTGGATCTCGAGCGTGCAAGGGATAAATAAGGACACACCGATTAATAACAAAGCATCGACACAGTTTTTAGTCTCTCGAATGGAATTTGTCCAAGGTCTCCTCAGGTTGGTGGCTGTTGCGAACGAGAAAACAGCTGTAATCGGCAGGAAATATTTCTCGCGTAGAAAGCAGTCTCTTTTTCAATTTAATTTTCCATTCAGTGTTAGGCTTAGTCTTAGCTTTTTAGATTTTTTTATTTCTAGAATTTTTCTGTGCGTGAGTAAAGTAATCTAGCATTCGTAGGTAAAGTAATCGTAGTGCGTACGTGTGTGATTAAGTGGACACTCGCGAACGGGACAATCGCCTGGCGTCTGTGTTTTCAGGTGCAAAATTTTGTGCATGCTTTGAACATCTTTTTGTGGACATTCGCGGACGGGACAATCATAGTGTGTGTAATTCTCATGGACACTTGCGAATGAAATAATCGCGATTCGTGTGTGTGATGAAATGGACAATCGTGGTGCGTGTACACATGACACTTGCGAATACAATAATCGCGGTGCGTGTGTACGTGCGTGTGGGTGATTTTTTTGGACAAAATCGTCAATTAGAAATTGCATTCACCCTCTCTGCTTGAGAATCCCGTGGGCGGGTTTTGATATGCCCTTGTGGATTTTTTCAAGTAGGCAGGTTTAATGCCGCCAACGATAGGTGTATGTTTCTTCATAAATTGTCGCAAGATTGTAGTGTCTTGTCGCATCGTATGGTATGTCATAGTTTCTGTTACATCGGTAAGCGAGCACTCTGTACGAGGAACTTGACGCGTGATGCCAGACACTGCGCGTGTATGGAGTGCTGCCGCTGGACAGGCGTTTTTAGCCCGTCTTTACTCATCGATAACTCAAAAATGAAGCCTCGGACGCAATTTTTTTATTCTTGATTTTCGTATTATTTTGGCTTGTAGAATCACCCCTTAAAATTTTTGACAAGGGTGGTGAAACACCCTGTATATATATAAATATATATATATTTTAATTAACGGTTAATTACTCTGTGGGTGTGTGTGTATATGTGTTGTATGTTTAATTCTGTAGTCAGTAACTGTAAATAGTGTAAATAGTAAACATACATGTAAAAACAATCAGCGGTGGTAACTTCAATTCCTACCTTATCCACGGACGTAGCTGAGACCGCCACATTCGTACCTGCGGCATGCCATCTACCGATAGCCTCTCGATCTGTCGAAACATCGCTATCTCACGTCGTGCGAGTTCAAGTTCACGTTGCATCAATTCGTTTTCGCGCCTAAAGAGCTGAAACTCTTTTTCTCGATTTGCATGTCCTCTTTCGCGTCTATCCGTTTCGCACATTATTTGAGCATGCCTCTTCACCGTCGGTCTCGTCTTCAGATGATGTGCCCAACTTTCCACGCGTCTCATCTTATGCACTATAATGTCACTATCACTGTCGCTCTGGTTTGTGTTCCAATTTTCTCTACCGAATTCGTCGTTACTGCTCAATGCATCTTCATAATCGCTGTGTTCACTCACTTGTTTTCTCTTAGCCGTTATAAGGTATAATTTATATAAACGTATAATAGCAAAATATAGTATTATATAAATGTACAATATAAATTGTAAAAAATATAATAATACGGTGATTGAAATTACACTAAAGTAACTAAGTTACGATCTGTTTGAAATAGTCTGGTGAGTGGCCAGGTAATACTACAAAACGCGTGCTCACTGAGTGAGTTTAAACCGTAAATTAATTAAGCTGGCAAGGGAATATATCCAACCCGCACACGCCTGCGTGCGTAAAATAGACATATCGAATTTTGTAAAGCGCTTTCAACATGTCCCTTCCGAACGCGTCGATGTAAGAGTTTGCGGATCGGGAACAGGCGCGCGGGAACGAAGCCCCGGCGGAGATAGCTTCTTTGCGTGAGCAGCTGGCGGCTCTTCAAATTGCTCGTGTTGACATGGCTAACGGTCCCCTTCAGGGTCATTATCGAGTACCTAAACTTCCGTTGTCTTATCCGAACGATCCGGCTTTTTGGTTCGATCAGGTTGAATCGACTTTTCTTGGTAGTCGCATAACCAGTGAAAACACCAAAGCTGGCTATGTTATGTCTTGCCTTAGCAGAGACATTGCTGTCTGTGGTAGGGACCTCTTGCCCATCTCAGACCATCCACAGCCGTATACTGCTCTAAAAGCTCGTATTATCTCTACTTACGCTGCGTCTGCACAAAGTAGGCTTCGTCAATTATTGAAGGGACAAGTTGCCACTGATGGCAAGCCCTCACTTGTCCTCCAAAAGATTCGAAACTTGAACCAAGATGGAAAGTGTCCAGATGATCTTCTTCGTATGATCTTCCTAGAACACCTCCCGCCGGTCGTTCAGACTCTTTTGTCCACTGCCTTGGTGACAGACCTTAATCAGCTCGCCGCTCAGGCTGACCTTATCGTAAAGGCTTCAGCTTGGTCTTTGCAGCACATTGCTGCGGGTTCTGCACAGGTTAGCACAGCTCCTCAGCATGACATTGCTGCTGTGACCAATTCTAATCGTCCTTCGGCTTCTCAAGGCACGCAGGATCGCGTCCTTGCAGAATTGGCTAAAATCAATAAGAGGTTTAGTCGTTTCGAGAGACCGAGCAACGCTTCGATGGGGCGCTCTGGTCAGCAGCAAAAGCGCAGTCGTTCAAACAGCGCCAAGCACTCCAGCATTTGTTATCTTCATAACAAGTACGGTTCCAAGGCAACCTCATGCGGGGGAACTCCTCGCAATCCGTGCAGTTGGTCTAATACCGCTGTGGGAAACTAACTTCACCTTCCATCACTGAGGCGGGGGTGGAAGGTGACAGCTTATCAGCTCGTCTTCACATTTGTGATATTAAATCTGACCGGATTTATCTCGTTGACACTGGCGCGGAGATTTCATTGTTACCTGTTCGAAAGGCTTCCAACCTAGCACCTGCCAGCCTCAAGCTTTTCGCCGCTAACAATTCGAGCATCGATACCTATGGTACCTCGTTCCAAACTTTGCACATTGGCCTTCGGCCCATCTCTTGGAACTTGTGCATTGCCGCAGTGCCTTACCCTATTATTAGTGCTGATTTGCTTAAAAGTTACGGCCTTCTGGTCGACTTAGCAAACGATAGGTTGATTGACCCTCGGTCAAATATGTTCACCCCTGGCGCTGTCAAACATGTCCCTCTCTTCTTGGTTAGCCCGGTCGACCCTTCGTCCAAATATACTAAAATCCTTACGGATTTTCCCGAGCTTGTGGGAGTAGATCAGCCCTTTACCAGTTACCAATCACAGGTGAAGTACTGCATAGTCACGCATGGCCCCCCTGTCTTTGAGCGTGCCAAAAGGCTCGCTCCAGACAAGCTTCGTGCTGCTAAAGCAGAGTTCCAACGCTTGGTGGATCTGGGAATCTGCTGTCCTTCTAGCAGCCCTTGGGCAAGTCCCATCCACTTGGTGCTCAAGAAAGATGGCTCGTGGCGCATCTGCGGTGATTATCGTCGTCTTAACGCGGTCACGCAGCCGGACAAATTTCCTATTCCGCATCTCCATGATTGCTCAGCCAATCTTCATGGAAAAACTATTTTTTCTAAAATCTATCTCTTCAAGGCGTACCACCAGTTGCCCATTGCTCCGGAGGGTGTTCCCAAAACGGTGGTGATAACACCGTTCGAACTCTTTAAGTACCGTTTTATGACATTCGGGCTTCGCAATGCCAGTCAGACTTTTCAGCGACACATCCTCCGCGCCCTTGGCGACCTAGATTTCGTTTTCGCGTACATCGACGACATTCTCATCTCGTCCGCGACTCCTGAGGAGCACGAGAGGCACTTGCGGGTAGTGTTTCAACGCTTAAAGCAGTTTCACCTTCGACTTAATGTCGAAAAATGTCAATTTGGTCAATCGGAACTTGAGTTCCTTGGGTATTTGATCAATTTCGAAGGGTGTAAACCCTTATCCGATAAGGTGGAACCGATCTCTCGCATGCTCAAGCCTAAAACGATGGTAGAACTGCGTCGTTTCCTCGGGCTCGTGAACTTTTTTCAGGCTTGCATCCCTCAGGCTGCACATGTTCTTTTTCCTCTTAATGCGTTTTTGCGCAGTTCGAAAAAGAACGACAAAACCGAAGTCCCTCAGACTCTCGAAGCCGAGACAGCATTCGTGAGTATTGTAGGAACAGAGGTTTTAAGGAATATCGAGTTTCGGAGTTCCCGAAAGTTTAATAAAGCACACACAAAAAAAAACTATAAAAGGGTACAAGGTGACTGACACACTACACTTACTATGGAACACACTTAAGGGCTGAAAGGGCCTGCCTCCGTCTGAGGTATTCTTTCTCACGTCTATCGCTAAGGGTCTACGAGATCTCCGTCTGAGAAATCGACGATCATTCGCAATCACCTCTTAGCAACTGTCGGCACGCGCCGCCGACCTCGCACCCGCACACATGCTCTCTCTCTTTCTCTCGGTCGCTCGTTCTCTCTCTCTCTCTCTCTCTCTCTCTCTCTCTCTCTCTCTCTCTCACACGCACACGCTCTCTCGCGCTCACCTTCCCAAACACGGCGCACCTTTGTTCCCCGCTTCGCGACACACCGCACTGTTTACAGGGATCACCTTTGCTTTCAAACATAACGCCCGAGATTGTAATATCGTCACCTCCACAGTATCAAAGAGAAACTCTCCAATGCGGTTCTGCTAACTCATCCTTCCACCGACGCTGATACTCGCATCGTGACGATGCCTCGGACTTCGCCATGGGCGCCTTCTTAGAGCAGCGCTGTGCCAAGGCCTGGAAGGCATTAGCCTTTTTCTCCAGAAAGTTTAGTGGAGCTCAGCTCAATTATAGCGCTTATGATCGCGAGCTGACAGCAATTTATGAGGCTATTAAATACTTTCGGCACTTCGTCGAGGGTCGTGATTTCTGTATTTTCACAGATCACAAGCCCATTGAATTCGCGTTTAGGCAACGTTCAGACAAAGCTTCCCCTCGGCAATGCAGACAGTTGTTCATCTTCCAGTTTTCTACAAATATTAAGTACAATCCTGGATCAGAGAATGTCGTGGCTGTACGCGAAAACGAAATCTAGGTCGCTGTATTTTCGCGTATCGACGCCCTGCGCCTCCCTGTCGACTTTGATCTCGTAGAACTATCTCGACTCCAGGAAGCTGACGAGGAGCTTAAGCACTTCAGACAGTTTTCGAATTTTTCGCTCAATTTGAAGCGACTGCAGTGAGGTTCTGATCACCATGCAATCCACTGCGAGATGTCTGGCGAGTCGATAAGGCCGTATATTCCGGCGCCTTTGCGCCTTCGAGTTTTCGATGTTTTTCATCAACCTGCTCACCCTGAAGCGAAAGCCACTGATCGCTTGATGAGGCAACGATACATTTGGCCCAACTTGCATCGAGACGTCAAGGACTGGTGCAAGGATTGCTTGGATTGTCAGCAATCAAAGATCTCCCGGCACGTGTCTCTTCTTCCGGCCGAATTTGTCCCTCCGGACGCCCGTTTTCGACATGTTCATATGGACATTGTAGAGCCGTTGCCGGAAAGCGCGGGTTTCCGTTACTGTCTCACTATGACGGATCGTTTTTCTCGCTGGTCTGTGGCCGTTCCGATTAAAGACATGGAGGCAAGTACTGTTTGTCGAGCTTTCTACGACACTTGGGTTGCTCGTTTTGGCGCTCCTCAGATCTTGACTACCGATCAAGGTAGCCAGTTCGAATCATTGGCTGTCAGCGTGTGCGCACCACTCCCTATCATCCACAATCTAACGGGATAATAGAGCGATGGCATCGGACATTTAAGGCCGCCATCATGTACCACGCTACCTCTAATTGGACCCGCATTCTCTCTACTGTCCTTTTAGGCCTAAGAATCCACTTACGCCTCGACACTAACGCGTCTCCGGCAGAGTTCCTCTATGGGACGACTCTTCACGTCCCGGGCGAGTTCGTCCTTCCAAACGACTTCACTTCTGACCCACAAACCTTCGTTGAAGAGTTTAGGCAATACATGAGGGAAGTAAAACCGGTGCTCGTTGAGCATCGGCATAAGAAGAAGGTCTTCTTCTTTAAGGACCTACGCTTCTGCTCGCACATCTTTCTGTGAGTCGGCGGCGTGAAGAAAGCCCACGAGCGCCCTTATATCGGGCCACACAAAGTACTCAATCGCACTTCAGACCGAGTGTTTCGCATTCAGGTGAATGGGACACCACGCGAGGTGTCGGTTGAGAATCTGAAGCCTGCGTTCTTCGTTCCCGACAGCGTCAATCCTGCTGCATCCGGCAGCATCACCGACTCAGGTCTGCGAGCCATCAGACCCCGACGCTTTGCACTTATTCTAAACACAAAAAACCGTGTCGTGGGCACCGTTGCCTCTAGTGAAGTAACTAGTAAATTTTGTGCGCTAACACTCCGGTGGGGGGGGGGGGGGGGGGGGCACTGCGTAGACACACGCGCTTGCGCAGCAGTGGCGAGCAGGAAGGGGACGCGAGAAACGGAAGAGCTCGCCACCAGAGCCACAGAGAGAGTCTTCCGCCCGTCGCCGTAGCATTGTAAACGGCAAGGTTATGTCCTCTCAAGGGCTAAGTCAAATTTTATAGTTCTGCGAATCGAGTACATCAGGCATTGGAATTAACTGCTCACGACGCCCGATTTTCGGAAGCAACGCCCACTTTTTCCCGCCACGCGTCTTGGCCCCCGCGACGGCCCTAGTGCTCGACACGTCTCAGGCCCGTACCATATGAACCGTACGTGGCGCAATAGGGCGACACTCGTATCCTATCGTGTAAATAGATTTCCACATCACCCATGGGGTATAATGCTTCTGGTACGCGCCTGAGACGTGTCGAGCACTAGGACCATCGCGGGGGCCAAGACGCGCGGCGGGACAAAGTGGGCGTTGCTTCCGAAAATCGGCCGTCGTGAGCAGTTAATTCCAATGCCTGGAGTACATAGTTCTTGGACTGCCGCCTCCCTCCTTCATCCAGCCGTCCTGATCGCCCACCTTAGCGGCCAATGGAACCGCGACTCACCTAGAGCCTTACCAACTCCATAGATATTCATACAAACCGAACACGATCAAATAAACGAAATTACAACGAAACTAACTAAAGTAGAACAAAACCGAATATTTCGAAGTATTTTCACAAAAATCTTTTTGGTGCCTGTTTCTTTCAGCTACGGAAGTTTTCGACTGACTGTTCCAACGAATTACGGGTTTGTGCTCTATTTGTTTATATTTCAAACGTGGCTACATTTAAAACCATACGCGTATAAATGTGTCAAGAGTGCGATAAGAGAGCCGATAGTGGAGCTGTGCGAGCTATAGAATAGCCAAACACTTGAGCAGGAAGATTTGCGAACTACGACCACAAGTTGTAAACGGTCCGTGCCAGGAGATTCCCGGACTACGGCCGGAAAGGGTTAAGAGATATATGAAGGTCAAGTTAATTTTTTTAAACGAAACTACATATTTTCCTTCAGGTCATTTAATAGTGCTTTTAAAGACGAATTCACTGACCCTTAATGTATACACCCGCTTTTAACTGGTTTTCGAGATATTGCGCTTACAAATTTACAGATTTTCAACGGAAGAAATTCGGCCGAATAGGAAATACCAGTAGTGGTTCTGTTCGCGCCTTAAGTTCCACATGTTAGACATTGCCTCTTGAAACAGATACGAAAGGTCTACACCAGAAACGGCAGACCCAAACTCTGGACAATAGTTTTCCATTGTAAAGTATCAACGATACCTTTCTCGACACTGCAAATGCTACATCTGTGGCAATAAAAAATAGTCCAAATTTGGGCCTGCCGTTCCTGGTGCAGACCCTTCGTATCTGTTTCAAGAGGCAATGTCTAACACGTGTAACTTAAAGTGCGAGCAAAACTACCACTGGTATTTCCTATTCGGCCAGATTTCTTTAGTTGAAAATCAGTAAATTTCTGAGCGCAATATCTCGAAAATCACTAAAAATCGGGTGTATACATTGAAGGTCAGTGAATTCGTCTTGAGAAGCACTATTAAATGATCTAAAGAAAAATATGTAGTTCCATTTAAAGTAACGAACTTGATCTTCATATCTCTTGAAATAATAATATAAAGAAACTTCGCCTTCGACAAAAGATGTGGCTCCTCGTACCATGCAACTTCCATATAAAAAATTTTCTCTATCTTCAATAAGTTAGGAAATATGAGCTTGTACCAGATAAACTGGGACACCCTGTACATGAGATGGGCGTTGGGAGTGGATTTGAGGACTTCAAGGGTATGTGGTAAGGGAAGAGGGGAAAAGAGTACAATTAAGGACGAAAGCGGGGAGGAGGGCATGGAATTGTGAAAGAATGTTGAGCAGAGGAGACGGGAGAGAAATTACTAGGCTGTGGTGGGAGGAGATAAAGGATAGGGAGAGGAAAGGAGAGGAAGAATTATTGACATGGGAAAAGGAGAGTAAAGAGCTTAAGAAAGGAAGCGGTCAGAGAGACAGGGGTGTAGGAGAGCGGAAAGACGAAGGATATGAGGGGAGAGAGAAAGAGGACATTAGAAGCTAGGAGGAGGTAAGAAGGATAAAATAGTACAATCAAAATACAATAGATGCTACAGGGAAATCAGAACACAGTGGATACTCAAATATCTGGAAGGAGGATGGAATGAGGAGAGATGCAGGAGATTAGCCAGGTTCAGTTTAGGAAATGAAATGAACGAAGGAAGATACTGGAAATCGGAAGAGGAGAGAAAGTGTAGGATACGCGGAAGAGAGGTAGAGTCGTGGGAGCACGTATGAGATAGGTGTACAGGGAGACAGGAAGAGGGGACGGAGATAGGGGAAAGGATAAGAGAGATATTAGATGAAGGAGGTGGGGTGGAGTAGATGAAGGAATTAGAAAGACAAAGAAAGGAGAGGGAGGAAGGACAAATAAGGTAGGGCAGAGAGAAGGAGGGCGACAGGGTAAAGGAATGTTAGAAGGAATGAAGTGATAAAGATGAAAATGGAAGTCGGAGACAACTAGAAATAAATCTTGATGTCAGAGTAGAAATAAGCTTACTTGTTAGATTAAAGGAAAGGATGAATACAGAAGCGGCGATCTAGAGAGCGGCGAGTAGGGTTGTTTTAAATATACAGAGGAAGAATTAATAAGAGAAGAGGCATGGGCGGGGACGATGGCAGTAAAAAGAGAAAGAGTGAGAGAAGCAGTGGCGTAAATATGTAAGGTAGGGCATGCGAAGAAAAGCAGACTAAAATTAAACTAAATTAAGTTTAACTGTAAGATAAGGAGATGCAAGTCTTGTCACCCTTAGACGAGACAATAAAGGATTACATACTAAACTGACAAGTTCAAGAATGAAGAAACATTTAGGAATAATACGATTACATTCCATAAAAATATAATGTCGGTTACTTCGCAAGAACGCAGTGTCGTATCACCTGGTATCGTAGGTATCATAATTTCTGTTACGTCACTAAGCATGGTTTCTATATGGAAAATCTGTTGTGCGTTCACCACCCTGAATGAACCGTAGCTAACTTACCTCACGCAAGCCGCTGAACGCCGAATTGCCGTGCTATAAGCGCTTCAGAACCAAATTTTTAAAAATCGGTAACTGATAAACGAAACCTTCATCGCAATTTCGAAACCCTTGATTTTCCACTCATTGGAGCCAGTGGAATCACCCCAAAAATATTTACCACCAGTAGTGGAATATCCGGTATTTACAGGGTACAGTAACTAAAACTGGCCACCTGAATAACTCGCATGTTTTTGATGCTAGCGAAAAATTCATAAGAAGAATTTTACATGATTTCGAGAAAGGACATACTTTCATCTTAATAGTTCTTTTGTATGTGGAGGCGCAGAGGAGATATGATGGTCAGTTTTATTTTTTTTTAACGGAATGTTTTTTTACTTACCTTCTAGTAGAGCGTTTTAAGACGCGTACACTGACCTATGGTTCAAGGGCATTCAAGATCGTTTGAGGTCAGGTACGATGAAAATCTACGTGAAAAAAACGAACTCAATCCGATAAGTAGTTTCCTAGATAAAAATTCATAAGTACAGTTTTTTTCGTGAAAATAGGCAAAAATTGCAAAGTTCAGAGGTCCGTATTTTTTTAACAAATTCGAAATCTGCAAAATAATGACTTAAACCCCCGAATCTATCTTTTCTCCGTTTGAATTATATTCTTCGCAAGAAGTAGTCAGTGATAAAATTATTATTTTCATTAACTCATGCCCACCGTCAATGAGGACTACCGTGGCGGGACAGTGGCATTTTTCGATACGGAACGGGACCAGCGCGATCGCACTGTGTAGCGCTCCTAAAACGAGTGTCGATTCTTTCCCCCTCTGTTACGTCACATTTAAAGCCCTCTGGCGACAGTAAAAAATGCCTTGTGTCCTGGACTAGCATCTACATGACCCCAAAACGTCCACCTACAGCCAATAGATGGTAGATGTATCGAGAGTTGAATGTATTTGTGAGAATACTTGTGGCGCTGTTGCCATTCTCATCTGTTCTCGCGAGCGCGGGTTCGGAGTTAAATGGATAACCCTGTATATCGATCCATTTAAGAAAACGTCGGTGACCCTGAAATCTCGTAAAACAATTAAGTAAAAAAAAAGTCTGTCAATCAGAATATTTGTCCCTTTGCACCATTCATTTTCTTTCTGAACATTTTTTCTGTATCATGAAAAACAACCCAAATATTTTAACTGCTCGAGTTAGGCGGAACACCCTGTAGCTTCTCTGCGTCACCACCTACAAAAAGAAAACTATTAAGATCAAATTATGTCCGCCTAGAAACCACGTGAAATTTTTTTCATGTATTTTTCGCTATCGTCAAAAACAAATGAGTTATTCAGAAGCCTGTTTTAGATGTCCCACCTTGCATATGTTCTGTTCATCAGAATTGTATAGATTTTCTGATAACTCAAACAGTGTTTTATTCTACTCATCAAAGATTACGTGTTTGGAAAATTTCGTGAAAGTCAGAGATGTTTTGAGCTGCGCCTATGATTGTTTATCATAGAGTTGCTCATTTCTATTATACGCAACCAGTGAGACGTTACAACTTACAATACCGATAAATATATCAATTCAATGATACGGTATTGGAATTAGGCTGAAGTCCGCCGTGATTGATAAAAAAAGTGTTTCTACTTTGTTCCTACATTGTATTTGGATAAAGAAGTGACAATGCTAGTGCTGCGGTTAAGTTCAATTAGCAACGACAACTTCCCGTTACATGATAAGAGATTTAATAGCAACCTGTCCAAGTCTATTACCTTTCGACTTAAATATTTAAATCGGGTTTCGCTGATTCCGTTGCATCACTAGCGTAAGATTATATCACTTATCATAATCAGACGCATTTAGTTCAATCACAGATATAGTATTATTTCACCATGTATCAGGAATACGGTCGTTTCTAGAATTTAGTCATGTGTAACCTTATTCAAAATTTATTTCTAAAATATCCTTATATATGTTGTAGCCGTTTTGTATACTTGATTACTATGTATTTCCAGATGTGGGATGATAACGATGATAGTATGTAATGAAGCAGTATCCACGAGCGTACAGGAATTTCCGATCACGGCAGAAGCTAGTCTACATGACTTAAATGACTTCCATAGTAACACTGCATTACAGTTACGAAAGCGTCTTTCAGGAAGTTTGGATGTCGCTAGCGAAGCAATTCTGGCAGACATAGACAGTAAGTAAAATCGTTTATTTGGCCGTGTTTTAGAAATGAAGACTCTATTTTGGTTCACGCGTATTCCGAACAATACTTCTATAATAATGAGAAAAGTTTAACATTGAATAGTTCGTAACGCCGATACTTTGAATATGGGTTTCAATTTCTTACTTTGAATACACGGAATTATACAGAATCCATCATACAGTATTTGGCTGAAATAATGGTACACTACTCCACAAAATTAAAGGATCATTAAATTTTGACTGAAAAATTGTCGATTTTCGAACTACAGTAACTTCGTGAAAAAAAATCATACGACAGTCTACCTGTGCTCATTTTAAAGAGTAAAGCCTCTACTTTCACATCCCTGAACTGAATTTTTTCAAAGACCCTTGTATATTATAAAACGGAGTGCAAAACTGAAGTGGCTATTTTTTTTTCAAATTTTAGAAAATTCAAACGAATCTACGGAGTTTAAACAATTTTTTTCGAGATTCGTTTTAAAATGGCTTCGGCAATGCGACGATTCCAATGTTACATCGACGTAAACGGGCACCACTTCGAACATCTATTGTATCGTAAGATTTGTTGCTTACTCTTTTTTTATTGCCGAATGACCTTGTATTGAGGGTCGTTGAAGTCGCCTAAACATCCTCTGCACTACGAGGAATAAAAAATTAAAGCAAATCATTTAAAAAAAATGGAGGTCACGTTGAAATCTCCGAAATCCCTCCTCCTACAAAAAAATTATTACTGTAGCCATATTATGGCCCCTCCGCATCGTACGACATTTGAAACAAAGTTTCTCCATATCTTTAAATATAACGGAAACATTCAAGGTGATCAAAGATATTGCCGCATCCTGTATTAAGCAAATCCTGTTAGAATTCTTCGCGCCCACAGAAATAAAAATTTTTGCCTGCAAACATGACGTCCAAAATTCCCGCCGGAGACCGTAGGCCAGACATAATAATAGAAACTCTTGTGTCACCTTTCGGAGGATACAAAGGCATATCCAAAACTTACAGCAGATTCCGCGAAAGATATTGTTGCCCTACTTTCAAAGCAAACGTAAGAACCTTCGTTAATTTTTGTGAAAGTTGCGAAATAAAAAAATTAACTCGCGTGAAATCCTAATTACCTATGACTCTGGCGGGCACGCCAGGACGAGCCTTCGATAAGGTTTCACTAGACATAGTCGGACCACTTTCCACCACACCCTCTGGTGTTTCCTACATTCTCACAATGATCTACTCACGAAATATTTCATTGCAACTCCTCTCCATAATCCAGACGCTTTAGATACTGCTGACGCATTTTTTCGAACTTTAATTTGTCGATATGGGGCTCCAAAGGCAATTTTGACCGACCAAGGTACACACTTCCTCAACGCTTTAATGTGCATAAAAATTCAAAATTGCTCATTTTAAAACTATCGTGTTTCATCCTCAAAGCAATGGCTCAATAGAACGTTCGCACCACGTCTTAACCGAATACCTTAAGCACTATATCTCTCAAGACAACTGGGACGAATGGCTAGAATTTGCAATGTTCAGCTATAATAGCAGCGTACACGAAGAACACGTTTTACCCCTCTTGAGCTTGTATTCGGACAATTAGCACGTATGCCCACAGCAGATATCCATCAAACCACGACCGATAATGAATCATATAATAATTACCTTCTTGAACGACAGACTAAACTTATCGAGACACAATCTAAAGCGAAAGAAAATTTATAATCCGCAAAAGTTAAGTCGAAAAAAGATTACAACCGACGAATTCACGACGAAACGTTCGCAGTAGACCATAAAGTATTTTTATCAAAAGAACCGCGAAAAGGATAATTTGTCGACTAATATACAGGACCGCACGAAATTCTTGAAGTTATCTCTAAGGACAATGTAAAAATTAGACGTAAGAATAGATATAAGATTGTACATTGTAACAAACTCAATAGGTCACCCCCCCCCCCATGACGTCAGTAGGTACGTCACGCACATCACCACCTTAACACTTTACCGACCGGTAGCCTATTAATCGGCTTTTTGCCGCCAACGCTTACCGACCGGTAGCCTATTAATCGGCTTGCCATGGCAACCAATACTTTGATATTTATTACAGAGATAGAACTGTTAGATTGTACTGTAAGCTCCCCATATGCTTATACAGGGTGTTTCGCCACCCCTGTCAAAAATTTTAAGGGGTGATTCTACAAGCCAAAATAAGACGAAAATCAAGAATAAAAAAATCGGGTCCGAGGCTTCATTTTTGAGTTATCGATGTGTAAAAAACGGGGTAAAAACGCCTGTCCAGCGGCAGCACTCCATACACGCGCAGTGTCTGCCATCGCGCGCCAAGTTCCTCGTACAGAATGCTCGCTTACCGATATAACAGAAACTATGACATACCATATGATGCGACAAGTCATTACATTCTTGCGACAATTTATGAAGAAGCACACACTTTTCGTGGACGGCATTGAACCTGCCTACTTGAAAAAATCCACAAGGGCATATCAAAACCCGCCTCACGGGATTCTCAAGCAGAGAGGGTGAATGCAATTTCTAATTGACGAGTTTGTCCAAAAAAATCACCCACACGCGCTTACACACGCACCGCGATTATTGTATTCGCAAATGTTCATGTGCACACGCACCACGATCGTCCATTTCATCACGCACACGCATCGCGATTATTTCATTCGCAAGTGTCCATGAGAATTACACGGACTATGATTGCCCCCTCCGCGAATGTCCACAAAAAAATGTTCAAAACATGCACAAAATTTTGCACCTGAAAACACACGCCAGGCGATTGTCCCGTTCGCGAGTGTCCACTTAATCACACCCATACGCGCTGCGATTACTTTACCCACGAATGCGAGATTACTTTACTCACGCACAGAAAAATACTACAAACGATAAAAATCTAAAAAGCAAAACTAAGCCTAACACTGAAAGTAAAATTAAATTGAAAAAGAGACTGCTTTCTACGCGAGAAATATTTCCTGGTGATTACAGCTGTTCGAGAGGCCGAGGTCAACGACCGAGAGATGAGACAATGTAAGGGCATTGGCATGTAAACAGAAAAGCGTCGATATTTGCCGGCATGAATGCAGTGTTGGGCAAAATTTTATTTAGATAACAGATAATGAATAGAGGAACAAATAAAATTTTATTCGTCACTAACGAATTAGAATTTATTCAAATAAGAATTTATCCGAATAAGAATTTATTCGTAGAAGAATTTATTCGAATAGGAACTTATTTGTAGTAGAATTTATTCGGATCAAAATTGATTGATTTTTTCTTTTGATTTAAAACAATCAATAAATATTCGTATTATTGTTCGAATAATTTATCAGTCGTTATTCGAATAGAGTATTCGAATACATTTGCACTCGGTATTCTAATAAATTACTGAGATAATTATTTGAGATAAACATTTATTCGAAATAATTCGAATAATGCCCAACTCTGCAGAAACGCACACATGTTCTACACTAACACATTTGCGTAACATTTTTCAGTCTCGCGTGAAATTTAAGCAACGTCTCATCTGTGAGGAAAATTTGTCAATAGCGTGCTCATCGTTCTATCATCTCTGTAAAAAGTGATCTTTCCGACGCGTGCAACCGCGCACTTCACACACACACACACACACACACACACACACACACACACACACACACACACACACACACACACACACACACACACACACACACACACACACACACACCACGGGGGGATGCTGAAACCCCTACGTGGCGCGTCCCCAGGTGGCGGATAGGGGAATGCCCACTAGATATAGAGGGTAGGAGGCAAATAAAATACCTCCCGCGGACCAAACAGTCACGGGGAACGTACCCCGACACCAAACGACCATGGGAAGTCCAGAAAAGGAAATACCGTTTACGGTGCAGGGGTTGGAAACCTCAGTACCGGCGTTCGACGGGGGTGTGCACACGGGCCCCGGAACGTCGTCATCAAAAGACCGTACAGAGGAAAACCGAAAAGACAGCGAGAAGTCCCGGGCGCTCGAAAGGCTAGGAGAGCAAATCGCGAAGCTCTGTGAGTTCATAAGGGATAAGAAGAACATCCATCATGAAGCCAAGAAGATGGCCGCGACCACGAAGAGCGCCTTCAACAGGCTATACGAGCTTGAAAGGGCTACGAGCAGATGTCCGGAGGAGGCAGGTCCCTCACCGGAGACTGCAGTGGGAGGGACGCAGACAACACCCTCTCTCCATCTCGCGCAGAAGACTACCCTGGTACGTAACGAACATATAACACCTGTCCAACAACGTACACAAGGAAATAAGAGAAAGGAACGCACGCCACCATCGCGGGAGACTAAGCTAGACAAGAAAAAGAAGAAGAGAGAGCAGAACAACCTGCCGGACTCCCAAAAGCAACAGAGCAAGGTATCGGCAAAAATCGATGGGCCGACAAAAACCAAGACTCCTGCTCAAGAATGGCAACAAGTGAAACCACGCAACCAGAAGCAGTCTCAGAAGAAGCCGCAGAAGCCTCGCGAACGGCCGACTCTGCCCAACGCGCTCGTCATCCACAAAAAGGGAGACCTGAGCTATGCGGAGATCCTGAGTCGTATAAAGAAGGACCCGGCACTCAAGGATGCTGGGGAATGCGTCCAAAAGGTACGCAGAACGAACGCGGGAGACCTGCTGATCGTTTTGAATAAGGAGAGCTCAGCCAAAGCACCGGAATTGCGAAGCCAGCTCGAAGGTGTTCTTGGAGAGTCAGCAACGGTCCAGAGTAAAGTCCAGGAATTTGATCTGGAGATCAAGGACCTGGAGGAGGACGCGACGAAAGAGGAGATAACGGCCGCTCTGCAGAGTGTTCTGGGCATGGACTATCCAGTCACGGAACACTCTCTAAAGTCTCTGCGTAAAGCATATGGCGAGACCCAGACCGCGGTAATACGACTGATGGTGCCTGCTGCCCGGAAACTTCTGGATGCAGGAATCATTCGAGTGGGCTGGTGTAATTGCAGAATTCGAGAGGTGGTAAGACCACTAAAGTGCTTCAAGTGCTGGAAATTTGGACACGTATCACGGAACTGCAAGAGCAGCGTCGACCGGGCTAAAGACTGCATCAAGTGCGGTAATGCCGGCCACAAAGTTGCCGAATGCACAGCAAGCGCAAAATGTGTCATATGTGCAGAAGCGGGAGATGAGGCACCCACAGCCCACATCGCAGGTGGCAGCCGATGCCCAGCGTATATGCGGGCTCTTCAGGCGCTCCAACAACGACGCAAATGAGAGTACTCCAGCTAAACCTCAACCATTGTGAGGCCGCACAGGACCTGCTCATGCAGACTGTGCGTGAGCTAAAGCCTGACTTAGCGATACTTTCGGAACCATACAGACACCTGGACACGCAACCCTGGGAATCTGACGCAAGTGGGAAGGCCGTCATTTGGTCCTGTGGAAGGCTTCCATTTCAGGATCCTGCAAGTCGGATGGAAACTGGTTTCGTAAGAGTGAAAGCGAAAGGAGTTCATTTTTACAGCTGTTATGCACCGCCTAGCCTGACGACTGACGAGTTTGAGAATTTTCTCGACAAATTAGTCGCAGACGCCAAACAACGCTTCCCGGTAGCCATAGCCGGAGATTTCAACGCGTGGGCTGTGGAATGGGGTAGTAAAGTGACGAACAGGAAGGGCCAAGCCCTGCTTGAGGCTATGTCCCTACTGGATGTAGTACTACTCAACGCAGGTACAAACCCTACGTTCGTTAAAGGAGAATCTTCCTCTATAGTGGACCTCACTTTTGTGAGTAGTAGTCTGGCGAGAAGAAACCAGTGCCACTGGGTAGTCAGTGATATCTACACCCATAGTGATCATCAAGCGATCCTCTGGCAGATTCGCGGAGACTTCGCCAGAACAGCGAAGGCACCTAGGGCAAACGAGAAGGGCTGGAAAGCGAAAATGTTCGACTCGGACTTGTTTCGTGAAATTTTTGACACCAGCCCCCTCGCAGCGGAAAGTGCAACCGAAAAAGTAGAGGAGGTCATGCAGAGGGTAATCGAAGCATGCGATGCCACAATGCCACGGAAACGTGATGTTGGCTTCCGACCTGCGGTTCACTGGTGGAGCGAACAAATTGCCGGCTACCGAAGGGAGTGTCATCGAACTCGCCGCCTAGCGCAACGAGCTCGAGGCAAACGCTCATTCCCCAATTTGGAAGAACAGCACAAGAAGGCGCGCTTGAAGCTTAAGAAGGCTATCAAGCAGAGTAAAACCGAAAGCTGGGGCAAACTGCTCAGCAAGGTAGAAGATGATCCCTGGGGCAGGCCGTACAAAGTGGTAATGATTAGGCTGAAAAGCCCGGGAATGCCACCGCCCGCGGACGCAGCACTGCTGGAAAGGATTGTCACACATCTGTTCCCTGAGCAGCCCGAGGAGGACTACCAACTCGAGGAGAACGTCGATGAGGACATCCCCCCTATCACCGAGGAAGAGCTTCTTGCGGCGACTGCGAAGGTGGGCAACAATAAAGCCCCCGGCATGGATGGGATACCGAACATCGCGCTCAAAACAGCGATTAAGTTGGCACCGGTAATATTCCTGGAAATGTACAATGCGTGTCTTACGGAAGGAATCTTCCCGGACAAGTGGAAGTGGCAGAGGCTAGTGCTCCTACCGAAAGGGAAGAAGCCACCGGACGAACCATCATCCTATCGTCCGCTATGTATGCTGGATACCGCCGGGAAGATCTTCGAGCGGATCATCCATAACAGGATTGAGAAGGTCGTAGATCCTCTACTGGCAGAGGGCCAGTTCGGCTTCAGAAAGGAGCGCTCTACTCTGGATGCCATTAACACAGTGGTACAACAGGCACAGGAGGCGACTGCTGGGAAACGATGGACAAGAGGGTCCAAAAAGTACTGCGCAGTTGCTGCTCTCGACGTCAAAAACGCCTTCAACTCGGCGATCTGGAAGCGTATCATGGATGCCGTAAAAGCATTAGGGGTACCATGGTACCTACGGAGAATAGTGGCGAGTTACCCATGTAACAGGTGGCTCATGTACAACACGGAAGATGGACCAAAGACGTATAGGGTGACTGGAGGAGTTCCTCAGGGCTCTGTACTCGGCCCGCTTCTGTGGATCATCATGTACAATGCTCTGCTTCTTATACAATTGCCGAGAGGAGTGTCAATCGTAGCGTTCGCAGATGACGCAGCGCTGATTATCATCGCCAAATTCCTGGAGCAAATTACCGCACTCTTCAGCGAAGCTTTCGCCAAAATAAAGGAATGGATGTCTTCTGTTGGACTGCAGCTTGCAGCCCATAAAACAGAAGTACTCCTCGTATCCAGCAGGAAGGTGATGGAAACGGTGACGCTCAGTGTGGGAAACACCGAAATCACATCCCAACCGTTCATTCGGTACCTGGGTGTAATTCTCGACGCGAGACTGAACTTTAAAGAGCAAACCAAACAGATCAGCAGAAAGGCCTCTGTTGTGGCTACTGCACTGGCGCGGCTCATGCCTAACGTCGGTGGCCCCAGACAGAAGAGGAGAAAACTGCTGACATCAGTGACGACCTCAGTGCTCACCTATGGCATACCCATATGGGCTGATGCACTGAAAATTCAGGAGTACCGCAGGAAGGCTGCAGCAGTGTATCGCGTCAGCGCCGTGAGGGTAGCGTGTGCATTTCGCACGGTCTCCGAGGACGCTATCAACGTTATCGCGGGAATGCTGCCCATTGAGGTGCTAGCCGAGGAGCGTAGATCAATATATCAGCAGAAAGGAGCTATAGACCCCAGCTATGCAAGGATCGAAGCGAGAGAAACCAGTCTCAACCAGTGGCAGACGATGTGGGATGCCTCTGCCAAGGGAAGGTGGACACACCGATTAATACCGAAAGTAGAGATATGGGTGAACCGCTCACACGGAGAGCTCAACTATTATCTCACTCAAGTGATCTCAGGACACGGCTGCTTCCGGGCGTATCTTCATAAGTTTAAGTATGAGGATTCCCCGCTCTGCCCAGCATGTGTAAAAGTCGAGGAGGATGCTGAACACGCATTGTTTCAATGCACACGTTTCAGTGCCTCTCGGGCGATAGTGGAGGATCAGCTTGAGACACGCATCACCCCGGACAACCTAGTAGAGTTGATGCTGAAGTCAGCAGACGCATGGACAGCGGTATCGGCTTATGCTGCCGCAGTAATGAAGGAGTTGCGACGTGCAGAACGCGCAAGAAAGAATACGACGCCAGAAGAATAGGCAGCTGTACAGAAAACAAGCGACACGAACCCCTAAACTACTCATAACATCACGAGTGGGACGGGGGATGTAAGGTCGTCTGACAACCCCGCAGGAAGAGCTACGGCTAAGGCCTCTCTCGCGATGTAATACCTAGCGGTCGTCCCGCGGGAGAGTTATAAGGCCACAGAGGAATGGGGGTTTTTAGTCGGTGCAAGCCCGACACACGGCAATTTATTGCTAAGGTGTGAAGGCATTTTCCCGCTTAACCTCTCAAGGAAAAAAAAAAAAACACACACACACACACACACACAGACAGACACACACGCGCGCGCGCGCGCGCAGAGAGAGGGGAAGGGGGAGAGGGAGAGGGAGAGGGAGAGGGAGAGGGAGAGGGAGAGGGAGAGGGAGAGGGAGAGGGAGAGGGAGAGGGAGATGGAGAGGGAGAGGGAGAGGGAGAGGGAGAGGGAGAGGGAGAGGGAGAGGGAGAGGGAGAGGGAGAGGGAGAGACCACACACACACACCGCGATTATTTGATTGGTACTGTCCACATGAATTACACACACTAGAGTCTGCGGATAAATGAAATTTACGCATCTGATGCCGTTCTCGTCGAACGATGACACGAGGTCAGCTGCAGGTTCTGCGTTCAAATTACTGATCACACGCACAACACGTTGTCGCTGTTCAACGGTGAACCGTCACGACGGAAGAAACTTCAGTATCGGTGCTGAGAATTCTAATTCTTCAGACATTCTATTTTTATACTTTTTATCAAATAAACGGCACAGTATCAGACACGAACACTTCTTGCTACCTCCAAGTTTGGAAGAATACTGCGTCGTTGGAAAGAAATGGAAGCGATCAGTTCAATGACACTCGTCGCGGTATCTACAAAGTATAAACAGTTTCGACTCTCGGAATCGAGTTACCGCTGCTCGGATCTCGAGCGTGCAAGGGATAAATAAGGACACACTGATTAATAACAAAGCATCGACACAGTTTTTAGTCTCTCGAATGGAATTTGTCCAAGGTCTCCTCAGTTTGGTGGCTATTGCGAACGAGAAAACAGCTGTAATCGGCAGGAAATATTTCTCGCGTAGAAAGCAGTCTCTTTTTCAATTTAATTTTACTTTCGGTGTTAGACTTAGTTTTAGCTTTTTAGATTTTTTTCGTTTGTACTATTTTTCTGTGCGTGAGTAAAGTAATCTCGCATTCGCGGGTAAAGTAATCGCAGTGCGTATGTGTGTGATTAAGTGGGCACTCGCGAACGGGACAGTCGCCTGGGGTGTGTTTTCAGGTGCAAAATTTTGTGCATGCTTTGAACATTTTTTTGTGGACATTCGCGGAGGGAACAATCATAGTGCGTGTAATTCTCATGGACACTTGCGAATGAAATAATCGCGATGCGTGTGCGTGATGAAATGGACGATCGTGGTGCGTGTGCACATGAACATTTGCGAATACAATAATCGCGGTGCGTGTGTAAGCGCGTGTGGGTGATTTTTTTGGACAAACTCGTCAATTAGAAATTGCATGCACCCTCTCTGCTTGAGAATCCCGTGAGGCGGGTTTTGATATGCCCTTGTGGATTTTTTCAAGTAGGCAGGTTCAATGCCGTCAACGAAAGGTGTGTGCTTCTTCATAAATTGTCGCAAGAATGTAATGACTTGTCACATCGTATGGTATGTCATAGTTTCTGTTACGTCGGTAAGCGAACACTCTGTACGGGGAACTTGGCGCCCGATGACAGACACTACACGTGTATGGAGTGCTGCCGCTGGACAGGCGTTTTTAGCCTGTTTTTTCTACATCGATAACTCAAAAATGAAGCCTCGGACGCGATTTTTTTATTCTTGATTTTCGTCTTATTTTGGCTTGCAGAATCACCCCTTAAAATTTTTGACTGGGGAGGGGGAAACATCCTGTATAATTTTGAAAATTTTACTGTTCGCGATGCATCAAAATAGCATATATAATAACGATGTATCTGCGGCCGAGTGAGTGGTCGGAAGCGCGTAGTATGTTCAATCGCTACCGGTCGGTAAAGTGTTAAGGTGCCTTTGTATAAATCGCAGCTCACACCTCCAGGACCTTCAGTATTGTTCACGAACCCTACGAAGCAAGATGAAGTTCATAAACATAGTGTTAGTGTTGTGCGTAGTTAAGGAGGCCACAGCCCTCATATGGTACGACTGCATCGGACATACAGTGACTCTTATTAATATTCGGATACTATAGTACTGTATCCATTATTGCTTTGTATATTTGACCATAATTAAATTAACACATTATTTGTTTTTTGTTACATTAAAGCATGTATTCCACTTAACAAAAGTGCAAATTTTATTTATTTAAATTATTTAATTTGTAGTATAACGAACAATATATTGAAAAATGTAATATTCTTACGTCGCAAAAATATTCGGACACTTGACGATCTATAATGTTCGTACATAACAAATACATGTGTGTTAGATGAAATTATTAACATGTTAATATTTTGTCGGATAACCCTTTTGTTTAATTACGTGTTGCAATCGATTGGGCATGTTAGTAATAATTTTTTGTAAATAATTTTGCGTGATACGCTTCCATTTTTCGATTAATCGTTGCTTTAACCCTCCCTTTGATGTGATTGGTGTTGTTCGAATCTTCCTGTCTAAATAATCCCATAAATTTTCGATCGGATTTAAATCCGGCGATTGTGGTGGTGGGTGTAACACTTGGGGGCAATTATATAGTAGGAATTCTTGAACTATCCTGGCTTTATGTTTGAGGTCATTGTCTTGATAATATTTGAATGTGTTTTCAATGTCCATTGCAGTTACACTTTTTTTTAGATTTTGTTTTAAAATATCTAAATACCTATTTTTATCCGAAATTCCATATGAAAACCAATTCTCCAACTCCTTTCGACGAAATACAACCCCAAACCATGCTATTTTCACCACCGTGCTTTATTGTTGGATTTAAATTTCTAAAACTGAGCTCTTCATTCCGTTTACGCCACACTATTTTTCGTCCATCAGATCGATCCAAATAGGTTGAATTTACTTTCATCGGCGAAAACAACATCATTCCACCAGGTTTGTTCTTTATGAACAAATTGTTTGGTGAAAATTAATCCTTTCTTGCGATTTGCCTCATTTATATACGGTTTCTTACGTGCCACTCTACCGTTATATCCATGTTCTTTCAACACCCGACGTATTGTATCTGGATGAACTTTCTTTCCTGACTCTTGAAATAATTCAGAAGTTAACCTAGGAGCACTTAAACCAGGATCCTTTTTTAGTTTCCTCACAATATTACGTTTATCTCGGTCGTCAAGTATCTTTGGCCGTTCCTTTTGAGGAATTGACTCTATCCGATCCTCACGATTGTATCGTTGTACAATATCCGCCACGGTACTCTTACTTAAATTTAAAATGTTGCCGATTTCCCGACAAGATTTTCCTTTTTCGCGGTGAAAAATGACTAATTGTCGCACATCAAACGAGGTATTTCAGCTTTTCCGTCCCATATTCGAAACATTTGACTGAACACAACGATTTTCGAACAGTAACTGATAGTCCGAGGTATGCTCTACACCTTGCTCAACATTATGTTTGTAAACAGTATTAATAGCCGACTTAGCTGAAGAGTTATAATCCAGAAACGTGGAAGTATATTAAGTGTCCGAATATTTTTTCGACGTAAGAATAATACATTTTTTAATATATTGCTCGTTATACTACAAATTAAATAGTTTAAACAAATAAAATTTGCATTTTTGTTAAGTACAACACATGCTTTAACATAACAAAAAACAACAAATATATTAATTTAATTATGGTCAAACATACAGAGCAATAATGGATAAAGTACTTTAGTGTCCGAATATTAATAAGAGTCACTGTATGTACATTAAATATTTCCACATTCTCCATCGTCGTTGAGCCAGACTGGGGTACTGGAATCGTGGAACCAATTATCGAATTGATGGTTCATGAAGTTCATCTGTTACAATTAGCCGTATTCAAAGAAACATTTGTGACAGGGCGCCGCGTCGAAGTGGATCGTACGATATGTTACTGCGGCATGCATTTCCACATCTCTGTTGTTCAAAACGGGCGACAGCGATACATCACGTCCACTATCAGAGAAGCTTGCAACCAGATGATCGCCACTGGAGCCATCTTGGTGTCACCTGTATACCAAATCGCTGGAATCAAGCCTAATTCTACGGATACTCGCAACATCACTTTAGCTGGCGTAATGAAGACGGACGGCTGATGCTCCTGTATTACCTACAGCGATCCGTATGGAACTTGGACCAATGTTGTTGTGCAGTCAGTCATAAAGATCTCCACAAAGACTTACATCGCACCGGTCAAGCTTTCCACCAATGAAGTCGTTCTTTAGTCTGGCCAACACTGCCCAACTCAACAAGGAAATAACATGGCAAGTTTAGCGGTATTGAATAGCCTGAATAAAAAGAAATAAACATGGTCTGAATGATTTTTTCATATATTGGAGGGGTGTACAGTGTGCCATACAGAAGACCTCATTTAACCATAACGTGCACATTAAGAATTTTCTCATTCTTTGGTCGATTTAACCAATTTTCAAAAAACTCTATTCTTAAAATGGCTCAGCTGGTATCTTTAACAATAAAAAAAAATATGGTTGTACTCCCGAGTTGCGCTTTGAGACAAAGATTTTTAGAAACCAGAATAAATTATTTAGTTAATTTTGAAAGAATTACGGCGGGTACAAGCCGGTGAACTGAGAAATTTGTCTACCAAAACTTATACAGAGGAAAACAGAATTGATATTTTACGGCAACTTTCCTATTAATTCTTTAGTCATGGTGTTGAAATGATGTGTTTATTCCTACTGGAAATCACTTACCTTCTACTTAACATTCCATTCGTATAAAAAAATGGCACCTGTAATTGTGAAGAGTATTGAATCGAAGCATCGAAAGTTGCCACGAAATGTAGCACGCGCTAACAAGGAATCCTCCTAAGAAACGAAAATCTTCAATATTTTTTTAATTATGCAAAATATGCAAAAATGTTTCGGACAATGTTTATTTCTTTTTATTCAAGCTATCCAACGCCACCAAACTAAAAAAATTGGGGGTGCGCACCCCCTACCACCCCCCGAGTGCCTGAAAGGGTGCACAATGTGCCATAAAGGGGACATCATCGAACCATAAAGTGCGCAGAAAGAATCGTGTCGATATCTGTAATAGTTTTTGAATTATTAATTTTGTCTAGCTAAATGTGCCATTCGTTCCACTGTGCGATGATCGAAGACAGACTATTACTTTACGAATGATTGTTTTCGAATGAAGGATGTTTCACCACTGATTTACGAGTTAATTGAGTGTCCCAAAATGTGACACTCTGTATGCTAAGGAAGCGCACTGATTGGTCTACGTTCCGAACATTTGAATTTACCAATCAGCGTGCCCTTTGAGTGTCACATCCACCCTTCCGTGCACCCGTAGCGCACGATTTTCCTGGAGAGGGTGGGGTGACCCTTGCATGGACCCCCAGTGGAACGACTGGCACATTTAGCTAGACAAAATTAATTTCCCAAAAACTATTATAAGTATCAGCAAAATTCTTTTTGCTTTTTATGCACTTCAAAATAGTTAAGAACGTTATTATTATTATTTTTACTTACAGTTAGGAATTAAAAAATATATATGTTTAAAAAAAACGGGCGCGGTATAATTTCAATTGGTTGAATTTATTTAGTTGTAAAAAATTCAGGATAATAGTAATAGTAATATCTACTTACAGTAAAAATATAAATCTACTTACGCGACTGCTTCAATACAAAATCTATGGGATAAGAATGGGATTCTATTTCTCCGCAATATTTAAAAAAAATTATTTTTAACATGCCGGCTCGTTTAATACCGTACAAATATTAAAATTACACTTTTTCGGAAATTGTATAGATAAAATATGTCTTTATAAAGTGTCCGAATATTAGTGTGACGTGAAAATGTGACAATTTTTTGTTTAAAATCTATTGTATAATTAAATGTTATTATTATGATGAAATTGCTTACATATTTTCAAGCTACAATAAATGGTTCATATTTTCGTAGAATAAACAACACGATATTTAAATCGCTCCTTCTTATACGAAGCAACAAATACAGTGCTAGTGATGTGTCCGAATATTAATGTGAGTAACTGTAGATGTTTTGGAGCAAACGTCCATTGAAGCATACGGCTGCTTGACTCGAATTCTCAAATTGCTGTCATAAACAACGTTAGAAACGACTTCTCCACGTAGGTACACTACTCTGTCAAATAGGTACAATACATATGATACTACCTGACCATAAGCCGAGCCGTTGCACGCTAGGTAATCTCAGTCGCCGCGCCATACGGGAGATCCTACATTTGGACCTCTATATCTCTGTTAATAATTCGAATTAAAAAAAACCACTTTGTAGCCATATTGGACACACCAAAAACTACGAGATACGGCAAAAAAATCGTTTTTTTCGACCGTCTACACTAGAGTTACCCCCTTAAGTGGGTAGTCGCTTTTCAGGGCGCCAAAAATAGATAACCGTCGTGATTTTTTTTTAATAGAAAAACAAACACTGTATAACTTCAATCTTTTTACAGTGTTTTTTTGGCTTTTAAATATGATGTATAAAAAATTGGACTTAAAAAAAATCAATACTTTTGACATAATAGTGGTTTACTTTTGTACGAATTTTTATTAAATCTATCCAATTTAACAAAAATTTTTATATTATTTTGTTAAAAAGAAGGGGGGTGCGCACGCCCTGCAGCCCCCGATTGTCTGAAGGGGTGCACAATGTGCCATAAACAGGGCATCATCGAACCATAAAGTGCGCAAAAAGAATTTTGCTGATACATGTAATAGTTTTTGAGAAATTAATTTTGTCTAGCTAAATGTGCCATTCGTTCCACTGTGGGACATGAGAACGTCGAAGGTTTGGCAACGCCGCGGTTTTTCCTCCAGGTAAAACCCTCGATCACGTGTACCGTCTTGGTGTACCGTTTTTAATTTACCCTTCGGAATCGCCGAATTTTATGATCTGGAGTGGGTATTGAAACCAGACGGAGTAGAAATTCTAAGTCATGTGTCAGGAAAAAGTTAATTTGCATTGCCGGCAATACGCTAAAACGTCTTCTCTCATAAATGGCCTTTTCATCGCGAACATGTTATAAATGTACCATGAAATCCTCACGTGCTTTTGTTACGTAGGACGGAACATTAATCGCATTCGACAGTTTAACGGCAACTAAAATCTGATTATGTTGTCGAAAACGCATCTCCACTGCTGGTTTCAGCATGGCTTCTTTTGATATTTACCGACATGAGTCGGTAAATCGATCGGCATGCCGTTCGGTTTTTCAAAACTCTAAGATATGTGGGGTCAAAAACGAATACTTACCGAGATATTTTTTAGTTAATTTGTATTTTAAGTAATGTTCAAAAGGATATCCATTACATTCAATGCAAGTTCGTACTCGACTAATGAGTGAAGATGATACATGTTGAAGTGTTTCCTGAGTTATGGCATTACATGCTCTGATGATACGATGACAAACTTCATTTTTTAAATGTCCCCATAGAAAATAGTCAAGTGGCGTCAAATCTGGAGACCGAGCCATGGAATTTGTTCTCCATGTCCAATCCATTGATTAGGGAATGATCTTTGCAATACTTGACGTGCTTGTGTGCATACTGTGCAGGACAACCGTCTTGCTAATACCACATTGTTAAAATTGTTTGTAACGGTAAATCTGATAGTAAAGATGGTAGTGTTTGAGACAAGAAGATGGAATACTTGTGTCCTGTCACTGATCCCTCAATAAAGTACTCATTAAACTTGTGTATGAAGGAGACAAGTGCTGTATCGATTTTTCATGCACGAAAGATCAATCATCTTTCACTGAACAATATCTCGGTAATCATTCGTTTTTGACACCACATACTTCATAGTTTTTTACTCAGCATTCAGCACTCTTTTGAATCACAAGGTTAAATATTACACATTACGATACAAAAACTCAAAGTCACCTTTACACCTCAATTAAAAGGTGAAATAAGAAAAAAACAATTATTACGTTGTACGCCCCGCTTGATACCAAACAATTTCCGTTTGAACCATTTTATTGTACAACAAACAGTTCACAAGTAAATTTAAGTGGCAGAGTTAAATGACTCACCTTGTATGCAGAAGTTACAGTACGTTTAGTACAAGCACGTACCATCGGTGGCTCACACAAGGATTCGAACGCATGCATTATTATTTATTATTTTTACATGTTACCTTATATTAATATTTACTTGGTCCTCTTTTGGCTCTCATTACAGCTCTAAGACAGTATTCCATACTGTGTACCAATTTTTGCCAGTTATTTACTTCAATAGTATTCCATGTTTCAATCACTTTTTGTTTTAGTAATCCTTTTGCGTTTATTTCATGATTATTTAATCTTCTCCCTATTTCAGACCGTAAGTACTCAATAGGATTAATGTTTGGGCTTTGTGATGGAGGGTTCAGAATATGGGGAATATTATGTAGTATCCATTCTATTACGATCTGAGCATTACGCTTCGGATCGTTATCTTGCTGCAAGTAAAGATTTTCTATCAAACCTAATTTTTTTTGCACTTTCTTTAAAATTCTCTTTCAGTATATGTCTATAAACACTTGTATTTATCTAAAATTATGTCTATAAACACTTGTATTTATCTAAAATTATGTCTATAAACACTTGTATTTATCTAAAATTATGTCTATAAACACTTGTATTTATCTAAAATTATGTCGATAAATACTAGATTTCCGGTACTATTGGTAAGCATACAACACCACACCATGACAAAACCATCTCCGTACTACACTGCTGGCCGTAAGTTTTGTATTTCCATTTCAGCTTGGGGTCTTTTTCACGCATAATTGCGTTCATCTGAACTAAAAATGTTAAATTTGCTTTCATAGGAGGATATAGCTGTGTCCTAGAAGATACTGTCCTTATTGATACACTTTCTTACAAAATTTAATCTTTTTTTTTATTTGTCTTATTAGTGTACGGCTCTTCCTTGTAACTCTATCGTGAAAATTATTTGCTCGTAAGTCTTCTACCGAGTTCTGCGAGAACATCTTTTCCAAATGCATTTCCGACCACTTCCGCAAATTTCGGAGCAAATTTCGGAGTATCTGGGTTCTTTGTTATTTCGCGAATACTAGTGTTTTCTTCTTGACGAGTCAACTTTCTTTTATAACCTTCACAGACTTCATTTGCAAGAGTCCCTGTACTTTTCCACTTGTTTATAATACAGTGCATTATAGATTTATTTCTACTAACGAGGTTGGCTATTTGTTTATGTAATAGGCTTGTTTATGTTCGTGAGTGGCGAGTCGCGTGGTGCCATCCGCTGCATGCGTCATAAAAAGTCAACCGCCGCGACGCACCGATACCGGATGAAACAAAAGATCGTTGTTCGATAGTCTCCGGACGAATTCGTCTAGTTTCATTTGGTACGGTCCAGGCCGAAGGGCAGTACCTCGCAGAACGCCAAGCAAGAGTGTTATACTTTAACCTTTTATTATTCTATTAATAAAGTTCAATATTAATAATTAACCCTACAATTATCAGAAGTGGGATCTGAATTTATGCGCGAAGTGAGTGCATGTAACGGTTGAATTAATTCGGACTGTGTTTGAACTAGTGTTATTTGAATACAGAACGAAAGTGTTAACTTGTAACGCACTGTGAGGTATTCACCTACGATTGCATTGTATTATCTACGATTACTGTGGAAATAATTCTGGGAAAGTGTGAAGTTGCTGACGATTAAGAGACGTAACATGTCTATGAAAGTGAACGTGTGTACAATGAAGGATCCTAACGACTTCAAACTTGTGCAGCTCAATGCTGTGTTACAAAAGAAAGGGTTGCCTACTTCCGGTAACAAGGTTGAATTAATTAATAGATTACAAGATATCGATCCAAACAGTGAATGGATTCGTGAACTTGAATTGACAGAGTCGAGCGCCGAAGCTACAGACACGTGCGTTGAAGCTCGATATTCATCCTCAGAAGTGCAGGAAATAGCTGCAACAAACCGAAATACTAGTGCAAACGAAGATTTATTGCATGAACTCGAATGTATGAGAAGAGAGCGTCAACTTATGGAAAGAGAATTGCGAGTGGCGGAACGAGAGATCGAGGTTCTGCGAAGTTCACCACGAGTTAACATAAACGCCTCTGAAGTACCGTCAAAAGTTAGTGTAAAGGCTGTTTATGATCTTTTAACCGATCTTGATGGCTTAGACGGCAGTTCATTCCGAAATTGGGAGAAGCAAGTGAAATTGTTAATATCGACGTATCAGCTAGATGGAAATGTTGCTAAAATACTGGTTGGACCACGACTTAAAGGAAAGGCGTTCAGCTGGTTTCACTCTCGTCCTGAACATCTCGAGCTGAGTGTAGATGAAATCTTGACGGAAATGCGTAAATTATTTGATCATCGACAAAGCAAACTAAAGCTTCGAAGACAATTTGAAGAAAGAGTGTGGCGGCCTGATGAAGAATTCAGTGCCTATTATCATGAAAAAGTTATTCTTGGAAACCTTGTACCAGTAGATGAAGAAGAAGTCCTAGAATACATCATTGATGGTATTCCTAATACACAATTGCGAAATCAAGCGAGACTCCAGCAGTTTGATTCTACGACTATGCTTTTAACCGCTTTCGAGAACATCAGTTTAACGGACGGAAAAGACCGATCGAGTCGAGCGTCAACGTCGGCAGATAAGGATCAAAAGGAGAGAAGATTGCGGTCTGAAATGAAAACATCTGTAGCGAGTGCCTGGTCCACGGATACGTTGCCAATGAAGCCAAGGTGTTATAATTGTAGCAAATTTGGACATATATCTAGAGACTGTAAGTTACCGAAGCGAGAAAAAGGTACATGTTTTAAATGCGGCGAGAAAGGGCATATGGCTAATGATTGTAAAGGTAAGCAAGTACCAAAACAGGTTAACTGTGTGCATAATGAGTTTCAGATTACTAGTGATTTTAGAAAAATGATAACATTTGAGATAAACCATTCTGGCATGCAGCTTCAATTAAAATTGGATACTCTTCTTGATACGGGAAGTCCAATTAGTTTTGTAAAGGAGAAATTTATACCGAATTGTACCATTGATCGTACTAACGCTACCGATACTAATTTTTGCGGAATCAATGGTAGTAAACTAGCTATAGTAGGGACCGTTGTAGTCAATGTACATTATGCTGAAACTACTCGAACGGAAATACGTGTCTATGTGGTACCGGATAATACTATGTCCGCTTCAGCTGTATTAGGTAGAGATGTTTTAGAAAAGTTTAAATTGACCTTAGCAGCGACATCGGTAGATATCGAAGAAAATGCCGTTACCGAGATTTTAAATATTGACGCATATGAACCAAGTGTTAATTTAACTGAGTCACTGATAGTAAATCCTGAGATATCTCAGGCGGACAGATTGAAACTTGAGACTTTATTTGAAACAGAATATGTTCAGCCGAAACGTCCAGAACAACCTAAAATCAAAACAGAATTAAAATTGCAAGTCAAAGAAGTACAACCATTTCATTTTTCACCGAGGCGTCTTTCGTATGTAGAAAAAGAAGAAGTGAGGAAAATTTTAGATAATCTATTAGAAAAGGGCATTATTCGCACCAGTGATTCGGAATACGCGTCACCGATTGTTCTTGTGCGTAAAAAAAACAGTGAATATCGTATGTGTGTAGATTACAGGGTGTTAAATAAATACATCGCGCCCGATAACTATCCAATTCCGATAATTGAGGATCAATTAAATGTTCTAAGAAACAAAAAATACTTTAGTACTTTGGATCTCAAGGATGGTTTCTTTCATATAGATATGTCTGCAGAATCTGTAAAGTACACATCATTTGTAACTCCTTTCGGTCAATTTGAGTTTTTGAAAATGCCATTTGGATTAAAGCCAACGCCTACAAAATTTCAACGATATGTAAATGAAGTGTTATCTGAATTAATTCGTTCCGGCGATGTAGTAGTGTATATTGATGATTTTTTAATCGCAACAGAGTCGATTGAGTATCATTTTAATGTATTAAAACGCATATTGAGGTTGATGGTAAACAATAAGCTTAGTCTAAGAGTCGATAAATGTAAGTTTTTATGTACAAAAATTGAGTATTTAGGGTATTCAATTACATCAGATGGCATCAGCCCTACAGAATCTGGTATCGAAGCTGTCGTACGATTTCCAGTTCCACAAAATGTGCGCAGTGTACAGAGTTTCCTTGGACTTTGTTCTTATTTTAGAAAATTTATTGAAGGATTCTCAATAATCGCAAAACCGCTATATGATTTGGTTAGAAAAAATGTACAATTTCAGTTTACCGAAGTCGAATTGCGTGCTTTTGAACAGTTAAAATCAAAGTTAACTTCCGCGCCAATATTAGCAATATATGATCCTCACGATCTAACAGAACTGCATTGCGATGCTAGTTCTTTAGGTTTCGGTGCTGTTCTATTGCAGCGTAAAGCAGATCTAAAATTACATCCTGTATTTTACTTTTCAAAGCGTACATCAGATGTAGAAAGTAAATATCATTCCTTCGAACTAGAGACATTGGCTATCATATATGCTCTCAAGCGATTTAGAATATATTTATATGGTATCCCATTTAAAATTCTAACTGATTGCAGTGCATTGAAACTAACTCTTCAGAAGAAGGATATAAATCCTCGTATTGCCCGATGGGCATTGGAACTACAAAGTTTTGACTATACCATAGAGCATAGACCCGGTGAACGAATGAAGCATGTCGATGCTCTTAGTCGCTCAGTTGGAGTACTTATCATTGAAGACAATCCATTTGAATACAATCTTGCAGTTTGTCAGTCTCAAGATAATAATGTGAAAGAATTAATTGAAAAGCTAGAAAAAACGGAAGACCATTTGTTTGAAATGCGTAACGGATTGATTTATAGGAAAAAGGGTAGTGATTTACTATTTTATGTGCCACAAAACATGGAAAAAAATATTTTGTTCAAGTACCATGACCAGATGGGTCATTTAGGTGTCGAGCGAACTGTAAATACGATTTTGAAAAGTTATTGGTTCCCAAATATGAGGCAAAAAGTAGAAATGCATATTAAGAATTGTCTTAAGTGTTTGTCATATTCTCCATCTTCAGGTAAAGTAGAGAGTGCATTGCATAGTATTCCAAAAGGCGAAGTGCCTTTCTCTACATTACATATTGACCATTTCGGTCCAGTCGACAAAAACTGTTTAATAAAGAAATATATCTTTTTGATTGTTGACGCATTTACTAAATACGTAAGATTATACGCTACTAAAACCACGTCCAGTAAAGAAGCTATATTTTGTCTACGCGATTACTTTGCCAGTTATAGTAAACCTCGTACAATTGTATCAGATCGTGGCTCATGTTTCACGTCCCAAGAATTTCAAGATTTCTTAAATGAGAGAGATGTCAAGCACATACTGATTGCTACCAGATCACCTCAGTCCAACGGTCAAGTTGAACGTGTAAATAGAGTATTGGCCCCAAGGTTAAGTAAATTAATTAATAACGATGAAAAAAAGCAATGGTACAAATTACTTCATGACATCGAATATGCATTAAATAATACAGTTAGTAAAGGAACGGGTGAGACAGCAAGCAGATTATTATTTGGTATTGACCAACGAGGTCATGTAAGCGACGAAATTAAAAAATACTTGGACGAAAATGTAAATAGTGATAAGCATAGAAATTTAGTGGAACTCAGATCTAAGGCTTCGGAAAAAATTATTGCTTCTCAGAAATATAATACTGAGTATTTTAATAATAAGCGGAAAGAACCTCGTCAATATAAAGCAGGTGATTATGTGATGCTACGCAATTTTGATAGCACACCTGGTTCTTCCAGAAAATTAATTCCACAATTTAAAGGTCCTTATGTTGTTATAAAGGAACTTCGGAACGATCGATATGTAGTAGGTGATATAGATGGGTTTCAAAATACCCAAAAGAAATATCAAGGTGTCTGGGAGCCAAAAAATATGCGACCTTGGGTGATGACAGGGTCTACCGAAAACGAATTTTCATAATTATTATATTTTGTAATTATAAGCGTTTGCGATTTTTATAATTATTTTGTGTTAATGTAAGAATCTAGTTGTAAGTGTTCAGTGTAATGAAAGATCGAGGACGATCTCTTGTCAGGATAGCCGAACTGTAATAGGCTTGTTTATGTCGTGAGTGGCGAGTCGCGTGGTGCCATCCGCTGCATGCGTCATAAAAAGTCAACCTCCGCGACGCACCGATACCGGATGAAACAAAAGATCGTTGTTCGACAGTCCTCGGACGAAATCGTCTAATTTCGTTTGGTACGGCCCAGGCCGAAGGGCAGTACCTTGCAGAACGCCAACAAGAGTGTTGTATTTAACCTTTTATTCTTCTATTAATAAAGTTCAATATTAATAATTAACCCTACATTTATGAGATTTTCCTTCTTTCTGTAGTTTTAATATTAATTTTCGCTTGCATTTCTGTGATTGCAATTTCTTCGTATTCATAGCTTCTACACTCCCTGCATTCCAGCCGTATAGAGCAGGGGTCGCCAGTATCAGCCCTACTGATGAGTCAAGCTGGCGATCCCGAGACGAAACATGCTCCTCCTTTTTTCCATCTCACCTCCGCTCCTTTCTCGGTATGCTTCCTATCCCGTTAATTATACGGTGACGAGGCAAGATCCCTACGTTGCGATCCTCTTCTAGGGCTGGGACGTAACACTGATAACTGCACGTAATTGTAACACGAAAGTTACTAAATGATGTCTTAACATCAATTGAATTTGTCAATCATGACATTTGTTGCGGAAATTCATTGTAAACACCGTTTACCTCTAAGCGTTCGAATACTTGTGTGACCCATTGATGGTGCGTGCTTCTACTAAACATACTGTAACTACTGTATATGTCCTTAAATTATTTTCTAATTTTCCTGAGATAATCTTGAGACTTTTCCCATGCTACAAGTAACATGTCATTTTAAACGCTTTAGTTTAACATACATATTTTGCTTATTAAACGTTGAAAATGTAAGCGTTCAAATACTTTCGTAAGCCACTGTATATCCTTCTGTGTGCGCGGGCGAATGTGCAGTTGCGCGGTCAGGTGTTCAGTGAGGTTCATGAAATTTGAATAATATGTTTGGAAGTCAGACACCTGATTCTTAATTTCTTATATCTCGAAAATGAAGCAACAGATTACAAAACAGTAAAGGAATTTTCGATTTGTTTTAGTGTAGAGAATTTTCAATTTTCACAGAGTACATGATTCTTGGGACACTCTGTATAACATATTTTTTATTTCAGGTATTGAAGAATTATTGGGAAAACCAATACAAAGTGAAATATCTGCTGAAACAGGACTGGATGTGGCACTAAATACACTCATAGACCTTGCAAACGGTAAGATGTATATAACAACAACATAAATATTAATAACATGCTTATATGTTCCGGATTCTCGAGAGAGAGTGACGGCAGGATGACTCTTTGTAGGTTGTATTGCAGTCATCTCATTTTTTCTTGTATATTTCTCCTTTTTCTTTTTTCAGTATACGTATTATGATCAGTTTTTAGGAATTTGCTATCAAGCGGCGACATGTGAAAATTCGCATGTCGAAAAAACGCCAATTTTCTAACGGGGCACGCTAATTGATCGCGGAGAGGATTGTGGCCGCGTTTACAAGGGTTTTTCCGGGCGTTACAGTCCTCTAACGCGACTCAGTTGCGCGCGCACTCAGCCGAAGCCAATCAATTAGCGCATAGATCGTGCGATCGATCGCGTGCCAATAGTTTTGGGTCCTTTGACCCCCACTCAACTTCCGGTTCGCATTCCTGCCAGCTTCTTGCGCGTCGCGTGGCCGGCACACCCTTCTTCTTGTTTCGGCTCTTGCTCAGTGCGGATGTACAAGTATTTCTCAGCATTTTTATTCTGTATTCGGTATACTCATGCCACGCGGTGATTTATCGGAATATTCTTCGACGGACGTATAAGTGTCGGTTTGCTTGAACTCACTTTTATATTTATTGTAAAACTCGCATTTTCCTTAGGTGCAATTCATTGTTGATTAAGCTCACTCAGTGACCGCGTGCTAAACTCATTTCCTGGCCACTCACCAGATTTTATATCGAACATATTGTTCACTTACATACCTGCAACCCCCGAGTGTCTGGAGGGATACATAATGAGTCATAGAGAAGGTCTTATCTAACCATAATATGCGTGAAAAGAATTTTCTCATTCTTTTGTCAATTTAACTATTTTTCAAAGAACTCTATTCTTAAAGTGACTAAACTGGTACTTTTTACAATAAAAAAATATGGTTGTACTCCGATGTGCACTTTGAGATAAAGTTTTTCAGAAAGTAGGATACATTAGCTACTTAATTTTGACATAATTACGGCGGGTATTGGCGGGTACAATAAAAAGTTTTTACATTTTCAAATCAGGTATGCAAGTGCGACCTGGACGATCGGCGATGCACTGCGTACTGATCGGTCAGACTAATTGTAAGCTACGGAAAATCGTGTATAAAGTCGTAATTTTCTCCGATTTCATGAGTCATTTACAAAACATATATCGGAGAAGAGCTTCACGCTGTTCGACATCATATCGCTTATAACAAAATCTACATCTCTGGAACAACATAATAAACTGCACGAACAATTCTCAGCATTTTAAACAACTTACTCACACGCGATAATTTCTGCATGTGAGTGTACTCGTAATATCTACCCAATTGCGGGAAGAACACTGTACACAACAATATCTTCGAACGGGACATAGTTGTTTCAATGCTTACCGCAAACATATAGAAAGAACCACTTCTAGCAACTGCTGGTACTGCGAATAGCAAATCGATGATGTCCACCACACCTTTTTTGGGTGTATAAGATGGGCGGAAGAATGGGCCAAAGCAGCAAAACTTTTGGGAGAAGACATAACACTGGACATATTCTAGGATACAATAAACCCTAACCCTGCGAATTTAGAGATATGGACAAGATTAGCGCGGGGCATCTCCCTGATAAAAGAAGAAGAGATGCCATGAGAGGACGGGAATTGGTTACGGAAGACGTTTAAGAGACAGTAATGAAGGTCAAAAACAAGGGACACAAACGAGTGAGATATGAACAGGAAGACATATAATAAGCGTCTCGCGGGCAGTCCTCTTCAGTTTGAGCGGGTTAGTCCACTGAAGGAAAGATATGGCCAGCTTTGACTGGAAAGGGCACCGCAAGCTTCACCTTTCTTTGATAAACTGCTTCAATCGTCCCAGGAAACTAATCGGTCTGATCATAGGTATGTATACCACAAAATCGGGAGAGTAATCAGGGTGCAGGGGAACTCTTGCCGGTTCCAGAATGAGAAGTAAAGTAGATCTCAAAAGGACGAAAAACGGCATGGAGGCCCTCATCAGGACACCATGCGTAGCCGGTCAAAGGAGGCCCAATGAAAAGGAGGCCCCCGGAGAACGCGGATATTAGAAGGGGATCCTTTTGGGCCGGACGAAGAATGCAAACAGCGCTTAAGAAGGGCAACTTGGAAGAGCATGCGGCTCGTATGGAGCTTAACAAGGCCACCCTGCAGAGTAAAAAAGGACGTGCAGAGAGAGGGAGAGGGAGAGGGAGAGGGAGAGAAATTTGATTAAATACTGTCATATACTTTAGATAGACGAAATATGTGTTTAAAAACAGCAACTGAATTTCTTTATTTATAACTTGAAAGTTCATCAAGTTTAAGAACAATTATAAAAAAGATACCTCAAAATAAGAATTTGTTTATTTTTGACATTATAAAATTAATTTTCCGGTCAAAAATGGTTTTGTAGCAGGTTAAATCCTTAAGATAAATGAAGAGTAAACTCCGTTTCACAAATAGTTTTCAAAATAAGAATTGCACCATTTGGAAGCCGGTATTTGGGTCATTTCCTTGGGAAATCAATAGGATTTCCTGTTGAAAAATTTAAATTTACAAAAACAAATGGAGAAACAGTTTTGGATGGTTACAAAATCATCATTTTTATTCCGAAATGAGGGTGGTGCATAGCACTTACGGAGCGAGAAGGGTGTCGTAGGAGGATCTGGTTCCAGTGTGGGGAAAACGTTGCATTTTCTATAAAAGAGGACCATGACAGACAGCACGACATTTACCCCAGAGCCTTCTTACACAGCGATTCGAATACGAAAATATCTAGCACTTAAAACATTCAAATATATTAGTTTTCATTAGTGTTTCTTTTTTTTAAGTTTACTATTTGTATGAAGATGCAGCAAAAACGTCGAAGAATCAGACCATCCTTGTACGACGCATTGGAGCAAAATTTGCTGGCTTGGTTCATCGAAAGAAGAACTCTTGGCGATTTCATATCGAATACTGTGCTTGCGCAAAAAGCAACGGAATTAAAGGACACTATGGGGTTCCCGTCGGATTTTAAAGTTAGTAAGGGCTGGTTAGATGGGTTCAAAAAAAGACATAATATACGATTAGTAAAAGTGTATGGGGAAAGTGCAAGTGCTGATGAAGATTCAGAGAAAAAAATTCTGTGGTAATTTTACAAAATTATTGAAAGAAGATGGCAGTATAGATGAAGACAATGTATATAACATGGACGAGACTGGGCTTTGAGATGGAAAGCCTTACCATCAAAAACATTGGCGGAAAGAAAAAAAAGGTTCATAAAGGGGTACAAAAGCCGCAAAAAACGAATTACGGTAGCGCTATGTGCAGATGCATCTGGTACGCACAAGTTGATGCCATTAATAATTAGTAAATATGAAAATCCTAGAGCTCTGAAGCATTGCAAAAGTAATCTTCCCGTCATCTGTAAATCTCAGAAGAATGCGTGGATGACACAAACACTGTTTTGTGATTGATATCAAAATTATTTTAAGCCCAGTGTACGGGCACACCAACTAAACAATGGAGTGACTGGTAAAGTCATTTCATTATTAGACAATTGCGGAGGACATACAGTGCCGCCAGAATTATTAGACGAAGCTGATTTTAAAATTATGTATCTTCCTCCAAATACAACCAGCTTAATTCAACCGATGGACTATGGCATAATAGCTAAGCTGAAAGCTCTGTATCGCCATAAAACAATACGGAAAGCTGCTACATATCAATGCGGAATAAATGAATTTCAGAAGCAATTTACATTAAAAGATTGCATACAAGTATTGCCCGATTCCTGTATGGAAGTATCTGCGCATAATATCATTAATTCCTGGAAGAAAATTATTCCTAATCAAATCGATGCATATCATCGTGCTATGAGGCAGGACTTAAGAAATTTAACAGGAGATTCATACACGGAAGTTGTGAAGAAGAAGAAAGAAGAAACTCCACAGAGGAGGAAGATAAAGAGATACAAGAAAATACACAATAACAAGAGAATAAAAGAGAGGAGCTACAACATTTATTTCAGCGTTTGGGGCAGCACGTATCGCAAGAAGCGCGTTTCATTAAAAATATATTTAAGGTCTTCAAAAACCATTTTTTAGGTAATGTTAATATTAATTATAAGTACAATTATATAATTTTATAAATATTATGAACATAATTTTCAGTTTAATAATTAATTTTCATTTTTAAGGCACGGATGATTAACGTCTGAAAATATCCAAGAAAAGTAGGATAAATGAATCTGGACATCATTTTAAAATACTTACAGGATGGAACACGCAACTGAAATCACATATCTTCATACATATATATACCACATTTCCGCTTACAAAAAAATTAATCATTTCCAATTATGTTCTCCACGAAATAATGCAACCTTTATTTAAAACATTTTGCACTAGAATCATTACTTATGCACTACATATTTGAAACAATTCTAGTTACGTGCTCTACATTGCATATAACAAAAATCTGAAATGCATAATGTATATTATTATTTATTTGAATGTATTATTATATTTATTCCTATGATTACAATATTTATTATAATGTACATTACTATTTTACATTATCCTTTTATTATTATTTTAATACGAGCAACGTGTTTTTGTACTTTGTGGGACGTATTTAATCAGTATCAACAAGTAAATATAATTCAAACTATATCGTGCTTGGTCTCATTCTAATCAGAAAAATCTCACAAATACATTGGTAAAAGTTACATTTAGAAAAATTAATAAATAAAAAAGTTTTATTGTTGCATTAGCATTGTCTCACAAATACGTTTCGGCCCCTCGCTTTGTTACCTTGGACCTTTCTCTCTCCTCCACTGTCTGTCCCTTGCTACGTCCACGCTCGGCTGGATCCGCATGTAAACATAGAATCGATACCTCGACTGGTTATATGCCATGTTTGGGTCCCAATATCTCTTGCATCTGCCCAGTTTTTACTGTACACTGTCGCACTACACAACGATACACTTGTATTTGGAATACTGGTATGAGTAATACATTCTTTCTCGACACGTTGTGTAGATACATTCAACCTATACAGCCCACTCTATCGCAAATTCGAAAGGCTTCACTGGATTTACAACCCAGTTCGAAGTCAGCGTCATTTCATCGTCGCGAAACATAACCGTCGACGCTGTGACGCTACAGCACAGACTGTGATTCTAAATTTAGTGACTCTTATTGTACAAGAGAACGGTATGATTTTATCATCATCTGAGATCCATTAAACAACCTAAGGACCAGTACGAAGGCAAGTGTCACAAATTGAAGAGGAAGACTAGACGGGGAGGAAGTAAGAATGAATATCTTCCTAATGTGTGGAGAGGAAGGCGTAGTCGAGGGTCCTGCCTCAAAGGTTGTTCCCGAAAGGACAGAGGCAGTTTGGGTAAGCGGTGATTACGCCCAAAGATGGAGGAGGCCACAAGACATTCCCCATCCCTGAAGTAGTGTTCTCACCATGCCAGCAGTATAGTGATGTGGGTCTGAGGAGGAGGGGTTTTAGTGGGTGCAAGTCCCACATTACAGGGCAAAATACCCGCCCGCTGTTCGTACAGGCATTTCCCCACCTCGTGATTATGAAACGCCGTAATTTTGGTATAATAGAATTGAATCTGAAGGCAGTGCGACCATATAATTCAGTCACGACTCACCTCCATCCCCGTTCTTGGAACTGCGCCTTCTCCAGCTCTCTCATATCTTGCCATGGCGATGAAATGAAGATCCAATAGTACCGTAGGCGTGACCTCGGTCCACTTGTTATCATGACATCAAATTGCAGTTTTTAGTGATCGACGCCATCGCTCTATCATTCCATTCAGAGCTGGCTGATACGCTGTCGTCCGGGTCTGCCGACTTCCTATGAGTTGTGCCAATTTCTGAAACGCCTGAAAGAGCTGTGACTCAAATTGTGCTCCTGTGTCAGTTGTAATTACAACGGGAGCTCCAAATCTTGCGATTTAGTTTAAATGGAATGCTGTCGCAACCACGTCAGCTGCGATGCCCATCAAAAGGTACTGCCTCTGGCTGGTGTGTGAATTGGTCGATGACCGTGGGACAGTACCGGTATACTTTGGACGGCGACAAAAGTCTCACAATACCCACATACATCTGGTAAAACCTCGAGTGTGGCATAACGATGTGTGCAAGTGTGTTGTGACTGTGTTGGCATTGCAAGCGAGTTTGGCCCACCTTTCTATATCTCAACTCATAGCGGGTCTCACAAATCTTCGACTGATCATCTTTCTTATCGCTCTACCTCTCGAATACGGTAAATCATGCGCTGTCTCAAATATGCGTTTCCGTAGCATCTGCGGTACGTAAGGTCGTACGTTGTTGCCTTTCTCGGCACAATAAATAATCGTATCAGAATTATTGATTCGCAGTTTGAACGAAGGAGATCACCTAGCTCATTATCTGCTGCTTGCGCCTGCGCGAGCTCATCCGTGAGTACAATTACTGGCGCATCGATTGTTTTAATACAAGAGAGTGCATCTGAAACGTGTTTGATTCGTGTGGTGAACTGGCATATAAAGTCAAGGTGTCGTAGCTGCCTTGGCGAAGCTTTGCCTTCCTTCTCTTGGAACGCGTATATTAGGGATTTGTGATCCTTGTTTTATACTGTTCGTACCGTATCCGAATTGGAGTGCCTCAGTCCGAGAGGCGAGGTATCAGCCTATCGGCGTTATGTCTCGCCCTCGGCGATGTTCGGCCGATGGGGAAATGGATTGGGTTGTGCTGGCCCCTCTGTTTTTCTCATTCGGGCTTGGGACCAGCAACGGCAGCAGCCTCCTAGTTGGTACGCCTTCTCGAGGTGTTGGGTTGAACCTTTTCGGCCCTCTACGTTTTCCCTTTCCTACTTAAATACTATTCCCACTCATGCCTTCCACACTGTTCTCATTCTCTCAGCTCACTCATTCTCGCATTACTCCCATCCCTCCATTCTGTAGACCCAATGCTCCTCTCAGGGTCAGACTATAGCTCTATTACAAATAAGAGATATAATACAGTAGAAATAGTAATAACAAAAGAAATAATAAAGGAAGTAACAGAAGAGATAATAAAGCTGTACACAAAACTAAGTTAAAAACTACTAGTACCTAAGATAAAAACAGTAGAAACAGTAAAATATTAAAACAGTAAAGCAGTGGGACAGTAAAAAATATAACGGTGAAAAAGTAAAATACATCAGATACGTCAGGCATGTATGTAAGACTATGTCTATCATAGGTTATCATAAATAAGTAAAAACAGTGTAAACAAGTGTAAGTAAATATATAAGAGATATGAAAGAATACAAAAGATGTAAAATAAAAGTAAGAATATAAAAAATAAATATAAATATAAAAATATGAGAGATATAAGTACAATTGAAGTAAAAACCAAGAATAAATAAACATTTGAGTATACAGCGCGCCAAGTATACGGCAGATATAGATTAATATATATATATATATATATATATATATATATATATATATAGAGAGAGAGAGAGAGAGAGACTAGAACAACTAACAAGAAATAATAAAAAATAACAGAAAATAAAGAATAATAAATAGGTAATAAAAATAAATAATTAAATAAATATAAATAAATAGATAGATAAAAGAAGTGTTTAAATTAAATTAAGTTGAGACCCGGCCTTCCCCGGAGCAGTGGCCTATATCAGTCTTCTACCCTCACACCTTGTATAGCTAACGATTAACGTTTAGCTTAGTAGCACATCTCTCGGTCATCTGCCTTTTTTTTCTTCAAGATTACGGAGATCATTCCCTCAACCTTCTTCCATTTTTCTTTACTTTTTATCATCTCAGGTATTATGTTCTCAGTTGTAAATGGTTGTCCGCCATCCCTCCCCTTTTAGGTGTTCCCATCCCGCGCAGTTAAAGAATGTGTGTTCGACATCATCCTTTTTGTACCCTCCGCAGTACCTGCATTTATCCCTTTTTCTTCGTTTGAACTTTTTCAAGTATACATTAAAGGTGCCATGGCCCGTAAGGAATTGGCACAGATAATAGTTCACTTCACCGTGGTTCCTATTTACCCACATGTTGAGGTCCTTAATCAGCCGCCTGGTTCACTGTCCCGTTTGGCTGTCGGCGTTCCATCTTCCTTGCTACCTTCTCAGTAGCTCTTCCTTATACTTCCTTTTGGCCGCTCTTTTCGTGCTTCCCTGTCCTTGTTCCCTCTGCTCTCCTTCCCCCCTGTTATCCCTCATTCCCGTGTACTCTTCCTGCCGCATAGCCGCAACCAAGTCGAAGGGAGGAATCCCTGTCAGGACTCCCGCTGCTTCCGTGGACACCGTCCTGTATGCAGCGCAGAACCGTAGGGCGCAGGATCGTCTAACCTTCTCCAGCGTTTTTATGTGCCTTTTCCTATTCATGGCACATGCCTAGGCTGGGGCTCCGTATAGGGCTACGGACAGTCCTATCGCTGCGTACAGCTTCCTTCTTGGCTGCTTCGGCCCAGCCAGGTTCGGCATTAGCCGACTTAGTTTTGCCATAATGGCATTCGCCCAGGATACCATCTTCGAGAGAGGGGTAGATCTAGTTCTACCCCTAGGTAGCAAGCCGTTATACCCTCCTCTATATCATGACCTTTGACTTGTATCTTGCAGACAGAGTCCTTCCTTCTTCGAGTCAGAGTGATGGTCTCTGTCTTTTCCTATGCTACACAAAGGCCTAGGCTTTCAATTATTTCGACTATGGCCTGAACCGTTTCATTCGCCTTTCTTCTTGCAGTCTCCAAAGTTCTTCCTGATGTTAACACCGCCGTATCATTAGCACAACACGCAATCTTTATGCCAGGTCAATGCATGCTACTATCATTCAGTACTTTGTTAATGGCAATGTTCCACAGGATTGGTCCCAGAACTAATCCCTGTAGTACACCCCTACTTAGGCAAATTCCCACTCTGCTCCTTTGGCCTTTCACCTACCCCACCCTGTCCTTCAGGTAGTTCCTGACTATGGCCGTTAGAAACGCAGGCAAGCATACTTTCTCTGCCGCATCGACCACTACGGTCCAGCTCACCTCGTGGAACTTGTTCCGTATATCCAAGAGGACAGCGACCGCGTATTCCTGCTTCTGCATTGCGGCTTTCGCGTAACCTACCACCTCCTCGATGGCATCTGTCGTGGCTCTTCCTCTCCGAAGCCCGTGCTGGGAAGCGTATCCCTCCTGTACCCTCAAGGCCGCCACCGGGTAAGTAGCGACACCCCCCCTTCGAGCTGTATCCCGGTAAACTGACCCACCCGTGTCGGTTTGGAGATGTGACAGCATCTCGAGCGGGCAGCGAAGCCTTGGCAAGTGTCCCGCGAGAGTGTGACCAGTTGTACTTGGGCGCAAGGTCCGGAAACTGGTACCATGGGGGTCGGTGTGCCCGCGGACGGGGCTTGGCACTGTGCCGTACCGACGATTGACGTCGGATTTGTGGTGGCAGTGGTGACCCCATATCGCGGGAGAGAGTGGCCGTGCCGCTCGACGGGTGAGCAGCGGAACTGCTCGGGTGCCAGCCTGTAGGGCTGGTAGAGGTTTAGAAAGGCCTCGCCTCGTCCAAGGGTCGTCTCCTGGACTGTCATCCGGGGTTGGATTGGTAGTTCGGGTACAGATACTGTACTCGAATGCGCTGATTGAGCGTATCTCAATCCCACGCCCGTGGGGGCCGTGCGGTCAGACCCTAGGGGTGTATATCACATGTAAAACTCGACACATGGTTGTACCCTCAAGGTACCTGTTAATCCTTCCCGTGATGATTCGCTCATACGCTTTCTCCATAGTATTGATAAGGCAGATTGGTCTAAATTTCTTTTCCTTGTCCTTTCCATCCTCATTTCCTCCTTTCGGAATTCGTAGTATCCGCGCCTTTTTCCATTCCCTTAGGAATTCCTAATTCTTGAGGCACTCGTCGATCATGTCCCCAAAAACCGCCGGTTAATTTAATTCTTCCTATATTTTTCAGTACCTCATACAGTATCCCGCCCGGGTCGGGTGTCTTCCTATTCTTCGCTCTTCCTAATGCTTCCCTCACCTTCTGCATGTTCGTCTTTAGTTCCTCGCTGCATGCCTCGCGTATCGCATCCTTCTCCATTTCTGTTATCGGTCTAGGCAGGTCTCCCACCGAGAACAGTTTCCTGGCTGCAGCCACACTCTCTTGTGTGTCCGTTGCCGCTCTCTTTGATCCGCTCAGTTTCCCTGTTACTATTTTTTGGGATGCCACCAGTAGGCGTTGCTATTTAGGCGCTTCCCTCCCCCATTTATTCTTAGCATCACCTGATCGCATACTTTCTGTATAGCCCGGCTGAGGATGTTTGTGTTATCGTCCACAGTGCCTCCTACTTCCTTCGTTACTTCTAGGTTTCTTCTTAGTTCTTCCAGTTTCTACTTGTTCAACTTGATCCTATTCCATTTGCCTCTTTCTGCCTGCTGCTGCTGGCTCTCCTTTCGTTCCCTTTCTCCTCCAATTGTGTACTTTATATATACGTGATCGCTGAGGGTTTTCTGATCCGTCACCATCCAATCTCTGATATGTTTGGCCGCTGAGGGTGTCGATAGGGTGACATCAATCACCGATGTTCCGTTTCTCCTTGCGCACGTGGGCTGTATGCCGCCGTTGCATTACACTAAGCCGTGCGTGTGTGTGCCCTCTTCGATCATCCTTCCTTTCCTATTTTCTCTGCCTGACCATGCCTCCGCATTCAGGTCTCCTGCCAGTACAATCCGTTCCGCGCATCCCTCCTTCATTCCAAGTACCCATCGCCACATTCTTTCCCAGTAAATCTCGTACTCTGCCATTGTAGTATTCCGCGATATGTAGTAGTTAATTACAGCGGTCTGGGCTGCCTGCACTGCCACGGCCCTCATTATGGACGCCATAGATCTTACCATGACATCATTGTCTCGTACTAATATCGCCGATTTCTGGTCCAGGCTTAGGTACCAGCGGCCTCCGCTCCTTGGTGTGCCTGGTTCGCTTACCAGGGCAATACCTATGTCCGTTTTAGCCATCTCCTGGATCAGCAGGTTCCTTGCCGTGCCTGAGTGGCTCAAGATCGTTTGGATCACCCTTACTTCCTTCCACTCGAGTCTTTCTGGTGTTGCGTTCCTGGGGGTTGTGCATCCTTCTTCTGTTCCTCTTGATGTCCCTTCCCTATTATTCTCGTTTTGCTCTGGCTTCGTTTTTTATTTTTTCTTATATTTGGCGTTGAGTAGGGGGGTGGAGGGTGGGTCGGTGGTAATGTCCTACCATTGGATCGTCTTCCGATGCGTCGTTCCTGCGAGTGGAGGCCAGCTTACCGACGGAGTTGAGGTGAGGTGGTATTACCGACTGCAAGTAAATTAATACGTGGATTAGACATGAGTTTGTAGCGGAAAAAATTTTCAGAAAACCGTAAAAATCAAAGCAAAGCATAAAAATTGAAAAAACCATGCAAAGAGCATATGCACTGAAGTAGGCGGGAGGGCATTCCAGCCGAGGTGGGCTACGTAGAGAGTCCCATAAACATCAATGTAACGGATGCAGTCCAAAGTCCACCGCGTGCAGGGATGGCAGACTTCAGGCGGGCTGCAAAAGCTGGTTAGCGACATGAAGAGACATGCAAGGCAGTCGAAGTCCTGTGCATGAGCGGGAACTTATATCTTATTTTGTACGGAATATGGTGAGTTTTGTAGGTTCTGGTGAGCCGGACCAGCGTGTTGCTGCGATTTTCTACGCGATAATTATTGCATAATTTATTTATGTAGTCATTGATAAGGGGGATGGTGGCAATCTTATGAAGTTCGGATGTCGAAAATCTTTTGCGTGTTCGTAGGATGGTCTTTAATATTTTGTTCTGCATGATCTCAGTTAATTTTTTGAGTGATTGCGAGATGCAGTCCCACCAGATTTGGGAGCCCTATGTAGGAACCGGACGGATGCATGTTTTATAGTTTGCTAATTTGATCTGTGTTTTGTAGTCGTGACTGTCAAGGATAATGGGTCTGAAGAAGGTGAAAATCTTAAAGGTTTGTTTGAGTCTATCCTGGGCAGCCGCGCGCCAAGTCAGGCGGCTGTTCAAGATGACACCGAGATACCTGACATTTTCAGACCATTGTATAGTGTATTGATCTATGGAGAATTTGTGCGTGTCGGTGGTTCGGATTTGAGGGAGTCGCCTGGAGAAGAGAATTGCTTCGGCCTTGTCCGAATTAATTTTCAGTTTTCAGGAGGTGAAATAATTGACGACCTCAGTGAGGTACAATTGTAGACGGAGTATGGCTAAGGAGGCTCAGATAGAGGAGGAGTAGATCGCTATATCATCAGCGTATAACGCCAGCTGACAAAAACTAGTTCTAGGAATGTCATTTATATAAGTTTTGAATAGAGTCGGTCCCAGGATAGAGCCTTGGGAGACACCGGCTGACACAGCACGAAGTTCAGAGTATGAGCCGTTAATGTTAACAAACACGTAGCGGTACTCCAGATAGGATCTTAGTACTCTGATAGCCCCTTGCTCGGGTCCTGCCACTGATAATTTATAAAGTTGAGCACGATGCCACACGGTATCGAACGCTTTTGAAAGATCTAGTAAAATCACGGCAGTGCAGCATTTTACGTTCAGGTTATGGATGATGTGCTGATCCAGCCTGACTATTTGTTGAATGGTGGAGTGTTCGCGCCTGAAGCCGAACTGTTGGCCAATGAAAAAATGTACGGAATCGAAATGTTTCGTTAACATGGAATGTATGCAGCATTCAAAAATTTTGCCGAGTATGGACAGGAGGCTAATCGGGCGGTAACTTGCGACTAGCGTGGCCTGTTTACCGAGTTTTTGTATGGGTGAAACCGTGGCTATTTTCAAACTTCTTCGGGAATAACCGTGGTTCGCAGAGGCTTTAAATATGTAGTATAATTGACATATTTTATCGTGGCCCGGGGCCTCACGATTTCTTAATTTCTTGACCATCCCAGCGATCGCGGCCGGCGAGAAGTCGGCACCCACCCGCCTGTCTGGTCGCTGAGGTGATCGTAAAATTTGTCGACCAGCACAGTGTATGGTGACATTGCAGCGGAGGCGGTATTATGCACTTCGGCAAATTGAGTGGCGAATGATTCGGCTTTCTCGAAACCAGACGTGGCCGGTAATGCACCAGTATCAAGCGGCGGTATTGTTCTAGGCGTCTTGAAATGTTTGACGGCCTTAAATGTAGACCAGAAGGTGGGGTCGCATTTGTGAAAAGCAGGGATGGTATTGACCGATTCTATGTGCCGGAGTTGAGAGATTCAGCATCTGATGGCAGTAGAGAGGTCTTTAATGATTTCACGAAAGTTAGTACCGAAGTTTTGCTGCCTTTTCCGAAGTCGACGTCTCAGGCCAATGAGAGAGAGGAGTTGTTGATCTTCCAGGAGTGATTTGTGTTTGGAGGATAATGCGGTCTTGTGAGTTGTTGCTTTGCGTAGGGCTTGCCGGATTTGGAAGTTGTTTATGGTTTTATTATACAGTTCCCAGTCGGCGATTGCTTCAGTGCCAGATGGACGGCTATTGGTTTTGGCTTGAAGGAGGACCGGGAGATGGTCGAAGCATCCTGCGTTCACGACTGTACAGTTGAGTTCATGGTTCACGGTGGTTAGGAAAGTGTCCAGAGTAGATGGTTTTTGGTTCGCATTGCAGGGATAGAAGGTGTGTGAGTCTGGGTGGACTATATTGTACGCAGATCTAAGCATGTGGTTGTATAAGGTGGTGCCGGCCGGGTTGGCACGGCGATTATTTCAGGCTCGGTGTCTGGCGTTGTAGTCACCGCCAATAACGAAAGGGGTGCCGAACTGTGTGATGGAACTGATTTCCGGTGTGGTTAGCGGCCTGGACGGTGGGGCGTAAATCCCGCCGACGATCACGACCACTAGGGTGGTCAATTTTAATAAAGCATGCTTCGCAAGTGAGACAGGTAGGTTTAGGGATGACTCGAAATGATATGTCGTTCTTAATAATCAGGGCCACTCCACCGCCGGGGTCGTCTAGTCGATCGTCCCTGACAGCCCGGAATAGAAAAGTGCATGTCCGGTTTTAAAAAGGTCTCGGTGATTATGAGAATGTCGACCTGCGGTCCAGCAGCGGTCAGGATTATTTCGTTTTGACAGCTTCGCAACGACCTGATGTTCCAAAGCAGGATTTTTGGGAACATTGCTCTAGTCAAGCTGGTTGGGCACCTCTCAGAATACTTGGAGTTTATCTGCATTAGAGAGGCAGGATCGGAGTTTGGAGACTAGTGTTTTTGTAACACTGAGCATGAATTTTAGATCAACCGAGGATTCTAGTTCCTTGATTGAGTTTTTTAACTCTAGAAGTGTGTTTATCATTGTAGCTCTGGGCTTTGTTCCTTTGGCCTGTCTGGCCGTTAAATATTTAATAAGGGAGGAACATTGAGAGTAATTAGCCGTATGGGCGCCTCCGCAGTTAACACATTTGGGAGGTGACTCCAGGGGTTTGGAGCATCCGGAAGTATGGTGCTTGCCCGGGCATGTGACACAACGTGCCGGGAAATTACAGTTCGTAGCGGAATGACCGTACGACTGGCATCTGAAGCACTGAGTGAGCTTCTGATTGGAGAAAAATTTCTCGCAGTACACTCGAGTGTTGAAGACAGTTTATTTTCTATACTTCATTAAATGAAGTACCATTGGGGAAATTTACTGGGAATATTGCGAATTTACTGGGAAAAGAGCGCTTGATTGGAAAGCATATCACGGATTTAAATCCAAGAGTTTTGATCTCTTCGACGATCTCGTCAGCCGAGAGTTCGGGGAGTCCTTTCAGAACCACAATCAGTGCTTTTTACGAATTTAAAGTAAATATGAAGAAAGGGACGTTTCCGTCGCGGAGGGTGTCCTTGGCTTTGTTATAGTTTTCGATGTTATCGAACTGGATCCTGATTTTATTTCGTAAGCATTTGAGCTTGAAAGTATTACCACACAGATCGGTAAGGCCCTTGGTGAATTTGCTGAGGTTGTATGAGAAATTGGATACGTATAGGGGAGGCGGTTTCACGGTGATTTTTTTCATGATTTTCTCAACATCTATGACTCGCAGCAGTGAGCGCGATCTGTCCGCGGCAACGTTGTTCTTGTCGGGTTTCCGAGAGGTAGGGGCAGAGGCAACGCCACAGAGATGCTCTATCTCCTGATCGAAGGCAGACAAAAGACGAAAGCGGTTTCTAACCTCGACTCGAGGTATCGAATTGATGACCATAGCGACAGCGGGAGGGTTCATCGCGCTTGACGACTGCACGGCCGAAAGAATGGCTGAGTTCGAAGCCATGTTTGTTTTGTTAACAGGAACACGCGGTGGCTCGACCTTCACCTTCTTATTGCGTGGCTTCGTCTTGGCCACGTTTTCGTTAATTTTAGACTCCGCGGAGGAAGAAAGCTCTTTCGACGGCATTTTATGCATGTCGGGGCGCGGAAAACGTGGGAAATCTATGTGTGTGTTCGATACTAGGTCCTGCACGGACATAGACCGCGGTAGTTCATATAATATTTGCTGTGACGCACTCACCGATTTAGATGTATCTCCGGCGGCGTCTGCGTCGTCCAGGCTGAACTCGTCCCCTGAGGACGTGAGATTTTCGTTGGTCAGCAGCAGCTGTCTATCGAAGATGGATGCTTCGGCTAGGCGCCTAATTTTGTCGGATGAAAGTGCAGGTCCGATGCGTTTTCGGTCATCGAAACGGAAGACGTTGACAAAACTCTACGAGGAGGCACGGGGTTGCTTGGCTGGCAGAGCCAACCGTCTCCGGAGGTCAGAGGACTCCTCGGTTACTACACTGGTTTTTAGCTCAATGCACTGACGAAAAGTGAATAGATACAGAGAAAGCTACGTGGGCGCTCGCGCGACTACGCGATGCACAGAGAGCAAAACAAAGTACGTCCGCTCGCTACTGAGGCTCGCGGTCGAATGTTTCTGACGCTGATTCTCGTTTTCCTCTGGCTTCGTTTCTTCTCCTGCTATTTCTTCCAGTCCCCCCCTTTCCCTTTGCGGTATCTTGTCTGTCCCCTTCTTCCTTCTGCATAGTTCGGTTGGATGCCCGAACCATCCACAGTTTCAGCATTTATTTCTTCCACTTTCCATCAGTCTCCCTAATCTCCTCCTTTTCTACCAGGACGTCAAGCCCTCTGATCTTGATTGATTCTCTTGGTACCAACCTTCTCACCTCCGTTATCCCGCTTCCAATTAGCTTCTTCACTTTCTCCGTCCATTCCCTGGCCTGCCGCTGTCTCCTACCTCGAAGAGAATAGTCTCGTTTCTAGTTTGCCTGATTTTGCTGATTTTGGCGTCCGGTATCCCTTTCATTTGGCCTTTAATGTCTTTCAAAGCTTCTACAAAGTCCCTTTTTTCATGCTGTACCAGCATAGCCGTTTTCCTTTCTCTGTTCCTCCTCCTCTTCCTGTTCTCCTCCGTCTTTCCCCTTTTATCTCCGTCCACTTTCTTCCCTCCATTACTGCGTGCCCCTTCTGGTGCCCTGGTCCCGGCTATTGTGGTGCTTTGAGCTACCTCACTCCAGGACCTACCTTGTATTGTCTTCTCTTGGGGTGGCATTCTCATCCGCGTCTCCTCCGTCTGAGTACCAATTGCCCTTCTTCCAAGTCGTTCTTCTATGTTCACTTCTGTAATACCCGTGTTCTCCATTCCCCCCTCTGTTCTTTCCATGATCCTGAAGTCTCTTACTGATGGCTCCATTCTTCTTTCCTCTTCTAGTCTGATGAGTCCTTGGTTTTTGCCCAGATGTCTTGTGTTACTCCTCCTATTATTCCCGCCTTTCTCTACTCCGCTGGCTTTCCTGCCTCCCCACATTCCTTTGTAAAATGTTTTTCGCTGCTACACCGGTAGCATTTCTTTGTTAGCTGCCTTGTGCAGGATCTCGCCAGGTGTCCCTCCTCTCCGCATCTGTAGCAACCCTCGGTTAGTTTAAATTTCCTTATATTATATCTCACCCATCCAATCTTCACATAGCCGGCTTTCAAATATGCACGTAGCCTCTCCTCGGCGATTTATACGCATGCCGTCTGCATACTGGCGAAGCTCTCAATTTTATACATTAGCTTGGCCTGGTCCAGGTCGTCCCCTACTTCCTTTCCGACCGCCATTATGATTTCTTCACCTGTTGCCGTTCCATCAATGCCCTGTATATGCAGCCTCCTCTTCTTGCCTTTCAGCATGTCCGCTTTCATCCCTGCCTCCTTCACCCTGGAGATAATTCTCCTGCCGTCCTCCGCCCCCCGTATCCTTGTCAGGGCGTCCTCCGTATATCTGCATTTGTATATAGCCCGGACATCTGCTTCATACACGTCTGTTTTCTTTCAGCCTTCTTAGAATCTTTCTGTAATCTTCACCTTCATCACATATTACCTTATCGGTTACCATGTCCCCTCCTCTATCCTGTCCCTTCTACCTTCCCTCCTGTGTCCCTTCTCTCTCTATGCTCCTTTTCATCGGCGGCGGTTTAGAGTGGGAGAATCCTCACTGAAGGTTTTAGCCATCCTTTACCGTTTCCCTTGTCTAGCTTCTTCCGATTCCTCCTTTTTTTCCTGTATATTTCTTCGATGTCCTCCGCTGCCAACCATTTGTCGGCAAGGTCTCCTCCTTCTGTTATCGCTGCCCTCATCCTTGCAGCTAAATCCGAACTAAAACCCGTTGTTATCACTATCGTTTCCAATATGTTGTTCATTCTTGTCGGCCAGCCTATGACTGTTGTGTGGCTTTTGACCCTTGTATCCTTTCCGTGTAATAGCCTCTCTATGTTCTTTGTTAGCACTGTTATCTCCCCATTCGCCTTCTCCTTTACCTCCCTTTACACGTTTCCGCTCGCATTATATGCGACTCTTACCTTCTGTGCGAGAGAGATGAGCTCCCATACCAGTATTTATTTATTTATTTATTTGTTTACGGGTATAACCCTTTAGTATACATACAATAAAGAAGATTAGAACGAATTATCTGTCGCTTGAAAAAGTTTGAGACATATGGCGTGTTTAAAATATGAAAATGGTGAAAAGATGTCTGTCCACCCGCAATATGTGTTGACATTTACAATAATCCTGTTAATGCAATTGTGTTTTCCGTAATTTGTACGGTGTGCCTCTCCGTACAACAGTAAATTGTTTCTCCTTGAGGACGAGGACGCATTTAGATTAAATTTGCTTAGAATATCTGAGCACATGATATTGCCATTGAGCACTTTATGTGCCAATAGTAAATCGAACATGACACGTCTGCGTCCAAGGGGCCATAAATTTAAATTTATGTATAGGTGTGTGCAGTTATGATCATCAAAGGACATCGGATGACCTAGACGTGAGGCAGCTAAACGAAGAAAACGGTGTTGAACAGATTCTAGAGTATTGAGTAAGTGTTGCTGGTACGGAGACCATACTATCGAGCAATACTCCAAGTGAGGGCAGACATATGCACAATTAAGAAGTTTAATCGTGTTAATATTCTTAATATACCTAGATGCTCTGCTTATAAAACCAAGAGTTTTGAAAGCCTTGCTAGTGATGTTAATGATGTGACTAGTAAAGGACAAGTTTGACGAAAAAATAATACCAAGGTCCCGAATATCACTAACATTGGATAGTTGAAAATCCCTGAGAATATAATTAAAGGGGGTTATGGATTTTTTGTATGAAAAATTAATAACCAAGCATTTAGATAAATTAAGAGATGACTTGTTTTGTATACACCACAATTCCAAATGATGAAGGTCCGATTGTATCAGAGATTGACTATATTAATTGTCGATGGCATGAAAAAGCTTTAAGTCGTCAGCAAATAGCAGAAACCTACAATATCGAAAACATTCTGATATGTCATTAATGAATAATGTGAAAAGTAAAGGTCCAAGGTGAGATCCTTGGGGAACGCCGGAATTGACATTAATTTTATTTGAAAAAGAGTTATTAAATTTAACAATCTGTGATCTGCCAGTGATGTAGTCAGACAACCGTGATAAAAAATTGCCGGATATGCCGTACGCACGTATTTTTGCCAAAAGTATATAGTGACTTACTGAGTCACAAGCTTTGCTAAAGTCAGTGTAAATAGCATCAACTTGAAAGCCCCTTTCAACAGCATTAGACAGGTAATGTTGGTATAACATCAAGTTTGTGCATGTGGAGCGTCCGGCCATAAAGCCATGCTGCTCCGGAATAATTATATCTTTGCAAAGAAAGGAGAGCTTCTTTGTGATTATACCCTCAACAATTTTTGGGATAACATTTGGAATGCTAATAGGTCTATAGTTCTGAATATTCGAAACGTCTCCTCCTTTGTGTATGGGACAAATAACACACGTTTTCCACGCTTGCGGGAATATACCGGTAGTTAGAGACTTATTAAAAATTAGCCAAAGCATTCTGGACGGTAATATTTAAATCCACGTTGTAGTTGAAAACATAGTTGCATGAGCCATCCAAATCCTAAGAGTATACAGATTTAAAAAATTGAGCGAACGCATTTGCAGTGGAGATGTCATCGTCCATGACAGCGTCATTAATATACATATTAGCAGGGCGATTTTTCGACTTTCTCATGGATTGTGTGAAATTCCAAAAGGATTTAATATTGGATGGAATATTATTTTCGGTTCGGTTAACATATTCAATGCAACATTTGAGTGATAGTTTTGTACATTCTGTTCTTAGCTTGCTAAAGGTAAGGTAATCGGAAAACTGGTTATATTGCTTGTAAATACGATGAGCTAGTTTTTTAGCTCTGATAACTGAGATTAATTGTCTTGAAAACCAAGAGGGATAGGAAGATTTACGAATTGTATTAGACGGAACGTATAAATCAATACAGTTATTGAGGTGTGAGTATAATACATCCACTGAAACTTCCACCGGCAAATCCGAAAGACAATTATCCCAGTCTATAGAGCAGAGATAATCATTGATGGCATTATAGTTTGTCTGTCCGACATTTTTTATCGTTGATATTGTCTCAGCGCATGGAACATTATTGAGTATAGGAAGCGTGTACTGTAGGGGTGGATGGTAGGTGTCCGGAGGTATGAGAAAATCAGAAGCGGGAGCAATACTAAGATTTTTAAAAGAGGAACAAATAAGATCTAAGGTTCTACCATAACAATTGTTAATAGAGTTAGATTGTAATAAATTGAGAGAACTAAAATATTCATGGATGATGCCAGCCTGTTTGCGAACTGAGCAAGATGGTAAGTAAGAATAGACTAAATTACCGACGGAGTCATTCCACCAGGTGGTGTTAGGTAAATTGTAATCACCAGCTAGAAGAAGGTCGGTATCTGGAGAGAAGGATAGCAACACTTCTTCTACAGTTTTACAATGTATATAGGTACGGGTCGCTTAGCGGAGGTAAATAAACAGCGCCAACGGTTATGGTTTTGAAACGGCAACGAACTTCCACGAATACCTGTTCAACACATGAAGCTGGAAGGGAAATGCGACGACTAAAAAGTGACCCATGAACGGCCACTAATGCACCGCCACCCATGCGACAACTACTTGTATCAATGTTTCTATCGAATCTGTATATGTTATAGTTGTGTAATCCAATTTCAGAGTTAGCAATACTATCACATAACCAGGTTTCCACTAAAATGATAATCGAAAAACGCACAGCAGCTGACGCAATAGCAGATCTTAGGATACATAATTTAGTCCTTAATCCTCTGACATTTTCAAAATATACTAAAGGGAGAGAGTCTAGTTTTTCCGATTTGCGAGATTAACTATTTTAGGAGCACCATTTACAAATCGTTTTGTTTTATTCATGTCACCAGTGCCGTGCAAACGATTTAACTCGACTCTTAAATTACGCAAATGCATCTGTTGTTTCACTGTGCGATCCTCGATGATACGAGCGGTTCCTTTATACTTCTTCTTGTTTTTTAAAATGGAGATAACATCTTCCTTTGAATTTAAAATAATTTTAAGAGGTCTAGGACGATCACGATGATTAGATCCCATACGACGTACTTCACGGATAGAGAAACCAGATGGATTAATTTGCGTGAGGATATTATTTGCTAGTTGTTTATCCAGGATCATGCTACCAACGGAAGAGTTGGCGACATTCAAGGAGTTCCCTGAGTTTGTCGGAACTGGCGTTTCTTCCAGATTGAAAATCATTATGTTATGAGACCGCCGGTTTCTGCCTGCGATCTCAGCAATGATGTCCTCCTCAGTGCAGGAAGTACTTGAAGATGAAGACAGTGCTGATATCTTCTCCTCTAATTCGTAAACCCTGCTCGTGATGGAAGTAATTTCGGACCTTAGTTCAGATTTGATACAATCTATGGTTTCCATGAATCTTCCTTCGATAGATTCTAATTTGGTGGTTAAAATATCCCCCAACTCTTGCCTGAGTATCTGACGAAAATTATCGAGCAGCGTAATTTCTCAGGCGTCCAGTGAAGGTGGATTTATGGACGAGTCAGATGCCTGGGATGTATTAGTTGAGCGACAATCCAAAAATTGACCTTTAGTGTACGGATGTCCAGAACGATGCAAGCAACTCGGATGAGCAACGGTCCCACATGAATTGCATGTCACTGGCTTCGCTACTTTTGAGGTACAACCCTTGCAAATAAGATCCATGATTGCAATTTAGAGAACAAGTTTAAAGAAAGGAAAAATGTACAAGACAGTCCAACGACACTCAAAGCTTCGAACGGTGGCAGACAATAGCGGAGCAAAACAAAAACACGTCCGTCACCTACGACGGCTAAACGTTAACTTTAGTTAAGTATTCTGAAGTACCTTTCCGTACTTGGTGAGGTGGTGTCATGCGTTCTTGTTCCTTTGTTTCCTGTTGCTCTTGCCGGTGTTTCGTTGGCACTTTCGTATCCACTAGTAGCTTCCTGGATATCCATCAATGTTATGTCCACGACCTCCAAATCGCCTTCCGGGTTCATGGCCCTCGTAGCCTCGGCTGTCGTTCCTCTCCTCGGGCTTCTGGAGAGGCTCGTCCTCGGTCTACAGAAGTCAAAGTCCTCTTTCTCTGTTCCGCAGTCTTCATTTTGTTCCCACGAGATTGTATGTCTGTATGTCCGCCCCAGCATCGCCGCCTTACTGAGGTAAGCCTGCTTACTCCGAGGGTTCTGCAGGTGCCTCGGAGGGACCAGTTCACGACCGCAGTTGCTTTACGTCCTTGCAGCCGTGCACCCGTCGGCACGGTGCCTCACACCTTCGATTTGGACGTGGCGTTACTCTTCGTCTGACTCTTCACACTGTACCTGTTCGGGTACCAGGCGTTTTTCCCTAAGTTCAGATACGTACCTGATATTTAGGTACCTGAGTACCCACCGACTTAGCTACAAGAGATCACCAGAGCACTGAAGCCCCCCACCCCCAAACAACAAGGTGACAAGCCTGCGGGGGGAGGGGTTTATGATCTTTTTGAGGTAGGACAGTGTCCGTCAACCGCGGAAATGTTTATACGCCATTGCAGAGTCCAAACGTCATGACCTTAAACTCATACAGAACAAAGAGTGTGATCACTGACGTTTTCTGCTGGTCCTCCTTAGCTACAGGCACCTGGCAGTATGCTCTAATAAGATCAATGGTTCAGAAAACATTGTGACCATGAAAGCGATGCGTAGAGTGATGGATATGTGGGATAGCGTATTTATTAGGTAATATAACCTTATTCTGTAGCCGATAATCCCCGCATAGTCGCCAGTCACCATTCTTTTTCTGGACTAGATGGAGTGGACTAGCCTACACGCTGGAAGATAGTTGACAAATACATTATGCTAACATCTGTTCGAATTGAGCTTTCACTTGTTATTTTTTTGGGAGAGGCCTCGTGCAGTTTCTGCAACAGAAGATAGTGGTGTGGTAATATCGTGTGTTACTTCATGGGTAGCTTCCATGTTGCTTACTCCTCGAGTAATATCGACAAACTTCTGCAATAGCTGAGTCGTCTACTTCTGCCGACTGTTGAAACTGTTGGTGCGCCTGTACGGTCGATCAGTGTCACCGTTGAGAAGTCGGGAGCTCAAGTCAACGAGTAAGTTGTACTTACTCAAAAAGTCCGCGCCAAGAATAACCTGGTTGACATTTACTATTACAAAAACCCCAGGACGTTTATACCTTAGGCCAAGGTTGACATCCACTAGTCGCGTGGGATACGTTGCAGTATTGGAGCCATTGGTTGCAAATAATTTGTTCGCCCAAGGCGTGTGCAACCTATTCGCAAATCTCTTTGGGAGTCCGGAGGTATGTGATCCTGTGTCAATCAGAAGTATTGTACCTGTCACCTGATCACGCAAATCGCGGCGGTGTTGACCAAATCTGCTGCCGGAGTTCGACTCTATAATCGACAGTCGTATTCCTTTCGCTGTTCTTCTTGTTTGCTTGTCCAAGAGAATGGTGTTTGACAGTATTTTGTTTCTGCCTCAAACTTTGTATGATAGCAACATGGTGCAGAACTCGTTTGTGTAAATGCTTGTCCTCTGAACGTGGATCGATTTCGCCAGTATCTCCCTCGTTGCTGAGACTTTCCTCGTCATTGTCCATCGTTGACTCTTAGGCGTCCTAGATCAGGCAACACAGCCTCTATCATTCCCTTGAGCTCATCCTTCCTGTCGTTATCACTGGCATATGTGCTATGGACGTGTGGAGTGGATGAGTCTATGGATGCTATCCCAGGTCTGGTTACCTCCATTATCTTGTTCGCTTGTATGGCCAGTTTCGCCAAGTCTGGAACCTCGCTGATGGCAAGGATACTCCGCACATTGTCTGGCAGCTGCTCCAGGAACAGGGTGCGTATAACCGTATCCGTGCATTGTCTAGTGGACAGATTTTTCAACCGTCGTAGGAAGTGTGATGTCTTCTCATCGCTTAATTCATTTCCATGGAGAAGGAGTCTCCACTTCGACTCATTCGTCTTATCAAAGGTAGAGACGATCTTTGACTGATAGCCACCACGAACGGGAGGATGCAGTGTTCCAAATTTATGACGATACACTTCACTTTAATATTGTCTTTGGTGACGCGCGCAACGTGGAAAGCTGCTTCCACCTGGATGAACCATAGCCCTGGCTTCTGCTTCGCAAATGGCAGAAATTTGAGCCCCGTTAATTATCGCCCCTGCCTGCATCGAAATGTATGCTCCTGCTGTCTTGTTGTCCGCCTCCGCAATAGCGTCGCGTGAGTTACCTCCGTCGTCGACCTTTTGCGCAACTTGGCTTGATGGTCTGCTAGGGGAATGCTCTGTTGACATATCCTCGTATTCGGGACACTGGTTCTCAGTGGCCGATCATCACCGTGATCACATGATTTACCGTGTCGTGATCGTGATAAGTAGACTGCTTCGTGTTTCGGAAGTCCGTTAGTACTGTTGCAGTTACGGCACTGCCACCAAATTCCTGCCGCGAAAACTCTAAAATATTTCTCTCTGTAACTGTCTCCTTTCTAATTGCTTCCGGCCTATCCTTTCTTTGACGTATTTCTCAACGGCCGCTCGCTCCTGGTCTGCGTCAACGTTGCACATTTGGAGACCAGACTCGGGCGGACCCGCGCGCGAACTTTCCCATTTTCTTTGCATTTTCTATCTCTCTTATTTCTCCGTTTTTCCTTTTCTATTTTTTTTCTCCCGTGTACAATAAAAAGATCAGCAATCTTTCGGCACAGTTCAGTAACTCTTACGACAGCCAGCGTATACAACCGTGCAACACCGTGATCACTTGTTTGTTATTTCACTTTTAATATTTATAAATAAATTGAGCGTGTAACGCAAAGGCGGAGTTGTTCAACTACGCACGATCACCTTACTCCGAATCCTTCTCCTAAATCCCTGCAACATATTGCTAGTTAAAATCACGTCGCACAGTGGTCCGAAACCGTAAACACGCGAACTAATTGCATAGCTCGGTTATTTGTACGTTTATTATTATGAATAGAACAGTTTTAGAATTTTTTTAACTCGTAGAATCTGATTCTGGTATTATGTTTTTACTAGGATAAGGAATTGCTCTTGGGTTCTTCTACGCCAAATCGATCACTTTTCGATGTCGATGACAGGGATTTTATTCCAAATGAAATATGATGTAATGCCCGCGATAGGGGGGGGGGGGAGTCATCATGTTGATGGTTTCGAATTTGTTTAAAAAGTACGGACCCTTGAATTTTGCAATTTTTGCCTACTTTCACGAAAACAGACTGTACTTATGAATTTTTATATCGGAAACTACTTGTCGGATTGAGTTCGTTTTTTTTTATTTGAATCGAGAAGGTTTGGCTTATTGTAATAATATTTGTTTCATTTAAAAAATTAATTTTATAATATTAAAAATTATAATAAAATTCTTATTTTGTAAATTTGTTCTTGAACCTGTTTTTAAATTAAAAAAAAAGCATATTTCTTGAAATTTTACCTACAAAATATGCCCTCGATCAGGATGGAGTTGTAGCGGCCTACTGTATGTACAAATTCAGACATTTGGCGTCCAGAAGGCTGAAACGTTGTATGTCACGCGCTCCGGCGAAGGTATTTTTGAGAAAACCGTTTTTCTGTCCATTTTTTAATTAAGACGGTAACAATGCCGTTCTCATTCGAACTTTCGTAAACGGTCTTAGTAGCATATGCGGGTGTAGAAGTTGTAAGGATGCGTATCCTTTCGGTTTTATCAGATTCTAAATTAAGTTTATCTTTTAATTGTTTACCTATTTTAGTATCATCCGCAACACTACTTGAGCTGCTGTGTACGTCTGATAAACTTGTTCTTGCGTGGGAACATCCCGAAGTGTAAATCGCCAGTTTTTATAAAATTTACATACAGGATGTCCCAGCTTATCTGTTACAAGCTCATATTTCCTAATTTATTGAATATAGAGAAAATGTTTTATATGGAATTTACATGGTACGAAGGGGCACATCTGTTGGCGAAAACGATTTTTTTTACATTATTATTTTAAGAGATAAGATGGTCCAGTTTCTGTTTTTGAATGGAACTATGTGTTTCTATTCAGATCATTTGATAGTGATTTTCAAGACGAATTCACTGACCTTTTATATATACATCCGATTTTTGGTGGGTTTCGAGATATTGCGCTTCCAAATTTACGGTCGAATAGGAAGTACCGGTAGGGGGTCTTGTTCGCGCCTCAAGTGCCACACTGCCTCTTGAAACTGATACGGAGTGTCTACGTCTTGAACGGCAGACCCAAATGTCGGGAATGTTTTGAATAAGAAGCCTGGACAATCTTTTTCTGTCACGGTTGCTAAATATGCAGTATCGAGAATGGTACTGTTAATATATCGAATAGTCACAAAATTCACACAGTGTTTTTACGCAAAAGTAAGTACAAAAAGACAAGTCGATTTTTAGGTTTAATAGTTTTATATTCTACATTTCCTTTCACGTGTCTTTCATCAATTTGAAATACAATTTCTTAGGCGCAATTCAAATTCGGTTTCTACGTTCATTAACATATCCGTAGATATAGTATTACAAACATTTTCAAGGCATTCTGCAGGGCACGTATATATTTCACCCGATACGTACTAGGCCGTGATCCGGCGGATCCTTTAGAAGACGCGTCGGCCGCGAGATTACAAGTAGCATTCGTTCGCATCGGTGACAGGATTTCGCGTATCCTTTTTGAGGACGCCGACTATCGCGAAGTCGTAGGTAATTCCCGCATATTGATTTCTTATTTCCGCGTAGCCTTTTCCGAAGATGCCGACTATCCCGGCATCGGTCGCGCGTTACAAAGTATCTTTGTGTTATTGCCGAAACTGATGACGGTTTTTCCCCGTCATAACGGTTCCGTTGGTGATGTCGTCTCTATCTTCCGACTTTTCGGCGCCATCCGTGCGATACCATACCTGGGAAAAGACCCCCTTTTCCGATACCTTACCGATAGCCATAATCCTATCGTCCCTCTGGCGCGACTTTTGGGCGCCACATCTTATCCTAACAGTCCCACGATCTCCTAAGGACACCTTCCGAATTTCGGGACATAGGTGCCTCCCACACTTACCCCTCCAAAAAGGGAATAGATATAAATACAGGTTCCGAACGAGGAAAACGCAGTCTTCTAAGCAAAAAGCAACAGTTAAGAGTATAAGCACGTTCTTTGTAAAATCTACTGTATTTATTTTCGAATAAACCTATACAAGTAAACCAGAAGAGCAATCTTTGGAGCACCTTGACAGCAGTGACAACCGGCGCGATACTCTGTACATGTGCGTGTGTGTGTGTGCGCGCGCGCGTGTGTATGTGTATGTGTCTGTACATATGTATATGTACGCTCATTAAAAAAACAGGCCGTTCTCGCCATCGAGGATAGAGTCAATCACCGAACACCAAGCAGCAAGATTCGCCTACCGCTTCCTCGTTCGCTTACAGTTCCTTCAAATCGATTACATTTTCTGTTGGTATTCAGAAGCCTAGGATGGGTTTCAGATATTCTGATAAACCTGGTAACACTGTAATTCTTATATCTTCTTTAATAATGGTACAAGACAATAGTAATTCTAACATGCGCAGACCAAACTAATATTTGTATGATCACATATTATTATTATGTAATTAGCACTAAAATTCATTTTTGTCATGACAGAATCATTTTTTTATAAAATCAAACCAAATTTCAGGTACGCAAGAGGTGTCAAGAAAAGTTACGTCTTTATTAAACAAAGCTGAAAATGCACGTAATTTGGGAACACTATTGAGTGTAGAAGTCGATGACATGCGTCGAAATTTACGAAGTGCTTTGAGTGCTTGTACCGGCCATGATCGTCCACTTTGTTCTACGATTGATATATCTGGATTACGAATGACTCTACGATTAGACCAGGTAAGCAATCTAGTTAAAGTACTAATATGATCTATATACCTGGCTGTAACACCAAATATATGACATAAAAATCTTTGTACTCTAGGGTACACTGCAATTTACTGAAATTGTATCGACTTTGTATAGAACCTAACGCTTTAATTCATTACACAGAAATCAAATTGTTAACGCGCATCTTAGCACAATACATGATACGATCCTGGCCAGGTTTTTACCACCGTATAATTTTAAAGAAGGGACCGTGTTGCCACCAAGCTTTAGGTGCCACACGCTCCAAAAGATCCAAACCGGCAAATCGTATCATACAACTCAGAAACTGCAAAAGGTGGACGCGGCCACCTCCTTGCAGCAGTCCGCGAGGCGGCTGCAACGTTCTCTCACTCAGGAAATTCCCCGGCGTTGCCGCATCTCTGTCCACCAAGAATCAGAGTCCGAGGGCCTTGCCACCCCCACTCCAAAAGGACCAGTCTCAGAGCGCATTGAAACAGAGGTGCGAGGCTTCTCATTTTTAGCAGATGCAAAACTCATCAGAATCGCGTGGACACACACACACACACACACACACACACCACCACCACCACCACCACCACCACACAACACACTTTGCTTCGGCTCAAACACTCGTGCATTAGAATCTAATCGACAAACACGCAACACACGTGGCTTCGGCTGATTCATTAAACATTCGTACATTTGTGAAACACTTCGACTTTCGATACACACCTGGCATTAGCTCAACCAACAAACACTCGTGCCTTTAAGACTAATTAATACTCAGTTTGTACTTAATGTGTAAATATGTTTTAAAACTCAAAACCACTACATCTTTCCTTTGAACTTGGAAGTGGTCCTTCGAGCAAATGGAGAAATATTGTGGCCCTCAGCGTGCAAACAGCAATAAAGCTCGAACGATCCCTTGGATCAACTACGAACATTAACATAAATTTTGGGATATTTCTTCTATTTATTCACACGAGATCGTAGACAAAAGAATCGGCTATTTATAGATTCTTTGCAATTCCTATTCAGGTACTTAAGCAAAGTACAGTAATGTCTCCCATAGTGTCCCAACTGGATGTTCCCTCGTACTGTCCTGTGTGTTCTTACTACGCCTATGACAAGGTCAGTCAAGCGTGTGTTGAGTGCAATGCGATACGCGGCGGCGGTTCTTTTGATGAGAGTTCACGGCTTGACAGTTCATAATATAATAATATAACTTTTTTAATGTTACTTTTTTTTATCTGAAAATATTTTTAACATATTCGTGAGATTTTTCCGATTAAAATGACATCAAACATGATATAATTTGGACCACATTTACTTATTTCATACTTATTGTATAACTCATTTTACTCCATTTAGCTCCATTATCGCAAAGTCGTTTTGCTAAAAAATAAAATAAAAGTTATGAAAAATGAAAAAAAAATAGAAACAATTTTTTAAATCTTCCCGAAAATTTTGCTGAGCTGAAACATATAATTATTATTCGGCACATGTGTAATCTTCGCTACAGGCTTGTGATAAATTACAAAAACGTTATACCGGAAAAGTACATAAAAAATAGACCCCGTCGTCAAATGTAGGCTGTTGCCTCGTACTGTCCGACAAATGTAGGCTGTTACACCACAGACGAGATATATAAGTAGACCAATCACCTTATGGACTTTCGTGGCCCAACGTGACTGCCATACCGACTTAGAAATTCGACACTGATTTTAGCGTCCTCTACTCATCAACGACGGCCACTTGATAAAGTATTTCATAAAGAAGTGTTAGTAAGCCAAGGAGCACTCATGTGTAAATGCGTGTGGTGTAGAGAGTGGGGACATTTGATAGGCAATTGTCGACTCGATGCAGCGACGATTTCTGTCGCACGAGTTTTCTCGGGTGTTTCATTAGTATGATGTGTGAATATTGAATACAGACGCACACATATAAAGAAACAGACGAGCGAGCAAACCTGCGACGACGCCTCACAGGCTCGCGGCGGACAAAAATTGATTATGTATTAAATTGAGTGCAGCCAGAAAGGGTATAACCGGATAAGGGGATCAAATGTGCCCTTAAACTAAATTTGATTTGCGATGGACCAGTTTACCAAAAGAAACCATTTTACACAAATTTTCAAGCCTCTATCTCGACCGGGAGGTAGTAACAGGGAAAATTCGGAACATCCGGTTTTGCACTATTTTCCCTATTTAGACGCATGCGAAAATTCTGAAAAAAATGTAGCATATTCTGGATACGGTGGCATATATTAGGGAATTTTTTCCGATTTTTTCGTTGCAGATTCTAGTTGTCAAAAATTAAAAACGTTAAAAAAATGCAAAAAATGCTGATTTCTTATTGAAGTTTCAAAGACAGCACATTTATATTTTTTTGGTAAGGACGTCTTATCATAGCTATGATCCTCAAATTTTTTCAGATTTTTCGGTAAGGTGCGCCGTAGTTAAAAAAATTAAAAACCGATTTTTTCCAGGTATTTCGCACGAAAAAGTACCTTTTTCTTTGAATTTTTATACAGTCGGACCTCGGTAACTCGAACCTCAAAGGAAGAGCTAAAAACTTCGAGTTATAGAGGTTTCGACTTATCGAAATTTTTGAGTAAAAGAGATTTAACAAACGAAAATTCGATATACAGAAGCTTTGTACGAAGGCTAATAATTTTCCAATTGTAACGGCTTAAAGAAAGAAAAATTCAATTTTTGAACGTGAATTATTTATTATATAAATAAATAAACGTAGTCATAAAACGAATACTGGGTTATTATACTTGTTACATATTAAAAAAGTCTGTAATTTTGCTTTGTGTTAATGTATTAATACATTATTGATCGATAGCATTTTTAAGTGTGATCAAGGCAGAGAATACGTTTTCCTCGGTATTATTGCATCTTTCTATAAAAGTTCGTAGAACGTTCACTGCTATTCTGGCCTGATTTGCTGATACCGGTGGTTCGATTACAACGGGCTCCTCGTCATCCAGGTCCTCATCGTCTATTGCAACTTGGGTGGTAAATTCTATAATTTCCGAATCAGTTAATGATCCGTTAACAAAAACTTCGTCGTCACAGTGTACAAAATCTTCAAACGTTATGTTTTCGATGTTGTAATGTAACAAAACTTGATTCCATTCGGCTTCTATATTACGACTTGCAACAGGCCCCGATTGTTCTTCAAATTTTTCTTCTATTTGCCAAGAAAACCCACAAGTTTTAAAACAGTTGACTATTGTCTGGTGTGTTACATTTCCCCATGACTTATCTGCTATTCTCATTGCTTGTAAAATTGTGATGGAGGTGCTTTTCCCTTCTTCTATATCTGATAAGATTTCTTTAACAACTTCTTTTCTATATAAAGTTTTAAAATTTTTTATAATTCCTTGGTCTAGAGGTTGTAATTTCGAAGTAGTGTTCGGTGGTAAAAATTGTACTTTGACTGATTGAAGCGACGGGATATTGTTGTGTGCCGTACAATTGTCTATGAATAAACTAATTTTTCGCTTTTCTTTTTTCATTTTTATATCCAGCTGAATTAACCAGTCCGCAAACAATTCGGCGGTCATCCATGCTTTTTTATTGCTCGCATAATCTAAAGGCAATGATTTACAGCCTGCAAAGCATCGCGGTTTTTTCGATTTTCCTATAATTAAAGGTTTAAGTTTCTCTGTTCCTGACATATTGGCCGCTAATAAAATTGTGACTCTTTCCTTGCTATGTTTGCCTCCGTGACATTTTTCATTTTTGAATGTCATTGTTCTGTCGGGAAGACATTTATAGAATACCGCAGTCTCATCTACATTAAACACGTTTTGCGGTTCGTAATCCTTTAACAAAGCTTGCAAGTTTACTTTCCATTCGTGACAAACTTCATCTTTGACGCTAGCGCTTTCACCGCACAACTTTCGGAAAACAATATTATGCCTCTTTTTAAATTTCTCTAGCCACCCATTGCTAGCCCTAAAGTTGCTATGGTCCAGTGATTTGGCAAAAACCTCAGCTTTTTCTTGCATAATTAGTCCTCCTATGCTAACATTTGCGTCTCTGCCCTGTTTAAACCATTTTATTAAACATTCCTCGATATCAGGAAATCATGCAGTTCTTCTCCTTTTACGATGCAAATTGTCACACGAAATTGTACTTTTCTGCATAATTTCATCTGCATTTTTCAAAATCGTCAAAAGAGTGCTCGTAGGAGTCCCGAATTCCGTAGCGATATTCTTTTTCAGTTTTGATCCACTTCTCACTGCTTCAATTACATTCACCTTTTCAGAAAGTGTTAGTGTGTTAAGCTTCCTCTTAGAACTCATTTTATTCAACGTAAACACAAAAGTTAAAGACACGGGAGATGATGACAATTGTGCGTTCGACTGACAAAAAACGATTAGCATACATGGATATGCACGTGGTCGAAGGGCGAAGAAGTAGGGATACGGCTTGTGTCATCTTATGTTATTTGAGACAATCCTAACGGATGAAAGAAAGGAGACAATATCGAATGATTTGTTTCTGACATCTTGTGACACATAGCTATAAACTTCGAGTTGCAGAGGCAGCGGCGATAGAAATTCGACTTATACAGGTAAACTTCGACTTGTAGAGGTCTGGCTATTCTAACTTCGAGTTACAGAGGTAAAATAATGCATCTGGACATGTGGCAAATAATTCGAGTTAAAGTAAGTTTTATTTCGACTTGTAGAGGTTTTCGCAGCGGAGCGGAAGGGAATGAACAAAATTGTAGTCTTACAGAGGGTTTCGAGTTATAGGGGTTCGACTGTACTTTCTTTATTCTGTGGGTATAGTATGCGATATTAAACATTGCTATCTTCAGAAAAACAGTATATAACTTATTGTTAAAGCAATAAAATTGACTCGATCCATTGAAACTGTGCCGCGTGCGTTGTTTTCTAAACTATTTAATACAATTTCAAAAGTGCGTTTAGTGCAGCGGATGTGTGTCCGCCACTGAAAGTGGTGACGAACTTTTTGACACAGGTTCGATTCCCGCCCGGACTTATTTCTTTTTAGTACATTAATTATTTTTTTTTAATACATCAATTATGTTTTTTTGCATTTCTAACTACATAAAATGAAAATAGTATTTATATAAAAACATTTTAAATATATGTTAAGCATACTTCATACTAAAATATTCACAAAAATAATTTTGAAGCACTCTTCGTTGAATCATTTCTCTAGTCATATATCCTCTTAATTACGGTTAGGAGTATACATTATTTTTTTGTAACATAAAAAAATAAAAATATATATGTTTGGGCGGGGATCGAACCTGCGTCAAAAAAGTTTGTAACGACTCCACAGTCAGACACACACCAGCTACCCTGACAACGCTCTTGACTGTGCGGTAAGTAGTATACCAATATACTAGGTCATGTTAACAAGATTGGCCACGTGAAGGCATGAAAGAAGGACTTAACAATTCCGGTATACACTCAATGTTTCTACAGTTATAATCCATGCGCTAATTGTATAAATAAGAACATTGGTTTACTAAAGAGCAAACACCCAACAGCATCCTTATATTATCCCACAACCCCATGCAAAAATTCTAACCTTGCATGTATTCAAAATAAATATACGTATTCATATGCAATTAGATTTACATAAAGATATGTATGCATACATACATACATACAGTCTCAACTTTAACCTTTTTAAAGTTTAGTAGTTACGTCTGACTATGAGATTCAACTATTATGATCTGTTTAAGAAAATATAAAAAGTAAAAGTAAAATGAAAAGTAAAATAAAAGTCAATTTGGAAAACCCTGAAAAGGTTAAAATTTAAAAGAAACGCAAGTATGTACAAATATATTAGAAGTATAGCCTAGCACGCACCTACAAACATTTTCTTAGAAATTGTTTATGCGTTTATGATACGTACAAACATACAAAAACGTGCACAGTATGTTGAGTATTCAGAAATGTACGAAATGTAAAAACGAAGAATTTCCAGGTTATATTATTTTAAAGTGTGTGTCGTTCGTGTGACCTGCCAAGGAATTTATAATTTTTACCACAGTAAGCGCAACAATCTGTTTCTGCATTCTGTTGGTAACGTTGTGAGTGACACGGAAATGGTAATGGGGCACTAGTGCCCCAGGAATTCGGGCCGAAAAAATACATTGCATGATTGGTCTATTTATATATCTCGTCTGTGCTAGAGCCCCATTACCATTTCCGTGTCACTCACAACGTTACCAACAGAATTCAGAAACAGATTGTTGCGCTTACTGTGGTGAAAATTATAAATTCCTTGGCAGGTCACACGAACGACACAAACTTTAAAACAATATGACTGAAATAACTGACAATCTATACATATATATGTGTCCTTTTTTATGCGTGCGATGGCGAAATTGGCTATTGTATCGCATGAAGAGTTTTAGACTGCTGATATTTATGCAAAATCATATTTTTATAAAATTCTTCGTTTTTACATTTCGTACATTTCTGAATACTTAAGATACTCTGCACGTTTTTGTATGTTTGTATGTATCATAAATGCGTAACCAATTTCTAGGAAAATGTTTGTAGGTGCGTGCTAGGCTATCCTTCTAATATATGTGTACATACTTCCGTTTCTTTTAAATTTTAACCTTTTCAGGGTTTTCCAAATAGACTTTTATTTTACTTTTCATTTTACTTTTACCTTTTATATTTTCTTAAACAGATCATAATAGTTGAATCTCATCGTCAGACGTAACTACTAAACTTTAAAAAGGTTAAAGTTGAGACTGTATGTATGTATGTATACATACATATCTTTATGTAAATGTAATTGCATATGAATACGTATATTTATTTTGAATGCATGCAAGGTTAGAATTTTTGCATGGGGTTTGTGGGATAATATAAGGATGCTGTTGGGTGTTTGCTCTTTAGTAAACCAATGTTCTTATTTATACAATCAGCGTATGGATTATAACTGTAGAAACATTGAGTATATTCCGGGATTGTTAAGTCCTTCTTTCATGCCTTCACGTGGCCAATCTTGTTAACATTACCCAATATATGTGTATACTATTTACCACTCAATCAAGAGCGTTGTTGGGGTAGCTGGTGTGTGTCTGACTGTGGAGTCGTTACAAACTTTTTTGACGCAGGTTCGATCCCCGCCCAGACATATATTTTTTTATTTTTTTATGTTACAAAAAAATAATGTACATTCCTAACCGTAATTAAGAGGATATATGACTAGAGAAATGATTCAACGAAGAGTGCTTCAAAATTATTATTGTGAATATTTTAGTATAAAGTATGCTTAACATATATTTAAAATGTTTTTATATAAATATTATTTTCATTTTATGTCGTTAGAAATGCAAAAAAAACATAATTGATGTATTAAAAAGAAATAATTAATGTACTAAAAAGAAATAAGTCCGGGCGGGAATCGAACCAGTGTCAAAAAGTTCGTCACCACTTTCACTGGCGGACACACATCCGCTGCACTAAACACACTTTTGAAATTGTATTAAATAGTTTAGAAAACAACGCACGTGGCACAGTTTCAATGGATCGAGTCAATTTTATTTCTTTAACAATAAGTTATATACTGTTTTTCTGAAGATAGCAATGTTTAATATCGCATAATGTACCCACAGAATAAAGAAAGTATAAAAATTCAAAGTAAAAGGTACTTTTTCGTGCGAAATACCTGGAAAAAATCGGTTTTTAACTTTTTCAGCTACGACGCACCTTACTGAAAAATCTGAAAAAATTTGAGGATAATAGCTATGATAAGATGTCTTTACCATAAAAATATAAATGTGCCCTCTTTGAAATTTCAATAAGAAATCCGCATTATTTGAATTTTTTTAATGTTTTTAATTTTCTACAACTAGAATCTGCAACGAAAACATCGGAAAAAATTCCCTAATATATGCCACCGTATCCAGAATATGCTACATTTTTTTCAGAATTTTCGCATGCGACTAAATAGGGAAAATAGTGCAAAACCGGATATTCCGAATTTTCCCTGTTACTACCTCCCGGTCGAGATAGAGGCTTGAAAATTTGTGTAAAATGGTTTCTTTTGGTAAACTGGTCCATCGCAAATCAAATTTAGTTTAAGGGCACATTTGATCCCCTTATCCGGTTATACCCTTTCTGGCTGCACTCAATTTAATACATAACCAATTTTTGTCCGCCGCGAGCCTGTGAGGCGTCGCCGCAGGTTTGCTCGCTCGTCTGTTTCTTTACATGTGTGCGTCAGAATTCAATATTCACACATACATACTAATGAAGCACCCGAGAAAACTCGCGCGACACAAATCGTCGCTGCATCGAGTTGACAATTGCCTATCAAACGTCTCTCCTCTCTTCAGGCTCACACGCATTTACACATGAGTGCTGCTTGGCTCTTACTAACACTCTTTAATGAATACTTTATCAAGTGGCCGTCGTTGATGAGCAGAGGACGCTAAAATCAGTGTCGAATTTCTAAGTCGGTATGGCAGTCACGTTGGGCCACGAAAGTCCATAAGGTGATTGGTCTATTCTTATATCTCGTCTGTGGTTACACGCTGTCACAGGCAAGCTTATGTATTCGACGGACAATGTGTGGAGATATTTCATGTATTTTTCTAGCAATCCGTTTTTGTAATTGATTCGAAGCGATAATGAAATGAATTACTCGATAAGTATTAGTAAGTAACTGTGATGCAAATTATATCATGTTTGGTCTCATTCTGATCAGAACAATCTCATCAATATGTTATAAACTTTTTCACACAGAAAACGTTAAAAATAAAAAAGTTTAAGTGTCGTCTTTATTATAACATTTGGCACGGTGGTTTTTAAATCTCCCGATTGCCTCGACTCTCATTCCACCCTTCTCTTTTATTCGCTATTGTTGTCTTTATTCGGCGAATTACAAAGGCGAGCTGCGAGCGGGAAATGTAGTCTCGGTGTTCTCGTGCTGTCCCAATTCGATTCCGAGCTAAGGGGCAGTACGGGAGACATTACTGCAATGTGAAAAAGTCGGACGCAACAATTGATTATTTAGGCTTTAAATCAAGTGACGGAGTTACACAATATACAGGGTCAGTGACGTAAGACTGGAAGCTGAAATATTATCGAAACTGTTAATTATATCGAAAAATGTTTCAAACAAAAGTTGAATGGTTTTGAGGGGGGCACTATTCGATATAATTAAGAGTTTCGATAATATTTCAGCTTCCAGTCTTAGGTGACTTACCCTGTATATTAATCGCAGAATTATTAGCAGCCGGTAAACTTTTGCTTCAAATGATTCGAAAATAGCAAATGAAAATGGAAGAAAAGTATTAAGATGAAAAAAAACGTATCTTGTTATTCAAGATATCAAAAGAATTTTTATGAAGAATCAATAATATTAAGTATCATAATCGAAACTCTCAAAGTACCGCACAAAAAGCAGCCGTACAAAATTGTTATTAATATAAGCAATATTTTGTGGCTTCTGTGCCAGCTACGATGACGGTTTTCAATGATATGGCATAGTTTCTATCAAATTTAATGCATACCTTTTTTGTATATTACTCCAAATTTGTGCAAGTTATAACTTTATATAGGGCAATAAATATGTAAAAGGACTGTTACATATTGTAACGGTTGCCATGATTTCTTAGACACCTCCGATAATCTGATAAAAAAGTGTTACGAACAAAAATTAGTTGGCAGTCAATTTGTTCGGTTTTTAATGAAGATTGTCACCAAGCGATGGCATCTGTTGGGAGATTCGCGAATTTTCCAATAGATGACGCTAATTGGCCGCGGAGAGGACTAGCTCGTGTACAAGGGTTTTTCCAGGCGTTCCGGTCCTCTAATGCGACTCAGTTGCGCGCGCACTCAGCCGAAGCCAATCAATTAGCGCATAGATCGTGCGATCGATCGCGTGCCAATAGATTTGGGTCCTTTGACCCCCACTCAACTTTCGGTTCGCGTTCCTGCCGGCTTCTTGCGCGTCGCGTGGCCGGCACACCCTTCTTGTTGTCCTGGCTCTTGTTCGGCGCGCACGTTCGATTCAGTTTTGCTCATACGTTCTACTCAGGTTCCGGTTCAAGTACTTCTCATTTTGTGTTCGGTGCATTCACTCCAACGCGTAGTTGAATAAGTTGAATTTCGGCTCAACGCTCAACCTTGTCGGTTTTCGAATATTCATTCTTGTGACAGTAAAAACTCGGAATTTACTCACATTAAATAATTTGCGGTTTAAACTTATTCAGTGAGCACGCGTTTTCTAGTGTTCCCTGGCCATTCACCACATTAAAACGAGACACAATTGTTTTTCTATAAAGAGTTAGGGTTTCATTTCCTTCTCTAAATTTCACGATATAATTTTGTCCATCCGATAGTGTAGGTAGCATTACGACAAATTCAGCAATATTAGATAAAGTTGCTCTTCTTCAATAGCGTGCTTAGAAAATTATTCTGAAATGTAATGTGGTTCTTTATTGACGCGTAAGTCAAAAATTAACGTCATGCAGTAATACTTTGTAACTAAATACAGACAGTAAACAGTCTTGTCATAGATAACCAAATTATTATAGAACTATGACCTCCGCGCTGATTGGTGCGATCGTTTTTTAATAATACTTACAATATTGGGGGCATCGGCATCCTGAGGACCCGGCACTAAGCGGTACAGTAATGTCTCCCGTACTGCCCCTCAGCTCGGAATCAAATTGGGACAGTAGGAGAACACCGAGACTACATTTCCAGCTCGCAGTTCACCTTTGTAGTTCGCCGAATAAAGACAAGGACAGCGAATAAGAGAGAAGGATGGAATGAAAGTCGAGGCAACCGAGAGATTTAAAAGCCAGCGTATCAAATGCTATAATAAAGACGACACTTAAACTTTATTTTTAACTTTTTCTGTATGAAAAAGTTTATAACATATTGATGAGACTGTTCTGATAAAAATGAGACCAAACATGATATAATTTGGATCACATTTACTTATTAGTACTTACTGAATAACTTATTTCATTATCGCTTCGAATGAATTATAAAAACGGATTGCTAGAAAAATACAGGAAATATCTCTACACATTGTCCGTCGAATACATAATCTTGCCTGTGACCGTGTGTAATAGCCTACATTTGTCGGACAGTACGAGAGAACAGCCTACGTTTGTCGGACAGTACGAGGGAACAGCCTACGTTTTTCGGCAGAGTCTATGTTTTATGTACTTTTCCGGCATCACGTTTCTGTAATTTATCAGAAGCTTGTAGTGAAGATTACATATGTGCCGAATAATAATGACATGTTTCAGAAAAATTGTCAGAAAAATTTAAAAGATCGTTCCAATGTTTTTTTCAACGCCTGCACAAATATTCTACAGTATGTAAGAAATCTCCGATGCGTCGGAGACTCGCTCGAGAATGATGACTCTCTGCGTCTTTTTCTCGTCGGTCTCCTCGAGCATATTGTGGCCTGCATAGTGTGGAAAATTCCGAGTGGAGAGGGGAAAAAGTTTCTACGTTCGAAACCCGAAGAAAGCGGCAAAATCGTTGTTATACAGGGTTCGAATTTGTAGGAGACGCGTGCACATGTTGCCTAGCGACCTAAGACAAAAGACGAACGTACCGGGTCACGAGACCAGCGGTCTCTCCTCCGTGATCACTCCCGCGCTAGCCACCACGCGTGTACTACCACAGATTTATAAGCACATAGCAACAAACGTAGTTTTAGTATACCTCAAGTTTGCTATTACTGATACCTCCCTGCATACACAACAAATTGGCGACGAGGATGGGATTGAGGTATTAAAAGAAAGTGCAGTTACAATTTAAAAGTGCATTACATACACATACATACATTGCTGTCTTGTATCCGTTCGTGAATGTAACACGTGGACGGAACAAAGAACTTACTTACAAGGACAAAGGTTTTCAAACTGCACATATACGTCAGTGCTATACATACGTTTCCCAAAAAGTGTTTCGTAAGAAACAGTAAGTACCTCAAAGAAAATGACAGGGGTAGTATTACAAGGTACATTCAGCATCGAAACGTTCGATCTGGCTGTTACGAATTGGAAAAGATGGTTGCAACGTTTCGAAGGCGCAGTAACGGTCTTCCAGATACCAGAGGACAAAAAGGTGGCTTATCTATGTAGGAATGGAGTGTAAGGGCTGTTGATGCACGATTTTTAACGAATAAATATATTTTAAATAAAGCAAAAATGATGTTTTAATTCGTATCGCATACGAAAAAGGTTACACTCGCTCTAGTTTTCGCAGTTTATATATACATACTTCGCTCCCTCTCTCTTTCTTTCGTTGTTCCTTTCTCTCTCTTTCTCGCACTCCCTTCGTCTCTCGCATCCATACCAAACATTCGCACAATCACGTTCGCACCTTGTCTTTTGACAACAACTCGCGGCCGCGGCCCTCCGAGTTCGTTGCACCCGCTAATTGTTTGTGTACGCGAGCAGCCTCGACTATATCATCGGCTTGCTTCGGTTATTGACATCCTACATCTATTACACTTCATCAGATCTTCGGCATTTGACATGATTTGTGACAAATTGTGTCCGGCCGATCCATACAAACAAAACTACGTAGATCTCACGGCCAAATTAGAGGATTTTTACGCACCTACACCGTTGGAAATTGCGGAAAATTATCGTTCCCATTTGCGGAAATAAGCTGAAGGCGAGTCCATACAAAATTTCGTAGCTGCACTACACAAGCTAAGTATCATTTGCAATTTCGGACACTACTTAAAAACGGCTTTGCGAAATCAGTTTGTAGCGGCCTGCTGTGCGTGCAAATTAAAACATTTGACGTGCAGAAGGTTGAACCGTTTTATGATACGCGCGCCTGCGAAGCTATTTTTGAGAAAGCCGTTTTTACATATATTTATTACTTACGACGGTAACAATGACGTTCTGATTCGAACTTTCGTAGACGGCCTCAATAGCATATGCGGGTGTCATAAAACCGACCTTTCCGAAGGGCCCACGACGCGGAGCTAGGTGGCCTTGCAACCGACCGCGTCACGAGTTCCGGGCCTGGAGGAAATTCCGCTGCGTTGCCAAATTTCTGCCAAGGCGTTCTCCCCCACCAAATCGCAGCTGTCTTCCGAAAAAGCGCGCCAAGGGCGCAAGGAATCGATGGCGCGATTTGGGTAATTAGAAAAGCTTGATTGGCTAACACCAACGCGCAGGGTTAGCCAATTAGAGAAAAGCATTTCTCGCGGAGCTTTTCTGGAACTTCGAAAAGCTCCGTGATGGGCAGTCTTCAGCGACATTTTATCAGAGCCACATCGTGTACAAATTTAGATTTATCGTCGTGTACATTATCTCGTGGGCAATAACACTCTCTGATATTGAACACTGCGTGGGTTATTTATTATCTGAACCCTACACGCTCATACTTCTTCATTGGTGACACCGACGTGAGCACAAGTTCAATTCATTTAAAAGTGTCGAAGTTCATAGTTTTCGCAAAAAAAATAAAGTGAATATGGCAACACGTAAGGCCACAGCTTTAGCCGCGAACAACAGCGCTCTTGCTACCGCTGATGGCGCCGCGACGCCCGAAACGTTCCGTGTCGGTATCCGTGTCCCGCCGTTTTGGCCCAATCAGCCAGCAGTCTGGTTTAATCAGATAGAGGCGCAGTTCATATTGAATGGAGTTACTACGGACGACACCAAGTTTTATTATATAATGTCGCAACTGGAGTCGAAATACGCGGAAGAAGTCTAGGACATTTTCGCGAATCCTCCAGCAGCGGAGAAATACGATACGTTGAAGAGGGAGCTAATCCAGCGCCTATCAGTGTCGCTGAGCCAGCGGATCCGACAGCTTCTGGAGAAGGAAGAGATTGGTGACCGAACCCCGTCGCAGTTTTTGCGGCATGTGCGGAGCCTAGCAGGTACGACTGTATCGGATGATTTCCTGCGGACGCTGTGGTCCAGTCGACTACCTGAGATGACTCGCGCTATCGTCACCGCGCAGGCAGATCTTCCGCTAATCAAGGTAGCTGAAATCGCGGATCAAATTCATGATAATGCCGTGCGAACGCAGGTCGCGAGTGTAGCTTCGGACAGTACCACGGACTTATTATTAAAGCGTCTGGAGACTATGGAAAATCGGATAGAGGAATTGCCCAGGTCGCGCCCGCAATATCGGTCCGGTAGCAGCTTCCGTCGCAGATCGCGTTCGGGGAGTGCGAAGCGTGGAAGATCGCCGGCCAAAAAGAAACTGTGCTGGTACCATCGCAAATTCGGGAAGGAGTCGACAAGGTGCCGCTCACCGTGCAGTTTCGGGTCGGGAAACGATCAGATACGCCACTGATCGCGGCTATCAGTGACGGTCCCAAAACTAGTCGCCTCTTCGTCACCGACCGAGAATCAAAAGAGGAATTCTTGGTCGACACGGGCTCGGACCTTTGCGTGTATCCTCGCACGTACGTAAAAGGCCGAGTCGAGAAGACGTCGTACGAGATGTTCGCGGCTAACGGCTCCATCATCAGCACGTACGGAGTGAGAACCCTCAACCTCGACCAGGGACTTCGCCGAGCTTTCTTATGGAAGGTCATCATCGCCGATTGCGGAGATTATAGAGCCTTAAATTCGCGTACGGTACCGGATCGGTATCCGATTCCTCATATAGAGGATTTTTCAAGAATGTTGTCCGGAAAAACGGTATTCTCGACGGTAGATCTTGTTAGAGCGTATCACCAGATACCGGTTCATCCGAGCGACATTCCGAAAACCGCGGTTACGACGCCTTTCGGCTTGTATGAGTATACAGTTATGCCATTCGGTTTGAGAAACGCTGCACAAACCTTTCAAAGATTTATAGACACCGTCTTGAGGGGCCTTGATTTTTGTTATGGCTACCTCGACGATATTTTAGTCGCTTCCAGAAGTGAGACAGAACATAGGGAGCATATTAGGCAGCTTTTCTCACGATTGAACCAGTATGGCATCATTGTAAACTCAAACAAATGTATTTTTGCAGCGTCTAAAGTAAAGTTCCTCGGGTATACCGTGAATGGTACAGGCACGAAACCGTTGTCGGAAAAAGTTAAAGCGATCATCGATTTCCCTAAACCGCGCACGATTAGACACCTTCGTAGGTTCCTGGGTATGATAAATTTTTATCGTAGGTTCATACCCAGCGCCGCAGAACTACAAACCCCACTTAACAATCTGTTAAGGGGTAGGAAATTAAAGAGTGATACCCCGGTTCAATGGTGACCAGAGGCAGATCGCGCTGCAAAATCTAAAGAACGCGCTAGCAGATGCCGCGTTGTTAGCGCATCCATCTAATCACTCGCAACTCGCGATTATGGTGGATGCATCAGATTTCGCGTTAGGTGCGACATTGCAACAGCGACAAGGAAATTCGTGGCAGCCTTTGGCTTTCCACACAAAATCCTTGTCGCCAGCACAACGTAAGTACAGCGCATACGACCGGGAATTGTTAGCGGTGTATTCGGCGGTGAAAAGATTTCGACATGCGGTGGAAGGTCGTACGTTTACGGTATACACCGACCATAAACCTATAATGTTCGCGTTCAGGCAAAAGCCAGAAAAATGCACGCCCAGACAGTTCAGGTACCTGGATTTCATCGGGCAATTTACTTCAGATATCCGTCATATTAGCGGGAAAGACAATGAGGTAGCAGATGCGTTGTCGAGTGTAGAGTCCGTGACCGCGTCGATAAATTACGACGATTTAGCTGAGTCACAAAAATCGGACGAGGAGCTAAAGAAGCTCTTAATGGCATCTGGTACCTCGTTGCAATTAAAACAAGTAAAATTTGCAAATAGCAACGCGTGTGTTTATTGCGACATAAGTACGCGTAACGTCAGGCCATTCGTGACAAAATCCTTCCGACGACAGGCATTTTTATTCGCTCACGGGCTTTCACACCCAGGAGTTAAAGCCACAGTAAAACTAGTTAAAGCGAGATTCGTGTGGCCGTCGATAGAAAAGGATTGTCGCGAATGGTCTCGCAATTGCCTCGAGTGTCAACGCACAAAAATTACTAGACACGTAACGAGTCCCGTTGCTAGTTTTGCGTTACCGTCTACTAGGTTCGAGCACGTGCATATCGACCTAGTAGGCCCGCTACCGACGTCGCTCAATTTTAAGTATTGTCTAACGTGCGTGGACCGCTTCACGCGTTGGCCCGAGGTCTTTCCGATCGAGAATATCGAGGCGGAAACTGTCGCGAGAGCGTTCGTCACCGGCTGGGTCGCGCGATTCGGTACGCCTGTACGTATAACTACGAACCAAGGCAGACAGTTTGAATCGCAATTGTTCAAGCGACTTAACGCGTTCTTAGGTACGACACGCCTGAGAACTACCGCGTATCATCCGGCAGCAAACGGTCTGGTCGAACGATTCCACAGGCAGCTAAAGGCGGCAATAAAGTGTCACGATAACGAACACTGGACCGACGCGTTGCCGATAGTTCTGCTAGGCATTCGAGCGGCCTATCGATCGGACCTAAGAGCGTCAGCCGCTGAACTAGTGTATGGCGAAAATCTTCGCCTACCGGCCGAATTTTTTTCAGATATAACGGAAAATAACACGGAACCGGTAGAGATGGTCAAACAACTCCGCGCGCATTTTCGTAAACTACGTCCAGTCTCGGGGTCACAACATGGAACGAGAAAAACATTTGTTTATAAAGATTTAGCGACAGTATCGCACGTCTTTGTTCGCATTGACTCGGTGAAAGGTCCTTTACAGAATCCGTACGAGGGACCGTTCCCTGTTATTTCCTGTTCGAAAAAAACATACGTTATCCGGTTGCGAGGCAGAGAGACTACCGTATCGATCGACAGACTCAAACCGGCGTACTTATTCGAAAGCGATGACGAATTCATGAATAGGAAGGATCAAACGTCCTTACGCGCTGCGCAAGAGAACGCAGCAGACGAGCAACCAACCTGCACGCAGGAACCGGTACGTACGCGCTCAGGTAGACGCGTAAGGTTTCCAGATCGCCTGCAGGTCGGTGACAACTAGATTTAAGTAGACCTGTGATTGTACATAGTTAAGTTAGTATACAGGAAATAGTTGTAATTTTGTAAATAGTCCTTACATTTAGAGTAGTTGTAAGTTAGTTATTAATTAGCGATAGAGAACCCTTAGGATAACGTTTCCACTGGCAAGGGGGTGATGTAGCTGCCTGCTGTGCGTGCAAATTAAAACATTTGACGTGCAGAAGGTTGAATCGTTTTATGATACGCGCGCCTGCGAAGCTATTTTTGAGAAAGCCGTTTTTACATATATTTATTACTTAAGACGGTAACAATGACGTTCTGATTCGAACTTTCGTAGACGGCTTCAATAGCATATGCGGGTGTCATAAAACCGACCTTTCCGAAGGGCCCACGACGCGGGGCTAGGTGGCCTTGCAATCGACCGCGTCACGAGTTCCGGGCCTGGAGGAAATTCCGCTGCGTTGCCAAATTTCTGCCAAGACGTTCTCCCCCACCAAATCGCAGCTGTCTTCCGAAAAAGCGCGCCAAGGGCGCAAGGAATCGATGGCGCGATTTGGGTAATTAGAAAAGCTTGATTGGCTAACACCAACGCGCAGGGTTAGCCAATTAGAGAAAAGCATTTCTCGCGGAGCTTTTCTGGAACTTCGAAAAGCTCCGTGATGGGCAGTCTCCAGCGACATTTTATCAGAGCCACATCGTGTACAAATTTAGATTTATCGTCGTGTACATTATCTCGTGGGCAATAACACTCTCTGATATTGAACACTGTGTGGGTTATTTATTATCTGAACCCTACACGCTCATACTTCTTCAAGTTTGTTTTTGGATTGACAAGCAAACAAGCATAGGCACGTTTGCTAGAAACAAAAGATTTGAATTTTGATAAAGCGGTACAGATTGCTACGTCAATGGAACTGTCGGAAAAAGACGCAGTTACAGTCGGGTGTGGCTAGAGTAGATTACACCGGTACGGTTCAGATGACAAAGAAAGGAACAAAGGATCGGAAATATAACGCTGCGTTATCGAGGAAGGCAATGCCGACGAAGACGGACTTCCAACCGCGGCCTATGTCATGAAAGCGCTATGTACCAATACACGTGCAGCTACTAATATCACATGTTTCAGATGCGGCGCGAATCATTTAGCGACGAACTGTAATCTCGATCGCAGAATACGATGTAAAAATTGAGGTACAGCGGGCCTCTGGCCAAAGTTTGCAAAATACATTTCAAATATAAATAGACCCGAAGAATTTAAAAATCCGCGGAATACAGGCGCGATGAACGTTAAAAGATGACGCAAAACCCGTTTTCTTAAAATCTCGAACAGTACCATTTCGTTTAGTGCCGTTGGTAGAAAAAGAAATTGATACTGTAGCAGTGGTGCTGCGCAGGGAATTTCAGAAAAGAAAGGAAGGAGGAAAGAGGATAGAGCCTTTTTTTCCGGGGTCTGCTAGTGGGCTCGTCAGTAAGGCTACCTAGCAGGCCCGTGCCTTAGACGCGGGATGCTGAGGGTCAGGTCGTAGGTGTATATATACAGAGCGCAGGATGGTCGTGGACTTGCGGGAAAGTCTGTGCGCCGCTGATCCCTCTGCTGGCGAGGTTGGGAACTGCCGCTCCAATACATTAGAGAAAGATGGAATACTTGAAAAAGTCAATGCGTCTGAATGGGCTACACCCATTGTACCAGTGTTGAAGAAAAATAATACGATTCGAATATGCGGCGATTTTAGTGTTACAATAAATAAACATCTAGTCATCGACGAACATCCACTTCCGACTATTGATGAACCATTCGCGTCAATGGCGGGAGCAACAAAATTTTCAAAAATTGATTTGCAACACGCCTATTTACAAATGGAAATTCGTCCAGAAGTTCGCGAACTACTTACATTAAATACCCATAAAGGTCTATAGAATATAGAATGTAGTGTGGATAGTGATGGTACTACGTTGCGCCTTGATGGTACAATCGTTTGGTCGGTAACTTACGCTGCATGCTGAGGAGACTGAGACGCCACAGGTCTGTATCGATGCACAAGATTATTATACGGAATTGCAAGTGCACCTGCGATTTGGCAACGCCAAATGGAAAATTGCCTAAAAGATCTTCCACTAGTTACGGTGTTCCTCGATGACATTAAAATTACAGCACCTAACGGTCGGGTACATTTACAGCGGTTAGACCAAGTCTTAACTAGGTTAGGTGAAGCGAATATACGGATCAATATCGAAAAATCTGAATTTTTCAAAAGCTCAATAGAATATTGCGGGTACACAATCGATAAAAACGGCATTCATAAGACAAAAGCGAAAATGGACGCTATTGACAAAATGCCGCGTCCGTGAAATATATCAGAATTACGCGCTTTTATCGGGTTTGTAAATTATTATGGTAGGTTCATCGAGAACTTAAGTTCACTGTTATTTCCATGGTACGAATTATTAAGCGATTGTGTTCTATTCAACTGGACTAGGCAGTGTGAGAGAGTTTTTTTTTGGAAGCAAAACAGCAGTTCAAAAGTGATAAAGTTTTAGCTCATTTCGATCCGAAACTGCCTTTAATTGTAGCTACCGACGCAACTGCGTACGGCGTAGGGGCAATACTGTCACACAAGTGTCCAGATGGATCGGAACTATTACTACAATACGCGTCGCAAACTTTAACGAAAACTCAACGGCGGTATTCACAAATCGACAAAGAAGCATATGCGACAACTTTTGCGATAAAAATGTTCCACCAGTACCTTTACGGTAATCATTTTACATTGTACACTGACCACCAACCATTAGTACAAATTTTTTCACCGTCGAAAGCTATGCCAGTGTAGCAGTTACGGCACTGCTACCACATCCCTGCCGTGAAAGATCGAAATATTACCCTCTCTAACTTTCTTTTCTCTAAATGCTTCCGGCCTATCCTTCTTTAAAAGTGTACGGACACAGGCGCGTCATAGGCCGGCAACGGCCGACGGTTGCCGATTGCGCGACGAGTTTTTTCTTTTGTTTTCTGACCGCACGCCGCGGTCACCAGGCAGAACACGAGGCAGAACCTCTTGCGACTCACCACGTGTACGACCGTGCGACGCAGACAATTACCTGTTTCTTATTTTGTGATATTAATTATAAATAAATTGAGCGTGTAACGCAAAATCCGAGTTGACTATTACGCACACATTTACCTCACCAGCATACAGTGCTATGAGAATGCAGCATTATGCGTTATTTTTACAAGGATTTTCATTCGACATCAAGTACAAAAATACAAAATTACACACTAATGCGGACGGATTATCTCGTCTACCGATACGAAAAGCAGATTTGGAATATGACGTAGTGGACATTTACGAGTTAAATAGCATAAGTACATTGCCAGTTACAGCCGACGAAATAGCTAGAGAAACAATAACAGACACGGAATTACAAAAACTAAAAATTGCATTAAAAAACTGTAAACAGTTAACTGCTCGCGATTGGTTCAACACTCATCAAACAGCATATAGTTTACAACAAGGTGTCATTATGTGCAATGATAAAGTAGTCATTCCGAAACGATTACGAAGTAGAGTGTTACAAGAACTACATTCAGGACATTTTGGCGTAATCAGAATGAAACATTTGGCACGTGGAATGTGTTGGTGTCCAGGTATCGATCGCGACATAAAAAACATAATGAAAAATTGCGTACATTGTAATAATAGTAGGAACAATCCACCGAAAGTAGACACGCATTGTTGGGAACCAACGACTGCAGTTTTTGATCGAGTACATATCGATTACGCAGGGCCCTTTTTAAATCACTATTTTTTGGTACTAGTGGATTCATTTCCGAAGTGGACAGAGGTCCTCATAGTTAAGAATATGACAGTAAAAACGACAATAAATAAATGCAGAGAGATTTTTAGTACACTCGGTATTCCTCGAGTAATAGTTATGGGTAACGGTACAAATTTTCGTTCCCAAGAATTCTTGTCATTTTTAAAAGCAAATGGATTTACTCCAAAATTTACGGCACCTTACAACCCTGCGACAAATGGGCAAGCAGAACGTTTCGTACAAATATTGAAAGTAGGTATAAAAACAGGCAACATATGATAATATTCAGACAGCGCTGCAGCAATTATTATTACATTATCGAATTACAGTACATGCTAGTACAAACGAGTCACCAGCGAAGAGAATGTTTTCCAGGAAGATTAGAACCCGTTTGGATTTAATTTTTCCCGTTAAACAACAAGTATACAGTAATGTGAACGATGACAAAAAAGTACGTTGTCTCAAGGAGGGAGAGAGTGCAATGCCGAAATTATTTCGGTTCAAGAAAGTTGTGTTTCGGCATAGTTAGGCAACGGCTAGGAAAATTACACTATAAAATTGCGCTGGACGATGGTCGAATATGGGAACGTCACATAAACCAAATACAAAAGATTGGAAGCGACATACAAAGGGAAAATAACGATTTAAGCCTAGATTGCGAACCGCCAGAGAATATGCAAACAACGCAAACGCAGAGACAGGAGCTGAACCTCCCTGAGGTCGCCCAAGAACCGGCAGCGCCACAAACATTAGAAAGACGTACGCGTAACCGGAGACCGCCACAGCGTTACGGCGAACCTTATATACATTAGTATTTTTTCATTATGCGGAGGGAGTGTTATAGAGCGTTCGAATTTGTAGGAGACGCGTGTACATGTTGCCTAGCGACCTAAGACAAAAGACGAACGTACCGGGTCACGAGACCAGCGTGTCTCTCCTCCGCGATCACTTCCGCGCTAGCTACCACGCGTGTACCACCACAGATTTATAAGCACATAGGAATAAACGTATTAAAAAAATCTCATGTAGCTTTGCTGCATGTAACGGTTAGAAAACGTTTTCTCTAATGAAGAGAAGTCAGTCTTGGACTACGCTCGTGGAGTGACGGAACGGTTTTTAGTGCGCTGAAATATATACTTTTTACTTTTGTATATTTAATCTTACAAGTACTAATTGTTTTTTTCGATACATATTAAAATAATATAGCACCTCAGAAAAAATATAGTCTTTTAAACATGCAACGACGCTCGGACGTTTTGAAAGACTTGCAAGAAACATCATTATCGCCTTCAAAAATTGCAAATAAATATGGTGTTGTCGTCAAAACAATTTACCAAATCAAGAAAAATGCTGCAACAATTAGTGCCTTTGAAGATAAAAGTAAGCGAGAGAAAAAAGTGCGGAAAGTAATTAAACCAGTGTATGACGATTTGGACGAACGTTTATTAGCATGGTTTGTAGAAAAAAAGGACACTTGGCGACCATCTAACGGACGCCTTAATGTTAGAGAAAGCCAGTGAAATAGAAAACAATTTGGGATCATGTTCGCATTTCAAAGTGAACCGTGGCTGGTTGTCAAAATTGAAAAGACGCCATGGCATACGCTTGGTGTACATATTTATAGATAGATGGTGCGAACACATTTATAGATGACTTTAAAAAATTAATACAAAAAGAAAATATAAATTTAGAAAACATTTATAACATGGATGAAACTGGGCTCGTATGGAAGACTCTTCCGGCAAAAACACTTGTAGGAGACGAAGAAAGAAACATTAGCGGTTATAAATGACGAAAGGATAGAATTACCATCGGATTATGTGAAAACGTATTAGGCACACACAAAATTATGCCACTAGTAATATACAACTATAAAAATTCAAGGACTTTGAAACATGGTGTTCCCTTGCCTGTAATTTTTAAATCCCAACCGAATGCTTGGATAAACTGGCCACTATTTTTAGATTGGTTTGAAAACCATTCCAAACCATCTGTATGTGAGTATCAAGAACGAAGGCAAATATCTGGTAAAGTAATCTTGCTGGTAGATAATTGTGAAGGCCATAAAATTTTATCAGAAATATAGGAAGACGTGCATTTTAAAATTATGTCTTTACCGCTGAATACAACATCCCTTATTCAGCCAATAGATCAGGGAATCATAGAGAAAACAAAAAGAGTTTTCCGCCACAAAATTTTACAGCGTGTTCTAACGTATGATAACGGAATAAACGAATTTTATAAGGACTACTCATTAAAAGACTGAATTTATATTTTATCCAAATGTTGGTCGGAAATTCCAGAAAGTAATATTAGAAACGCATGGAACAAAATTATCGGACCTGTTGTTCCTTCGACTCACGTGCAACTTACCAGCGAACTTCAACCTGATTGGCAAGACGTGATAAGTGTTATTACGGGAGAAGACTGTACACAGGAACGTGTTGTAGAATACTTATCTATTTGTGAAGAAACAGAAAGAAGAAATACAGAGGAACAAATCGAAGAAGGAAGTGTTTCTGAAGAAGAACCCGTAAAAAAACCAAATGAAATTGTTTATGAAGAGCACAATAATGAAAGTGTGAGAAACGAATTACGCAGAATATTCGAACGACTAACATTTTACAGTGCAAAAGCACCAACCTGTATTCAGTGTTCGGTACAAGGCCTCAAAATCTTTTTCTTGGGCAAAGGATATTGAATAAAAAGTAAGTACAGTAGAACCTCGTACGACTCTCTAATTCATAATGTATTAGAAATACTATACTATTATTATTTCAAATGTGACTAACAACCCATTTTCTTAACGTGATCAATGCGATAATGGAGTAAAATAAGTTATATAATAAGTATGAAATAAGTAAATGTGGTCCAAATTATATCACGTTTGATGTCATTTTAATCGGAAAAGTCTCACGAATATGATAAAAACATTTTCAGATAAAAAAAGTAACATTAAAAAAGTTATGTTATTATATTATGAACTGTCAAGCCGTGGACTCTCATCAAAAGAACCGCCGCCGAGTATCGCATTACAAACATCACACACTTGACTGACTCCAGCATAGGCGTAGGAACAACACATAGGACAGTACGAGGGAATAACCAGTTGGGACACTAGGGGAGACATTATTGTACTCTTGGGCACGGCCTCCACGCGATACGGCGCTGCTGCGTAGAATTGGTTGCGCACAAACTAAGGGGCCCGCGCGTACTGCTGCGGATCGAGGATTCTATCCCTATGCATCGTACCATTCACATCACGAAACTTAGGTCCTCGAACACACGTATATAATAGTCAAGTTCAAGGGTGGGGAGTTCCCTAATGGGCGTATCCCCCACCATTAGGCGCGCCTCCACCATTTAAGTTATTCCCCCTCCTTACGAGCGGGAATAAAAGCCGGCGAACCGCGCAGCTCATCATCATTTCTGCTGCGAGCATAGCCAGATAAAGACCGAGACTAGTAACCCTACGCAATAAAATCCGAAAAATCCTAAAAGGGACTTAGTCGCGCGAACAATTTGTATTAAGAAATTCATAAATGGACTTAATCACGCGAACCTCTTGTAGTAACTTTCGTAAAAGGACTTGATCGCGTAAACGTATAGTATTGTAATATCCAATTTAAGAGATGTGTACGCCGAACTGACAACGTTAAAACAATTGTTCAACTCAACCTGCTTTTCCCTTAATCAAGACCGACTCGGATTATCCTTGAAGTTGTATATCCGGGTGAGCGGCACTCGTAATCCTACAATACCGCGTGTCTGGCCGGACACCGAGCCTACCTCGGGCACCCTTTGGGCAAGGGAGCGGACTCAATCCGCCCCGCTTGAAGGACACTCTACCCCTTTCTTCTCCCCCGACGCAATTACCTTGCCCAAATAACCTGCGATGTACCATCGACGACTGGTTCCGGCTCTTCGCACCCACGCTACTCGTAGAATACAGAGCATCACCGCCCACCTTCAATCCCTCACGTGCGCATTAGTATCAATTTATACCCTCGCCGACGGATCCAACGATTATCACGATTGCCGTCTCGCGAGAATGGTGGAGCCAGTGGAAATCTACAGGATCTACACGTACCTAAGGGCCAATCATTTCCCCGCCTGTTCAGTCTGCGGAGATCCGATAATCACTACCTGTCCGGTGAGCAATTGTCCGGAGTGTTCGGAGCATTACTTGCTGTCGGGCGACAGCCTCACGACTTCCGATAACTTTGACTCAGAAACACTTAGAGGTATCTGAGAAGAGGGAGACCGTCTCGCCGACTAAAATTTCCTACAGTTTCTTTGTTCTTGAAACCCGCGGACGTCACAGTCCACTTAACCAGTGCTGAAACTGCATTACGCTTTCCGCAATACAAAGTTCTGATCATTTCATTAAATTTCGATGTGAAGAATCAAATAATGTTCGTAAATTCATAGTTCTGCATGTAGTGTGCCCTGCTGGGAAAATGTCTACTGGGACGGCAGAGGGACGTTGTTCGCTCCGCCTTCGATACTTCCGGAACCCCCACGTTTAGGTTTTTGGGACCGTGCCTTTACCTAGGCCATGTACCCCTGCATTGCGTATTACTTCCTTTGGGTTTTGTCCGGCACTTGTCGCCATCCCATCCTCTTTCTGGGAGCCCTCCAGGCCGATTGTTTTGTCCCCGGAGGCTATCTTCATACCTGTCATCTGTTGGCCTCACCCCGTCGGCAGGAGTCGCAGTCCCAGCCTGGTCCCCAGCCTCACTCGACGACTGCACCATGGATGCGTCGCGGTACAGCGAGGACCCCACCGTCAACCCCGGCATCTCTGGACCGCTTACAGGCTAAGTACTACAATCTTTGAAGATTGCCTTACTCATGCCTGCATAGGTTCAGAGGCCGCTGCCGCGGAGCCCCTTCGCCGACCCGATGTCCACCCCAAGGACCAAATGAGTGGTCTCTTTCGGCCCTTCCTTCCTATCTCAGAGCCGCCACAAACCTGTTACCAGCCCAGGATTATGTTTGGCTATTCTGCTCATGATGACGTCCGTCGTCACCTGTGGCCCCGGGACAACGTTCATTCTCTTCACTAGCCTTGGAAGGTTGCCCTTCTCCAGTACCTGGAGTTAAGCCCCCTCCCAGGGTGTCAGTGTAGCCACCGCTACCTTGAGCCACTGTTTGTATGACTCATCGGCACAGGTGACGCAGATCACCCTTGGTCGAACCGGCACTTCTCAAAGCTCGGGACTGCGTCACTTGTTGGGACACGGTGCAGTTCCTTCTCGAGTCTTTCGCACCAAGGGCTCCTTCTACCACAACCCTTCTGCCACTCACCACCGCGTCCCCATAAGCCGCGGGGCACTGGAAAAGCTTGCCTTTTTTAGTAGCTCTTATGGCCTTCGGTGGTGTTATGCCCGCCACCGGCCGAGCCCTTTTCAGAACTTTCCAGCGGTTCCGCGTACTACCACCTCATTGGCCGTTATTGTAACCGTTGCACAGTGAAACGAGTGGCACATTTAGCTGGTCAAAATTAATTTCTCAAAAACTATAATAGGTAAACACAAAATTCTTTTTGCGCACTTTACGGTTCGATCGTGCCTTCTTTATGGCACATTGTGTACCCCTTCAGACAGTCGGGGGATGCAGGGAGTACGCACGCCCAATTTTATTGAAGAAGTAATAAAGCAATTTTGGTGACATAGAATAGCTTTAACAAAAAGCAATAAACATTGTCTGAAACATTTTGTCATACTTCGCATAATTAAAAAAATATTATAAAAATATGTAATCAGATGAATGACTGATATGATGGTAAACAGCCGATGGTGCCAATTTAGAGGATACAAATAATTTGTCATAAATTTAATGGAATGAATTGCATTGACTAACAAACGAACATCCATCACAAACACTTTTATGACAATATTCTCAGCCTTATATTGTGACACTGCCGGCCAAAAGCCCCCCCCCCCCCCCCCCACATCACAGACACGCGAAATGATATTACAAGAAAACTTCGTACATAAGTAGGTAATGTACAAATAATGCTGAACTCAGCAGGGCAGTCCTCAATGCGTAAGCATATGAGCACCCTTAATACCGCGTGTAGCCATCGGCAGCTTTGACTACAGCGGTTACACGGTGGGGGAGGGAACTGATCAGGTGCTGGATGGTTACTTGGGGGATTGCCATCCATGCTGCATTGACTCGTCGTTAGAGCTCTTCAGCATTAGCCTGAAGGTGCGGATAATGCCGAAGACGTCGACGGATCATGTCCCATACATATTCGATGGGGTAAAGATCTGTCGAACGAGCCGGCCACGGAAACACTGGAATATGCTCCCGGGTAAGGAAGGCTTGTACTGTCCTTGCAGCGTGTGGACGAGTGTTGTCCTGCTGAAATGTGGCACCTGGGAACCATCAAATCAGAGGTATCACCTCGGGCTGCAGAATCTCGGTGATGTACCGAGCGCTCTTCAGCGTACCCTGGATGTGCAGGTGAGGGAACCGTCCTTCTTACGCAATAGCCTCCCAAACCATTACGGTTATCTTAGGGTGCCGGTGGTAGAGTTGAATACACGCTTCCTGTAAGCGTCCTCCCCGTCTCTGATGAACTAAGATCCCTGCGTCCCCAGACCCCAAACAGAATCGTGACTCGCCGAAGAAGTCGGTTTTCTGCCACTCCGTTCTCCAGTCCTGCCGTGCGTGGCACCAGTTGCGCTGTTCACGACGGTGTGTGGCGGTCAGTGGTAGTCGCTAAAGAGTACGCAACGTACCATTCGCACGGACTCTCTTCTAGTTACCGCCGGGTGTCATTTCTGTGTGAGAGCTGCAGCAGAAGATACACGACTCGAAGTCCAAGCGCGGGTCAACTGTCTGTCCTCTCGGTCAAATGTTACACGAGGGTGACCAGAGCGTGGCTGCGAAGAGGTACGACCCTCTTCTATCCAGGTCTGATACACAGCTCGCACAGTATGAGAATCACGCGTGAAGTCATACCAGACTAACCAGCCTCCTGTAAGCCCACGATGTACCCCCTCTCAAACTCAGTCAACTGGCGGTACGGCAGTCTCTGACGACGTCCTGACATCGCGCACACGATGCACTAACTATATCTAGAGTTGAACACGCGAGCGAACCATTTTAATAATTATACAGACTACTGAAGGTCACTTTCTCCCTTCGCGTTATTCACTACGCAAGTAGAAATGCGTAGCCACCCATGACTCATTCGACGTAACTTACTGTCCCTTACTTATATACGCAATGTCATAGGGATATTGTAATTGGTTTCTGTTTTAAAGGAAGGAGGGGAAACGTTTGGACAGCAGTGTACATTGCATCATAGATTTAAGTTCCATGGGTACATAGAAGTGAACGCGTTATAACATTGTTTCTTATAAAGACAGCGACGCAGATCATTTCAGTTCCTCATACTTCACAGTTTCATATGCCATATGTTCAGTACCCGAACAGTATTCAGAAATTAGTTGACGACTTGGGTTTATGACACATTATTTGAATTCACCAAATGGGCACCATCAGCCGTTTACCATCATATCAGTCATTAATCTGATTATATACCGGGTGTTTCACCACCCCTGTCAAACATGTTAAGGGGTGATTCTATAAGCCAAAATAAGACGAAAATCAAGAATAAAAAATCGCATCCGAGGCTTCATTTTTGAGCTATCGATGTGAAAAGAACGGGCAAAAAACGCCTGTACAGCGGCAGCACTCCAAACACGCGCAATGTCTGTCATCGCGCGCCAAGTTCCCCTTACAAAGTGCTCGCTTACAGATGTAACAGAAACTATGACATACTATACGATGCGATAAGACACTACATTCTTGTGACAATTTACGAAGAAGCACACACCTTTCGTTGATGGCATTAAACCTGTCTACTTGAAATAATCCACAAGGGCATATCAAAACCCGCCTCACGGGATTCTCAAATAAAGAGGGTAAATGCAATTTCTAATTCACGATTTTGTCCAAAAAAATCACCCACACGCGCTTACACACGCTTACACATCGCGATTATTGTATTCGCAAGTGTTCATGTGTACACGCACCACGATTGTCCATTTTATCACACATACGTATCGCCATTATTTCATTCGCAAGTTTCCACGAGAATTACACGCACTATGATTGTCTCGTCCGCGAATATCCACAAAAGAACGTTCAAAGTATGCACAAAATTTTGCACCTGAAAACACACACGCCAGGCGATTGTCCCGTTCGCGAGTGTCCACTTCATCACACATACACAGTGCGATTATTTTACCCACGAATGCGAGATTACTTTACTCGTGCACAGAAAAATACTACAAACGAAAAAAATCTAAAATACTAAAACTAAGCCTAACACTGAAAGTAAAATTAAATTGATAAAGCGACTGCTTTCTACGCGAGAAATATTTCCTGCCGATTACAGCTGTTTTCTCGTTCGCAATAGCTACCAAACTCAGGAGACCTTGCACAAATTGCATTCGAAAGACTAAAAACTGTGTCGATGCTTTGTTATTAATCGGTGTGTTCTTATTTATCCCTTGCACGCTCGAGATCCGGGCAGCGGTAACTTGATCCCGACAGTCGAAACTGTTTATACTTTGTAGATATCGCGACGAGTGTCGTTGAACTGATCACTTTCATTTCTTTCGAACGATGCAGTATTCTTCCAAACTTCGAGGTAGAAATAAGTGTTCGTGTCTGATACTGTGCGGTTTATTTGATAAAAAGTATAAAATTAGAACGTCCAGAGAATTAAAGA